>JAHBOF010000018.1:600000-1044426 GCA_020736565.1 Coprinopsis sp. MPI-PUGE-AT-0042 | reverse complement strand
ACCCTAACCCTAAACCCTAACCCTAACCCTAACCCTAACCCTAACCCTACCCTAACCCTAACCCTAACCCTAACCCTAACCCTAACCCTAACCCCTTGTTCTGCTTGGGGGATCTCGGTTTCTGGAAGCGACGCGAGTGGATGAGGGAGGAGATGAAATCAGCCTCCAGAAGACGCGATCTCCGCTCTACATACAGGTGAGTCTCTGATGGCTAGACAAATGGCATCTACTTACCCTTTCACGCGATGCGGAAACCTTTGATGCTTTGGTCTAGTTGCAAAGCGATGGCTAAGTCAGTCTCTTTGCCCTGCTAGATCGAAGGACTCACCGAAACCATTTCAGACGCAAGACTTCAGGTGGGTGGAATGTGTTGGTAGCGGTTCAAGTCGTGTTTTGAAGAAAAAAGACTCGACTTGGGTCATATATACGAGCCTTGCTGAGTGAGCGTCGCCAGGTGGAAGACTCGAGTATCATTGACAGATGCTAGGGTACATGTGATGCTAATCTACATTACGCTGCCAGAGACTCGAGAACGCGTTGGGCGTTCTGTGGTTCATCCTTGAGAAGGGCGTCTGGGAAGGCAAAGAAGTTCGGTGAGCAAGTTGTTTGGGATGCTGGTTGAAGTACTCACCGATATCGATGACTCGAACAAGCCATGTGCATTCGTTCGAGTAGAATCGAGTGAGGAAGGTGGCATGATACTTTGCACCGTCCACCTCCCACCACTTTCCCTGCTCCTGTAGCGTATCCACCTCCTTCCAGGCCTCGACGACCGCGTTGTAGACAGGGGTGTGGATGCGTCGAACAGCAGCGATGCGGTGGTGCCCATTGATGATGTGGACTTGGCCCGGAAAATTTCCATGGCAGTCATGGTGGTACTCGAGATCGCGGACCTGGTTAAAGGAGACCACACCCCGTGGAATGGCATTGTTGATGACGCCAATGCATATCGCGTCTTGGGGATCTGTGCGGGACAGACGTTGTTGGGTGAGGTGTTGAACTTTGGCGTGGTCGATGTCGTGAGGCGAGTATCGATGAGGGACGACGGTGATGAGGTTATGAACCTCCCCGTCGTACACGCGAACCTCGCGTTGAGTGTCCAGCCGCAGCTTCGAGCTGTCGTACACGCGTTCGGATACAGCAAAGCTCATCGTCGCATATCCCAGCGTGTACCTGTCGGCCAGAGAAGTGGGAACGTCTTCCTAGCGACGCAAACCATTTGAGCCGTCGAGTTCTTTGATAGAATGGGAGGAGCGGTATACCTGGGATTCGGCTTCAGTGGTGGCTGTGCTACCAGCGCTTATCAGCGAGCGCGAGTTGTCCAGAGGATTGCTGGTCATTGGGCCTGGGAGGTGAGGGAGGAAAAGGGCGAGTACCTAGAAGAAAGGGTGCTCTTATATACCCTGTTGAATTTCAAATGCCCTCTTACCCCTTTCAGCGTGCTCATCGCGATTCAGAGTGCCCACATGGGAGCGGAAAAATGGGCGCTTATTGTGTGACGTCATCGAAACCGACGCTCACCAACTATTCAACCGGCTAGATGGTTTGTAAGCTATCTAAGGGGATGATGTTTCTACTTTTCAGCAGGCTTCACCTCGCTGTACATCTTTCGTATGATTCTGTCGTTCCTGCCGTCCAGGAGTCTGTTGCGAAATCCCTTGAGGGTACGCCTCTTCGCCTTTGCAAGGTCACGGATCCTCTCCAAAAGACTGGTTCGGTTCTGAGACCACGTTTGAGCCGATGGTATGCATAGATGGATGCAAAGTACTCACAGGAAGAGTTCGTTGGGGAGTGACAGCCTTGGGATGCGGTTTCGCAGTGCCATCCTTTGGCGCGTTGCTCGACGACTTTTGAACGCGTTGGCTCTACAATACACGAGTGTTAACGGATGGAAGGAGGTGGACGTGGAGTTACCTTTGACTTGGGAATGTGCCACTTCAATGCTAGCACCTTCATCTTCTCCTCGTATTCCACCTGAATGACTCAGGAGTCAGTTGAACTCCCCATCCTTGGGCTGGTGAGCCGCGTCACCTCTCGGCGCAGATCTGCCTCTGACCTCGCTTTGTTTGAGAGAGGCGAAGAGTAGGAGGTCCAGCGCGCAAGCCTGGATACCTAGGATCTCTTGATCAGACGGCTGGAATACATACTTTAAATGATAACCTACACTTGTCGTCTTTGAGACGCGAATAATCTTTGTCTTGAGGATGCGGTGATCTTTGGACTGTAGAGCAACGGTAAGGCTGAGAGATTGGACATGTAAACTATGACATACCACGACCATTTTGAGCTCTTTAGGGCAGGTCAAAAAGGGCACAAGAAGGAGGCGAGGAAGAAGAGGGGAGAGGGGGAGAGGGGAGAGGGGATCTGGAGGCTGATATATGTATAGGTCGCTACTTTAGGGCAGGCTGAATCTATTGGCCATTTGCTTACCCCAAGTCACCCACATGAGCATCGCGGTGTAGCAAAGTACTGAGGGTATCGAGTTCCTAGCAAGGCGCCTAAGTTTCAGACTCCGAACGCACAACCAATGCTGAGCGCTACACAAACATGGCACACGTGGTGACGTTGCGGCCGATAATCTCATTCCCAACGCGTTTTTGACACAAAGAGATCGACGTTCAGAATAGTTGTATATCAAAACGAGGTACGCGAATACAAAACGAAACGATGGGTGCCTATTCGATGCTTCCGTGGTCTGCGTTGGACGCGACCATGCGGCGCGGTAACGAATCCTGGTAACGAATCAGCTCCTCCCGGTACTTGCGCTTGTGCATCTTCCAGATCTCGAACTGGTGGTGGCTGATGTGGCGCTTCCCTCGAAGACTGCGGAAACGAAATGAGATGGCATGCTTCGATGACGATGCTGCACCTACTTCTTGTAAAGGACAATCTTGAGGAAGTGCTCCCTGATAGCCCTTTCTGGGTCGGCCTGTCAGACGTCGTCAGCCAAACAACCCAAGTACAAGAGCAGTTGGATGGGATGTACCGCCACAACTTCCACATACCGAAACTTTCTTCTGCCCTCCCGAACCTGTTTGATGGTGATGGTCGGGTCCTTGGGTGGTGTCACCCTTCTGACCTCGGGCCTCACCACCATCTCCATCTCCTCTGCATCAAACTTGAGCTTTGACAGCGAGGTCCGTCCTGGGTGCTGCCACCTGTACTCGTCGCCCTTGAAAAGCGGTCAGGGCCTTGCTGCACCACAGGAACGACGTGAAACTCACCCAGTCTTCTGGATCCTTGGGCATCTCCAAGATCTTGTCGACCTTCATCAGCTCGGTGGGCATGATAGACGCCAACGGCGAAGGATGTGGTGAGAGGTAAAGATGCAAAAAGGCTAATCCGTCAGGGTCCCTGTTGTGTCTTGTTGATCTCTGAGGCCGGCGAGGGGATCAAATCGATTGGGCGGGTACCATGAGGAGGAGGTAAAGACGCATGTTCCCGAATGCTGTAGCCTTAAACGGATTGGAATTCAATTAGATTGAATGTATTTACGTATTCCACGGCTCAACTAGAAGGTATCGCGAAAAACGAGAGAAACCGAGTGCACGATCATGGGCGCTTAAAGTGCGACGGCTCTCCTCGTTCCTTTCCAACTACTGGATGCCCCGTGTTCTTTGCATGTCCTCCACCAGAGGCTACCTTGAATGTGTCTTGGCTGGTTGGAGCCTTTGGAAGTGGGCTTGCCTGCGTGCTATGCTGAAAAAGCAGAGCGAGTGCTCGCTCTGCTGAGTCATCGTTCATCGCCTTTCTCGCTCGGTGGCTTCGTTACCTCAAGCAAAGCATTTGTACCTTTTATTTCTTTGAGAGTTTCGGGTGTCCAGATGCACCGCGATTGCGTTTCTGTCTGCAAGCGTCCAGTGCTCGATGCTCGCGGAATTCGAAAACCGCGTTGATGAGCTCCTAACCCAACCGACACGTGATTAGGCGCCCATGTTTTCTTGGTGCTGGCAGACCTTCTGGATGGACGTTCAAAGGGTGCAGGTGGACGGTGCAAGCAGGAAGGGAGAAGGGGAAGATATCATAGAGGTTCACCCGAGCAAAAGGACAGGCCCAAAAATAATATTAACAACAATAACACTCGATAGCTACTTTTGATCGCGGGTACTTTGGAACCTCCTCGAGAGGCGAACCAAAGGATGGAGGACGGGTTCTTGGAATGGTGGGAGGATGGCCAATGGCACAAAGCCAAAGAAATCGCGGAACATTGGGACGATGGGAGAGGAGACGGGACGGGAGTTTGACGTTCAGAGGGACGGTGGGATGACGGCCTCGGACAGAAGAGAGGAACCGCGGGGACGATGAAGCGGAAAAGGGGAGAGGGAGAGGGGACGCCAGGGACGATGGCAGGTCCAACGAGTCGACGATGGAAGCTGTTTGGTGGTACGACGGGGACGACGGACGTTGGAATCGCGAAACGAAAGGGAAAAAACAGCGGAGCAGAGGGACGTCAAAGCAAGAAAGGAAGGGGAAGGAGGGGACGAGAGGTGCACCAGCACGACTTTCGAAGCCGTCTGCGGTACGACGGGGACGACGGACGCTCAAAGAACGTGCGGTTTCGGATAGTTTGCGGTACGACGAGGACGACGGTCGTGCAAACAACCTGCGGTTTCGGGTACTTTGGGGTACGACGGGGACGCTGGTACGACGCTGGGATCCCCAAAAGGCAACTGGGTGGTACCTCGAGGTACCTCGGGGACCATGCGCATGGTCCAGATAGTATATCTCTAGGGCAATGGCCTGCGGTGTAATGATCTGAGTCAACATTCGCGATTAGATTTTGAACCTGGAGAGTAGGTTGGCTTACCGTCCATGACATCCAAAGTATCCTGATGAACCCGGTGTAAGTATCAAACGGCAGCAAAAGGCTTACCAGCCTAAGAGCCGCCGGGGGCGAGACGGACTCGAGTAGAACTAGGGTTGCGTACGTGAAAGGCCTTCTGAGTTCAGTCTGCTCCGATCTTTGAGAAGCACAAGCATCAGCCTCAAGCTCGGAGCGACGAATTCGAAGAAGCAAAGACGCCGTAACAGTCATGCTGGTGAGCCAGGAAATGGCGATTTTGCAGCAGAGGAATATATAAGGAGCCTTTGTAGACTGGGTGATTGTGCTGTGCATAATGAGAACTATTCCGGCCTTCAGAGCTAGGAATAGGAGAAGTTTTGGCTGGCTGGCTCACCAAATGATGCTATTGGAGGTGCGATGGCTAGTCCCCACACAATCCAATAGCAACAGAGCAGGATAAAGCAGCGGTGTACCTGACTGGCTCTCAGTTCCCAGTTGACATGTTTAGTGGGCAAGGCGCAACATACCAGAAGAAGATCGGCAAGCAAAAGCATGACGTCGAATAGAACTGTAATGATGATATCCAACTCAACGCTCCAAAAGGTTAGTAAGGTATTTTCAATGCAGTAGTCATTTCGGCACGTCCATAATTCTGGCTGCTGAAATTGGTAGAGGTCCAGCGTGGGCGTCGTTAATGCATGCGTTGCTGCTGATAACTTGAGACAGAATGCTGCGAAGGACAGAAGACACCCGGTGATGTATGCTAAACACAAGTAGCTGCTGGCCCTCGCAAAGAGCCTGGACGAAAAAGGGTAAAGGTTGACAGAGTCGGGCACGTTCAGGGCCTGGTGAATACAGAAAGCATTATATATCTGGAAACCTGCTCTATAAAGGTCAGACTTTCTATCATGGGTCGTGGTATGCGGCTAAAATGAAACCCACATGAGCAAGGTACCAGCACGACCAGTGACATCAAGTCGTCTGCGATGACAAACTCGCCGTCCCTGTGCAATAGTCAATGAAGTCCCAGGTGCTGTGCGTCCAAAGGCTCATGAGCGAAAGCAAGCAGGGGGTTTTAGGTTGATGCAGTTCCTCCTACGCACCTTTAGATGTGTTCGTTGATCGTGATCGTGATAGATATTGTGAGCATCAACCAGAAGCTCTCGTGCTGGCGGCTCAAAATAGTCGCATCTAGCAACAACTTCTTCTGTGGAGTTGAGGACTTGTTCGAGAATCCTTCGGGTGTGATCTGAAACAGTTATGATTGCTCACCTGATCATGGGTCTCTTAGAGAAGCGAGGCGGTAGAAGCACGGGAGGCCGGGCGATTGATTGTTTCACAAGTCGTGCTAAAGAGTGGGAATGTTGATAGACATTTTGGGGCTGGGAGAAACGAGATCGCTAGTGCGACGAAGTGATTCGGCTTGCGAAACAAGTCTGAGAAATCTGCGTTGGCTTACAACGACACGGGTTTATACTCGTTCTGAGAAACGGACAGGTAGAATTTGTCATGCGTTCCTAATTCCCAAGCTACAGAGAATTTCCTAGAGCAAGTGAGAGACGGATGAAGCATGCCCTCGTATCTGTCGGCTGTGAGTGGGAAAAGAAGAAGAATTCAGGAGCGAACCGCGTTCCGTCTTTGAGACAAGAAGAAGAACGGGGATACCGAACTTGAACATGGATGGCCGACCTAAAAGGGAGTAAGAGCAGGTAAGCCTTCACGCGCGCAAAGCTCAGTCATTTAACCCTAAGAAAGCAAGGTCGACATCGGGTGCAGATAAGAAAACCAAGCACATTTGGCTCAGACTCGCCCTTTTACCATTAGCCAGAACATCTCTGGAACAGTCAGCGAAGATTTGCGAGGCAAAACCATCAGAGATGGAAAGCAGCCACGATCCCGGACACTCCTCGAGCGACTGGCAGGTCGGAAACTGCTAGCGAAAGGCCATCTTGGGCATGAAACGGCAGGGACAAAGGTTGGACATCCTGTAACGAGGTTCCAGCCCTTTTCGCTCTCCAAAGAAAGATTGGGAGATGTACAAGGGCGATATCAAGGAGAGTCCGTTTTGAATTTAAAACTCGAACACCACAACTAGAGCACATAATGTGAGATGCAAACTCCAGGACCTTCGAAAGGGATCATGATTGAGGATATTCAAGTGCGGCCAAAGATCGATATTCGACCGAGAAGAGTGAGAGGTCGGTATTCAGGAAGCGATTCGGCAGCGGGGCGGTACAAATTGTTAGACTAGTGAGTAGAAATGGGCAAAGCCAATGGACGTTTAGCGAAAAATGTGTTTGGCAACGTCGAGAGATCGCTTCATCGCTACGGGTCGAAGGAGAACCAAGTTCACGAATAGTGAAAACCGAGCGGAACGAAGAATTCGTGCAAAGATACCAACGAGGAAATATGATCTGACAAGAGCGGTGTCCGAGACGAAGATAAGAAACAGAAAGCCAGGGTTTAGAGGAAGAGCATGCTCGAGAACCGGGCTAAGGGCCAGATGGTTCCAGGAACGGTTAGGAGTCCTTCAGCGCTTGTCAGCGAGAGAGCGTGAGCCTATTTTTCGTGGAGTAGCGTGTTGCGACATCCAGTGGAAAACGTGGGCCCCCAGGGAGAAAGTCGACTAAGATCCCACACCAAAGTAAACGCAAAGGAGTAGTTCACGAGATTTGTGACAAAGAAAAGTATGCAGGGAAGTCAGCGTCTAGGAGCGGCCGGTAGATCTGAACCCTCCTTTCTAGAGGCACTTTCCAGAAGTACGAGTGGAGACGTATCCCGCTCGTCGAGGACCAAGTCAGCCTCTCCACGCCAGTATTCGAGCCTGATTAGCAAAGGCTTAATGAAGCTTTGGAAATATACCTGGAAGTGGTCAAAAGAGCGTCCGTCGAGCTACTCGACGTCGCCTTGAGGAAGTAGTACCGGCATTGTTGGGCCAAAGCTCGATCCACCAAAGGCAGAACTTGTGCTTGTCCATTTCTCCAGAAGAGCCAGAGGGATGTTGTAGACTGCTAAACGCGGGCAATTCGTTCAAGAACAAGGCCAGAATTTCCAGGTAGGAGCTGGAGAGAAAGAAGAGAAACAATCCAATGAGATATTGCGAGAGACGTCAAAGTCGCTTGCAATGCGAGAGAGGCACGTAGGGTCACACAGAGAGGCGACCCGTAGAAAGTCCCAGATACAGCCTCCTTCGAGGTAGCAACCAGTGACCTTTCGACGGCCTTTCACCCGTGAAAATTTGCCATTTGGCAAGCCATTCACGGTTTCTTCGACAAACGAGTAAGCCGTCAAGTAGGCCCTTGTTTTGCTTGTCCATTATCCCAAGAAAGTCACCGATGACACTTACTTTGGGTTTCAAGCCCCCTTTCGATAAAACGCATCCCGCCGAGATGGTGGTCAAAGCACAAGTCCAAGATAGGGGCGAGTTGCCTCATCGACGCGTGAGAATACCTGCCTCATGTGGCTCCGTTGAACTGCAAATTGGTCGCGCGTCTCTCTTCCACTCACCACAACCACCAGGCAATATGAGTGTAAGTCTCGCTTTTTCCGGCCTATAATCCGTTTCAATTGCTAACAAATGTCTTATAACAGCAATTTACAGTGGAACGCTCAATGGACGAAGACATCTTGAGTGATGTCGTACCCAGTAATATTGTTTCGCGCCAGGTAAGCACAATTATCCTCATTTTGGTCTTCAAGATCGACTAACAGCGTTTATCCTTTGTTCAAATCTTACAGCCCAGTCAAGGAGCAGACGGCGAGAGCGAATTCGACGGAGAATCCGAGCAGGGACAACCAGAGAATGACGAATTGGAGAGCGAGGCAGACGTGCGTGAACCCTATCTCATTTCATCGCGTTTGTTTGATCTAAGGGGTTGAAAAATAGGATGAACCCATGGCAGGACCGTCGAAGGCTCAGACGAAAGCTGAAAAGGCGGCCAAGAAGCAGAAGAAAAAGGTGGACGAAGCTCAGTTGACAGAAAAGCGTCAGCAGATGGACAAAGCCAAGGTACGCGGTTATATTTCTCTATACGGCCAATCGTGGTTCTCAAAAACGATTAGATTGCAGACGCAGTCAAGCGGTATTCGTATCTTCTCGGTCAGACCGAGCTCTTCAAGCACTTCGTCGATATCCGACGCGCTCGAGACCCAGAATACGCTGCCCTCATGGACGCTCAGCCAAAGCCCAAAGGGCGAGGTCGCAAGAAGGCTGTGTACGTCTCATTCATCCATTTGACGTCTTTCCGCACTCACAGTATTACAGCGAAGCAGGCGCTCGCCACCGCAAGACTGAAAAGGAGGAGGACGAAGAATTACTCAAGGGAGAAGAGAACGAAGGCGCCGAAGACCAACCATACGTCTTCGAATCATCCCCCAGCTTCATCACCGGTCTCATGCGTCCATACCAGCTCCAGGGCCTCAACTGGATGGTCTCGTTACACCACAACGGCCTCAACGGAATTCTCGCAGACGAGATGGGTCTCGGCAAGACTCTGCAAACCATCTCCTTCCTCTCGTACCTCAAGCACGTCCGTTCGATCAATGGACCTCATCTCGTCGTTGTTCCCAAGTCAACCCTTCAGAACTGGGCAAGGGAATTCGAAAAGTGGAGTCCAACCTTCAACATCGCGGTCTTGACTGGTAGCAAAGAAGAGCGTGCAGAGATCATCGCGACGCGTCTCCTCCCTCAAGACTTTGAGGTTTGCATTACCTCTTACGGTACGTTCCTCCCTTCCTCTTTTTCTCCTCTTTTACTAATGCAGCGTTTCAGAAATCTGCCTCATCGAACGTTCCGCCCTCAAAAAGTTCTCCTTCGAATACATCGTCATTGACGAGGCCCACCGTATCAAAAACGTCGACTCGATCCTCTCCCAAATCGTCCGCGCATTCCTCTCCCGCGGACGTCTCCTCATCACCGGAACTCCCCTCCAAAACAACCTCAAAGAGCTCTTTGCTCTTCTCAATTTTATCTGTCCTGAAATCTTTGTTGACTATGCCGACCTCGACGCGTTCTTGCACAAGGATACGGGAGGAGAGGAGAGTGAGGAGGATAAGAGTCGCAAGGTTGTCGAAGCGCTGCATATGATTCTGAGGCCTTTCTTGTTGCGTAGGGTCAAGGCGGATGTCGAGAAGAGTTTGTTGCCGAAGAAGGAGATCAACATCTATGTTGGTCTCTCGGATATGCAGAGGAAGTGGTACAGGAGTGTCTTGGAGAAGGATATTGACGCCGTCAACGGTGCGTTCTCGTTTTCAACTTCTTTCGGTCTTCGTGGTTGCTTATCGGCGCGTACAGGACTTACGGGCAAGAAGGAAGGCAAGACGCGCCTTATGAATATCGTCATGCAGCTCCGCAAGGTCACTTGTCATCCCTATCTCTTCGATGGTGCCGAACCTGGTCCACCGTACACCACCGACGAACACTTGGTTCAAAATTCCGGTGGGTTCGATTCTATTCGTTGAGCGTCGTAGTTTACTAACGATTTCTCTCATCTTTTCCCTTCAACTATCTCGTCTTCCCTTCGCCTCTACCCCTCTACTGCTTCCCGCATATCACCTCTCCTCTTCGGACACGTTGCGGCATCACTTTTCTTGTGCACACGTCCTGCAACCAACCCCTTGACGACCGACAGGCAAGATGGTCATCCTGGACAAGCTCCTCGGCAGGATGAAGGCTCAGGGCTCTCGTGTGCTCATCTTCAGTCAAATGAGTCGTGTCTTGGACATCTTGGAGGACTATTGCCTGTTCCGCCAGTACAGTAAGTCAACTCTTTCTCGTCGCCTTTATTCGTTCGCGAACATCTCATATGGGGGAACCCATTTCTCTCCGCCCCCATCGTCTTGCCGTCTCGCTGCGACATACAACTCTAGCTACTCCGCTTTCATCCTCCTTCCTGCGGCCCAATCCTTTTACAGACGAAACACGCTAACGCTTTCCATCCAGAATACTGCCGAATTGACGGAGGTACCGCTCACGAAGACCGTATCGCCGCCATCGACGACTACAATCGCGATGGCTCCGACAAGTTTATCTTCCTCCTTACGACTCGCGCTGGAGGTCTCGGTATCAACTTGACGACCGCCGACATCGTGGTCTTGTACGACAGCGATTGGTGAGTCCTATTCCCCGTTCCCTTCTTTCGACGACGGTGCTGATACTACGCCGTTTAGGAATCCTCAAGCCGACTTGCAGGCCATGGACCGTGCGCATCGTATTGGTCAAACCAAGCAGGTCTATGTCTATCGATTCATCACCGAAGGTTCGGTGGAGGAGCGGATGCTGGAGAGAGCGGCGCAGAAGCTGAGGTTAGATCAGCTCGTCATTCAACAGGGTACGTTGGTCTTTCCTTTATTACCAGCCATCGCTTTCGTGTTCGCGAGAACGGCGTTATCACGAACGACGAACTCGATTTGATAGCGAAACGAATTACTGACGTCTTCGCTATCCAGGCCGTGCGCAACAACAGGCAAAGGCAGCCGCGAACAAGGAGGAGTTGCTCGAGATGATCACGCACGGCGCTGACAAGATCATCAACTCGAGCGAGCAGTAAGTCTTTCTCTTCAACCCTTACCTTCGTCTTATCCGACGGACCCTTCACCACTATCCAATTGCTCGTTGGCAGCAACTAAATTCCACCCTGTCACCTCTTCTCCACAATTATGCCTCCTAATTGACCCGACGCTCACCCTTTTCTCCTCTAGGATGCAAATCGACGACGACATTGAAGCCATCATCGCCAAGGGAGAGGAGCGTACACAGGAGCTCAACTCCAAGTACGAACAGCTCAACCTCGAAGATCTCAGCAACTTCAAGAGCGACGCCAGCGTCCAACAGTGGGAGGGCGAGGACTTCCGAGGTGGCGTACGTATCTCACATCTCTTCCTCTCGTTCTCTGCGATCCCTTTGCTCCATTCGAATAAGTACTAACGGGCATCCTCATTCAGCAACGCAAACCACTCAATCTCAACATCATTTCCCTCTCCAAGCGCGAACGCAAGTCGAACTACTCCGTCGACACCTACTTCAAGGACACCCTTCGGGCGGGTACGAGCAAGAAGGACAAGGAGCCCAAGCTCCCTCGTGCTCCGAAGCAAGTCGGCATTCAAGACTTCCAGTTCTTTGATCCGAGGTTGCAAGAGTTGCAGGAGCGGGAGATTGCAGTGCACAAGGTACGTTGGGGACATTTCCGGTCATCTTCGCGAGTTTCGTTTCGTTTTCTTTGCCTTGCCGTCCTATTTTTATCTCCCTAGCCCTCGGTACATGCTGCTTCTGCTCCCGGTTTAACCTTCAGGATCCTTCTCCCCTCTCACTGCGCGCCGTTTTCATCTTTTGACAGCTTTACTGACCTGGCGAAATTTGATAGCGTCTCAATGGCATCACAGCCACCCTCCGCGAGGCTCAGCCTGAAGATACGCCCGAGAAGCTCGAAGAGGAACGTGAAGCCGCCCAGCAATTCATCGATACCGGTACGTTCACCATCTACACCTCTACTACGGCATGCTCACATTCTTGGGATCCTTCCCTTAGCCGAGCCACTCACGGAGGAAGAGATCGCCGAGAAGGAAGCCTACATCGCTGATGGCTTCCCTGACTGGAGTCGGCGTGACTTCCAGCAATTTGTCAAAGCCCTCGAAGCTTACGGATGGTACGTGCTTTTTCGATTCGATCATACCCGAGCGCTGACAACGTTACTTCAATAGGGACGAAGACGTTGAGGTCTACGCTAATGAGATTGGGGACAAGACCCCCGAAGAAGTCGAGAGGTACTACGCCTCCTTCAAGGAGAACTGGACATCTCTTCCAGGTAAGCATTCTCACATTGTCCTCTTTTTGTTCCAATTCCAACCTTTCTCGCTTCTCGCAGAATACGCTCGTATCAAGGCCCGTCTCGAGGAAGGAGAGGCCAAGCGTTCGAAGCGCCAGAACCTCGAAAATCTCCTCATCGCCAAGATCAAGTCCGTTCGGTATCCCATGCAAGAGCTGGAGCTCAACTACCCGACGACCAAGGGCAAGGTGTACTCGGAGGAAGAGGATCGATACCTCCTCTGCCGTCTGCACCACTATGGTATGCAGGTGGACGACGTCTACGAGAGGATTAAGAGGGATATTTCTGAATTCCCTGTCTTCCGGTAAGTCCCTCGTCTACATTGTCCTTCGGCGTGTTATCTTCGAAGAAGCCACTGACGATCCACGTTTGTTGTTCAGATTCGACTGGTTCTTCAAGTCGCGTTCACCTCAGGAACTCCAGAGAAGGTGTAACACCCTCCTCTCCATGATTGAGAAAGAGGCGGAACAGGCCAAGTTGGAAGAGGCCAAGACGAAGGGCACCAAGGGCAAGGTACGTTCTTCTCTGTTGCTTCCCTTTCACCTTCATTTTACTAACTGCGAGTTGTAGAAGCGCGGTATCGACGCGGTCGAAAAGATGGACACCAAGACCGAGTCCAAGGAGTCTACCCCCGCTGCCAGTGTCTCGACGGCAAGCGCAAAGACCAAGAAGAAGAAGACAACCAAGTAGACGTCCGACAACCCGCGATGCGTTCGTGTCGTCGACTTGTTGCTCAGAGCTGCTACGCCGTCTCTCCCTACCTTCTTGAAAGATTAATTCGATTCACCATGCATGCTGTCGTCCCTTCTGTAGACCATAGACTTGTGTAAACTCTACCTTTATAATGCACATTTGGTTCTCCAAGTCTCCCAGGCGCCGAGGTTTCGTCCACCAGTGAAGGTCGCATACGATCCAAATCTCCCTGATTGTTGACGCCTCTGAGACAAGGTCTTGTGTCAGTGGGGATTGTCGAGTCGAAGGTAATCGAGGGTGGTGAGAGACCATGAATCCGGCCTCGCTGGTTTCATATCGGAAAAGTGAAGCTTCCGAAGAGGACAGATAATCTGTTTGAACGGGTTGTTTTCGTACCAAGGGAACGGATCAAGACCCTTGAAGGTAAGCTCTTCCAAAAAAGGAGCATCCAAGGGATGTGGAAGGGAGCTCAGGATTGCGATCTCTTCCTCGTTCGAGATGGTGACTGCTAAGCGCCGAATGAGAGAAAGATTGTTGATCCAGAATTCGAAGGTTTCTAAGTGAATTTGGCTTCTTCGTCGTAGTCGGTATCATATCCAGAAGCGTACCATCCAACGTCGAGGCGACCACCGTTGGTCCTGGCTAGCAGCTGCTAAAAGGTCTCCCTATTAGGTACGCTGCGCCATTCCAACATTGCAAAGCGGCGCCATAGCTCAGTACATCCAAGTGCAACAACACGCCACCTCCTGCAGACGCCCGAAACGGTGAGCATATCAAGGAGGGACACGAGCGTCTTTTCCAGATTGGGGTAGAAGACGGTGCAAAGGATATCGTAGCAAAGGGTGGGCTTAGTGCTCGCCTTCATGGTAGTGGGTCCGTCCGGGGATGCCTCTGTGACCATCCAAACAGACCCCTTCTATAAGAGACAAGGCCACGCTCGTCGTTCACGGCCCACGAACAAAGTTGAGCCATAACTTCACCTTGACCCTTTTGTTGTTACGACGAGACAGATAATGCTGCACAGAGGGGCTCGGGCCACAGCTTCTGAGCTTGGCCCTTGGGAAGTCCTCGCTTTGGTGCACCTGATGCCGTCTGTAGACGAAAAACCACTAGTAGAGGGAGATGGTGCTGCATCGACGCCTAGCCCCGCTCGTTGGTATATAATATATGCCGAGCTCTGGCTTTCCTGGTTGCGCGCCGTGAGTTGTGAGGGCCGCTCTGGAGGGTAATCGAACGTGGAGAAGTGCAGAAGGGACTAACCAGGGTCCTGACCAACAGAAGGACCAGGAAAAGCAGATCAAATATCATATTCCCGTAGACATGAATGTTGTCTCCACGACCACCGAACACTGTGCGAGCCCATGGTAAACAAGACGTGATATTCGAGACTGTAGCCTGATAGTGTCGACTCTGATGGTTCAAAGGGATTTCAACCTTGAAAAGGAGTGAAAAATGGCCTGAACATACTGGGATCTAGAACTAAACAAATATGAAGACGGCGAGAAGGTCAGGAGACAGATCGGAGATGAAATGTTCGAGCGTTTGGGACAACTGCTTCTTTGCGGTGAATCAATGATTTTCCATCTGTGAAATCCCGTTCGTCGGCTTCCAGTCTTCGACGTGTTTGGGTTTGTCGTGCTCTCTCATATGACGTCTAGCGTAGCCATGAGCGCAGCGTTATCTCCATGATGGTAATCATAGGCCGATAGGTTAGCTTCGTTTCGAGGTTGTAGAACCACCTTTGAGCCATGGGCGTTGTAGCTTTGAAACGTGCACGCTTCGAAATTGACAGATCCGCCTCATAAATCGAATTGAGCCCAGAAGAATTTGCTGCTAAGGGAAGCTATTTTGGTCAAACCCATCTCGGCTCCAGTCCCACGAGGGGTTGGTTACGATCGCAATTGGGAATCGGAAACATATATCAACTAACGTTGAAGCCACTTCAAGGGAGCTTCTTTCCCCCCACTCATGAGCCTCTGGACGCACAATACCTGGGACTTTGTGGAGGTACTTCACAAGGACGGGGAATTTATTATCGCCGATGATTTGGTGACATTAGTAATCTTGTCGTGTTGTTCAGGTGAGCTAACGCCCTCTGACCCATACGCCCATACGAAGGCTCATTGTGTTATTTGCGGTCCAGCCACGCAGATATATATCTCCTGCTGCATTTTAGTTTCCCTACGTAGCCCAGACAAGCTTTTCCCCCGGTCAACGAGACTATTTGCAAACGCAAACATCGTTCTATGCAGCGGATACACTCTCAGTTCAGCACTTTCCTTCCTTGCTTTTTGCATCAAGCTTTCAATGGCGGCACACGCAAAGCCATTCACGTATCGCGATGTATACATGGGCAAGCTTACAGAGTGCAAAACAGATGTTTTATACTGCTTTGACCCATCGTCGGCAATGCTTGTAGTATGGAGTGCAAGACTCGACGTCACAGTTGCAGTTATCTTCCATGCCATGCTCCTGTTATCCGATATCCTCTTGGTACGCTAATTCTAGCCTGCAGGACACATGAGTTTGACATTCTAATAGGTCTATCGCTGCTACATCATGATGCAAAACCGCTGGCTTATCTGGGGGCTGGCCCTGGTGCCCGCTCTTGCCTCTTTTGGTGAGCTCGATCACGTCTGAGTACTGGCCATTACCAATCTAACTCGTTAGGCCTACTCATGTACAACGCAATCACCCAGTATGGAGCAAATGCCTCTATCTTCCTCTACCTTGGAGCCACTGTATCCATCCTGACCAACGTCATTGTGTCAACATCTCTGATAGCTCGAATTCAGCGGAGGCAGCGTGAAGTTGAGGAACTCACCGAACACACACATTTCCATCTCAAAATTCCCTACACCTACGTCACCTTCGTTTTGTTTGAATCCGCATTTCCTCCTGTTGCGCTGGGGCTTGTGAGTCTTGCGTTGTTACCGGTCTACAGATACACTGGTTGCGTACGCTTGCTTTGGCTATCGATGACGGTAGGCGAGCTTACCCTCTATCTATACGCGTCCTGACCCTGAAATTTGAATCCTAGGTCCTCTCACCCCAGATTATTGCCCTTCGGGTTCTAAGAGGACGGAATCGGACCCAAGCGACCTTGGGTGTAGTGCCAACCATATCCATTGGCTTCTGTGAGAATACCGCGGCTGGGACATTTCAGGTCGACAATACTTCGAGTCAAATATACGAAACAGGGTGTAACCTCAGAGATGTGAGAGACGTTTGATTAGCGCCGTCATTTGCGCATCGCATTCTAGCTCACGCACAAATGCTTGTGCTGTACAAAAGGGGTAGAGCAACACTCACGACGTGTCCTGAGCATTGATATTTCATTAACCAGTGTAGCTATATTTGAGGATTTAGAGAGGTGGGCGATGCATCGTCAAAGGCATGAATATTGAGATCAATTTTGTGACTTGCAAGAAGATGCGGGACACTGCCCGTTGCAGACTCCCCCTGAGTGCTGAAAACTCGGTATGGTCTCTTCTAAGTGATCTCGCGCCCACTCTGAAAGCTGTACTATACTTGATGCCGTGTCCCGAGTCCCGAGTCCCGAGGCAAAGTTCTCATTCAAGATGTGTTTCAGAGTTGATGCTCCTTTCATGGTATGCTTGCCTTGCTGAACCATCATGATGCTTAGCGGAATAGATCGTCGTAAGTAGGACACCTATTGTCAGTTGAGGGTGTATCCCAGTGCCTACCATGTCCTGGATGCACGATGCAGACGACTTTACCTCTGGCACTCGGAGCTTCCTTATCGTGAACGACTTGATGGCGTTGATCATACAGTCATCCTTCTCAAGTGAGCCTGCAGTACGATGATGTTTGCGTGTACACGCTTTTCTGACAGTACCCCTAGCGATCCAAATCTATATCTCTGGCCGTGTTGAAGAATAGACGGCTTTCCAGATTTCGTTGGCAAAAATCACCGAGAAGCTGGGTTCATATTCGAAGGAACGGCTGCCAAAGTCTAAAAACAAACAGACGAACAACAGGGAAGCCGTAGCGGGAAGCAAACGACAGGTAGCTTGTCGCGAGTTCCACTCGCAACATTCCTGGCGGACGCAGTGGTTGAAATAGAACGACGAGGACTGCAACTTCAACAACACGGGGAAAGTGGAAGCTCAAATGGCGGCACCAATCAGAATAGAAAGACCTCTTGAGGTGAAGGGACAGATGGGCAAAGGGAAAGAAGAAGCGGATATGATTGTCCGAATCCGAAAGGTGCGGCGCAGTTCACACAATCGACCGCCATACATGAAAATTCCGCGATGATTCATGAAGGCAACGACAAAAGCAACATTGGTTGAGAGCCTGAGGCGGCTCGTCGCAAGGTGAGAATGAACGTGACGAAGAACCGAAGGCAAGAGAGCTCAGAAAGCAAAGGAAGACTCACAGAATTGCACACTAAGGACGTTTGCCAATGGTAAATGGCGGCACATGCCCCCATCGAGTGACACCAGATCGATTGAGGCCGATATTCAACAGAAAGGTGGCGAGCTGCACTTGCCATGAAGTAGCACGATTTCCTGTGAACGTGAACGGAAATATTAGCCACGGGCAAGTGCATGAATCGTTGAAACATCAAAGACAAAAAGACAGATAAATAAATAGATGACTGAGAACTGTGTCCAACAAGAGATCGCGTTGGAGCGCCCTCGCGGAGGGACGATAGTGCAACCTCCGATAGAACGAAACGTTTTGAGACGGGTAGAAAGGCCACACGACCCTGTTTAGGAAGGAATCTCGTGTAGATATACCTTTCTAGGCCGGGTAAAGGCTCTAAACAGCGCCAGCGAAGAGTAGAAACATCATGGTGAAAATGTGTGCCAAAGCATCAGTCTCAGCGAGCGCCGGCCCCTGCGAGGACGACGAGATAGGCAGTGGCGAGTTCCTCAAGAAGGAAACAGGTTGAAGAGTCTCGCTGACTGGAAGAGGCCAATCCCCGCGGACGCTGTTTGAGCACGAGGGAAGTCATACTGAATATACCAGCTAGATTGACGTTCTGCATTAATCCCATGAGATTAGTGGTTTGGAATTGTCGAACTGAGCTCTGAGAACGACCTGGCACCGACGCTCATCGCATCTGCACGATCGGCTCAAAGGAAGGGAGAACCGAATGCTAGTTTTGACATTGAGCTGAAAGGCGATTGGGTTGGAGGACTATCGCCCATGTTCGAAAAAAGTGACGAGTGGTTTGGGAAGGAGCTGGAGCAAGGTTGGCATGTTGTTCGATGCCATACAATGAGCGGATTAGCGGAGAATAGGCGAGCTTCACATCCTGCGAGCCCGCGGGAATCTGGGGTGAACTGGTCGTAATCGACTCTAGCCATTGACGAATGTAGGACGATTGTCTTGGTAGCAAGGGTTCAAGTCTTGAAGTCAAGAAAAGACGGGAATCCAGTTACAGTGACCTGGCTCATAGCAGAGGTTGCAGAACCAAGAGGAAAGGGGTTGGATCTCGTGACAAAATGGATTAAAAGAATGCGATGAACCGTCGCTCTACCCACCTACTGACACTTCCCACTGAGCTGCCATCCGTCTCCCCCTGCTCCATGAGCATCTACTCCACATTCTTCCAGGTTCGACGATCCCTCCTTCGCATCGCTCTGCCTATCCACCGCCCCTCATATCAATTGCTTGCCTCGGGTGAGGCGGGAGGACTCCAAATTCACTCACCAACTTCGTTAGTGACCCGCAGTGCCCCTCATATTCGTCGAATGCCTTGCCTCTTCCTACGCTTTAGCTTGAATTTGGAGTCTAGGGGATGAGTGCTTACCAGCGACGAAACAACATTGCTAGCGACAACGCCACTCAAGATCTTGTTCATTGTGTGTTAAGTTCGAGATTCCTGTTGTAGTAATTTGAGATCATGGAGTCCAGGAGCTCACGATGTGAATAGAAAACGTGATTTTGATAGGTGGTGGTGGTGATGGGGTGGTGGGTGGAAGAGAGGAGGGGAGCGCGCAACCACAGTGAGCAGGTCTTCTCACGCGAACTGGGTCTGACGTTGGATTTGAATCTGATTATCATTGCACGATAACTGTGGCGGAGATGAATAGGAGCAGCTATTACGAGCATCCATTATTTACACTGCCAATACTCTGGCCTGACATTTCCGATGTAAATGCAATCGGGATCGTTGGTATCTGCCCCCGCGTTGGGATACTTAGCTGCTGCCTTCTGCTCCGTACAGCATGTAGTGTGATCCTTTGGGGGGCGAGAACCTATTGAAACCACCTGTGTGAGTATTTCCTGACGAGCAGCAAGGTCCTCACAACCACCCACCGTAAATGATATCCAGAGGGCGGAGTGCATGGACAGAGATACATCTGGCAGCATAAAGTACAGTGTGACGTGCACTACGCCCAAGATCAGAGGAGGGAGCGCGGATTCAAGAAGGACTTTCATCAGTCTTGAGTATGGTATCTGTGCTTCCCCAACAACGGCGCCACCGACAAGAGATTTAAACTCTTGCCTTCCTCTCCATAGCCGGACAATAAGGACTGTCGAGACCATCACGTTTGTGCCGAGAGAAAGATACAGTCCTAAGGCCAGCCGACTCGAGTAATACTCCGACATCGCATCGGAATAATGGACAAGAAGGTATAAAACTATGGCTGGTCTAGTGTTAGCAACATTTCTTTCACCACTGTTGATCACGTACCGAGGGAACCCAGCAAAGGGAGCGTCGTAAGCCCTGTTATTATTCGCGGGGTCTCGAGCATGAGATAGCATCGATAAACCTAGAGATATTCAGCCACGCTCTGTATCTGGAGCAAGAGGGGGGAAGTACCAAGAGCATGTCCGATACGATGAACAAGAAATGTGCTATGGCCGCGTTCAGAGTTTGCAAAACGACGACGATGCGGACTCTAAAGCTTGATGCCTTCTTCACGCAATGATACATGTAAAATGAAACAAAGCCTTCAGGGCACTTGTATACCCATACTTCATCACTCCAAGCAGTATGTCTGGTGGCCAGCTCGAGCTTCATCGCAAAGCCAGCGATCGCAAGACTAGTGCAGACGAGATAGCCAAAACATAGAGCCAAGTTGACGATCCAGAAGACGCGAACCGTGCGCGCAGGCTTTTCGGAGAGTCGCGCCTTCCAATGACGAATGATGGACCCCGCGATATAAACTTGGATAACTGTCCAGCAAATACAGGTACAGGGTCAACGTCAGCATATTACGCGCATCTAATAAGGGACGTGATTCCTACCAGAGAAGCAAGAGAAGATGCATAAAGAACCCAAGTCATCCAGGATCACAAATGATGCGTCAGGAAGAAGAGATTTACAGAACTCATCCAGGCTATGATATGCGAAAGGCATCGATGGTGGTGGTATTGGGCTAAACGTACTCTCGAGGATCTCCCTGGCGTAAGTAGAATGCGCCGGCCATGAAAGTGCGCCCCATCTGGACTCCGATCAGTCTCGAAATCAAAGACGTAGGATATGCATGGCCGTTATGTGCTCAGCACCGTGGCTGAAACAGGACCTTTGAAGGTTCCTGGGCTAAATGAAGAGGGGGTTGAGAAAAGGGTTTGAACGCCATCAGTCAAGGTTCGACATCACCGGTCCTAGGAAACGGTTATCCAGGCGATCGTGCCAATGGAGCAGACAAACTCTCTGAGGCCCTGTCGAGTGGATTTGCGCCCCTTGGAAATCCTCAAACTCCGAATGACACTGGCAGAAGCGGATTGAAGGGTACGTAACACTGACGATCAGCGGGAGTGGGTTAAGAGGAGTCCTGCATCGCTCCCATCAGCTTCGAGTCATAGCAGACGCACAGCCTCGTTGAGTAGAGCTCCCGGCACAGCTGAAACCGAGGCTCATTGCAATCTACAACTGATGGAATGGATGGAAATGAACGTTGGTTTTCGCCTTGCGCCAATAAACGTTTGGGTTGTGAGCCATGGTTAGATAGTCAGAAGGTGCAAAGGGACAACGAACCGCGGCAGAGAAAGCTATTAGATTATACATAGAGAAGAGACAGGACAGATTCGTTCGTTCTGCTGTGACGTACGTGAATAGTCGAAGAGGTCGCAACTGGCGCCGAACGGGAAGTCAACGTGGGCTCATCGTTGCTCTGAGAGTATTGGAAGCTGGGAGTTAAGGTCAAAAATATGGGTATCAACAGATGGGGCGACAGAAGCATTCTGGGTGGTTCAGCGGCAATTCACCGCTATGGCCATTGTTGCGGTACACTGAGCTACATGAAGTGTGGGTTAAGCGCTGACAAAGGGCGGCCGTCGACGTATGGCGAGGCTGCGAAACGCCAAACACACTTTCATTGGACGTTACTCTGGAAGACCATGCCAGAGGAGCCTCTCAAGAGCAACCAGAACCAGATCACGGGCAATAGACAGGTCCTGCTAGCCGCAGAGAGTTTGCACCGACCCTGGGAATCTTGAATCTCGAAGCCATGTCATTTTCCTCGTTCGCCCAAGAGACGTTCCTAAATCAACCTTACACAGAGTCTTTATGGTAATTTGCTTATGATGAAATGTCTCCCTGTCTAGGATAGTCGGTAGGAGGATAGGAGGATAGGGGGAAAGCAGGGACGGAAGTGTTAGATGCACGAGAGAGGAAACGTCGACGCAACATCGGACACATAGCTAGTACGAATTGCCTTCCTCCTCGATTTCTTCCGCGTTAGACACTGGTAGATCGTCAGAAGAGGACAGGGGTTAGAGAGTACAAGAGGTCAGAAGAGGAGATTGGAAGGTTTGGCCGTCCAAGGGCAAAAGCCACAAGATGGATATTCTCATTCGCCAAAGGGGAGTTGATAAGCACTAGATGTAACTACGGAGGCGCTAGCACGAGACGTCGCCAGAGAGGTTTACAGGTCCACCGGAAACAAGCCAGCAACAGACAAGATAGGAGCTAGTGAGCAAAGAGTTCCGGCTGAACGTGGCGGCATACTTCTTCGAAGACAGGGAGCGAGTCGTAGAGAGAGATTTCGACGAAAGGACAAAATTCGGGGTGGTGTTGTGAGTTCGGTACCTTGCGAGAGGGTAAAAGGTTGTGACAAACGACGAACGGGCCGCTTTAGATCATGAAAGTAAACGCTTGCGGAGTTCTCCGCGAGCGAAATGGTGTCCACTCATTCATGGTACTCTCAGCGAATGAATCAACATTACGACGGCGAAAGCTGCCACCAGCTATCAGGAATTCACCATGACGAGGGATGGAGACAACGTACCCTTTAACTTGTACCTCCAACGGCTACTCCTCTCACCCTTCAGGCCTTCGATATCACCCACTCCACCTTCATCCACGCCGTCAATCTCAGGCGGAGGAGAAACGGGTGTTCCATTCCCCAAACACGAACCTCTCGGGAGCTCGGATCCCCCACGGCGTGTGTCATTCAGCGGAAAACGAGGGGAGGTGGTCGAATTCTGTACACACTCTCCCTCCTGACCAGTCGATGTAGCACGGATCTTACATGGAGTGGAGTGGAGTTTCCAGAAGTACGTGTAGAAAGGCTTTGGTGCGCAAGCGAGAGCAGCTGTCGGAGATCAACGGGCCTGGTTACGGTGGTTTCGGTGGACTGCCTTCGCAATCTGCACTGTGAGGAGATGTAAGGTTATCCCTGGTCTTAGCAAAAGAAATGTAGAGAATGCCAGTCTCCTTGTCCCCGTACTCTTTCAAGATCTGAAAGGGGAGCTCTTCAGAGGACTGGGCGAATTTTAGTGACGAGAACGAAGAGCAGACGAAACATACAGCAAAGCGAGAGTCACCATTCATCAATCTCCTGCATTCTGTTAAACTCACCATCTCTCTCTCCCTTATACCCATTCGGCCCCCCTTCGCTTGAAGCAACACCCTTTTCCCTGGTATCAAAACGGTTTGGCTAATGGAATGGGTCATTTGGGTGTGAAATGGGATCGGTGAAGCATGACGAGCACTAAAAACGATCCTGCTGAGAACAAACTCAGTCGGAGTTTCACCGTACGGTGAGTTTTACATCGCTGGTATGCATCTCACATTCTTGCTGGTGGGTGCGCGTGACCCCATCTTTTCACACGTCGGGATGGATCAGGCAAGTAGCAGACTTGCTCGGTTACAATCAGCTCAACTGGCACGCCATTTTGATAGTCCTTTGAGCTCAGGGATCAGTTGTTGGTATCGAGACGGTGAAACAGATGTCACTCAGAAGAAGGATAAGGGTGAAACGAGGGATGGAATGGAAGTTGATACTGAAAGCCGCAATCTAAGACTACAAGAGGAGATAGACCCGGGGGCTCGTGTTCCGCAACTACATCCAGAGCCAAAGTTGCTGTCCTTTTGCGTACTCAGTAGTACGAAAGACCTAGTCGTACAGGGCGGAAGTGTTACTCCTCAGCTGAGAAGGCCTAAAATCCCTGTAACGGCTAAGGTTTCAGGCCGACGCCGACGGCAAGATCGGCACAAACGCGTCTTCGGAATTTAGCAAGTAGCGATGACTCCAAGCTCCTCGTACCACGGATCCATCATCCTGATGACGAAGGCTGCAAAGGACTATGGTATAATAAGTCTGTGAATTGAACGCGAATCGAAGCGCCCTAACTCGACATGTCCCTATGGATGCACAGCCCTCAAGACCTTGCAGCCGGTACTGGGAGGTTCATTATTGTTAACGATTTGATGGCGCTGATCGTTCATTCGTCCTTTTCCAGTAAGCCCGGAACAGCATATTCGTATAGAGCTTTCTAACACGCTCCCTAGCCATCCAGGTGTCTATCGCATGTCGCCTTGTAGAAGGCTTGAAAAAGCAAGGGCCTTACAAGGCGTGCTTAAGATCAACTCGGCGATTTATATGGGCTAGTATATGCCTAGCGTTTGGATATACACTTTGCTCAGCACTCTATGCCGCATCTTTCTTCTTGAAACTCGACGCTGTCTTTCACATGATGGGTAGGCAGGCGGAACTGGGACCCGAAATCCAGTATCTCCGGTTTTCAAAGATGGATGCAGCGCTTAGCGGCATCCTGCAAACAATGGTGCTCTTCGCCGACTATCTTCTAGTGAGTCGGTTCAATTCACAAGATACCTTTAGCATCTGACGATTCGTGGTCCCAGGTATATAGATGCTATATCATGTTGAAACACCACCGAATCATTTGGGGTTTAGCCCTTTTCTCAACTATCCCGTCGATTGGTAAAACATTCAAACAACTTCAGCCTAAGCCGTATTGACCCGGCTGTCAGCCTTCCTAGTGATGCAGACTCTAAGGCCCTCAGAGAGCCTAATTGTTTATGGTGCATTAGAATCGGTTTTCACCAACATCATCGTCTCGCCAACGCTGATTTTTCGCCTGGTGAAAAAACAAAAAGAAGCCGAGGTTCTCCTTCAGGGAACTCCGCGAGAGATGCAGATCCCATACCACTATTTGATCTTTATTCTCACCGAATCCGCCTCTCCTCCCCTGGTGCTGGGAATTCTCAGTGTTGTATTCTTCTTTGCTGAAAGTACCAAAGACTATACCGGCTGGGTTTTCCTACTGTGGATTTCGTTCACGGTGAGTGGTGTCGATCCGAGATCTCTAGCATGTACATCTTTGACACCAGCCCTCAGATCCTAAGGTATCGGACATTGACGCTCGACAAACGTCACATGAGGTGACTGATGTGTGACAGGATTTCCTTTCCTGGCTATTCTAAAGTTTGAAGATAGTTAGTAGGTGTAGGTCTACTGATTTAATGTAAATGGCTCCATGGAAGTCAAGTGGAGGACTCTATGGACTTCCAAAGTGCTCCTCCTCGTTATCCGTCCAACCAACGCTACATGATGCAGCGATCTGTGAATGTCACGCCAATTCCAGGAGGTACCCCTCGATTGGAAGTATTCGAGGATCAATGAAGCTTTTGGGCGTCTAAAGGGCATTTAAATATAAATATAAATGTCTTCGTTTGCTTTTTGAGGGCCCGGTGCCCATGGTATCTTAGTATCGACAAGCTGCCCAAATGTCAAGAGCCCCTATCAACGAAGGCGCACGTGATCGTGATGCCTATTCTCATTTGCTTCAGTTTCTTGTAGGTTTCTCGTTCAGTCCCGTCCCTCTAAGAATTAATATCCAGTTTCAATGTTTTTTAATTGCCCCATGAAAGCTCCCTGCCTATACACAGCTCAAATTCGAGCGTTAGAATAGGATATGAGGCGACCGATGAAATTCTGTTCCGTACATCATTATTTAAACCATGAATACATGTTGCGAGCCTCCGGTACTCACAGAAATTATACGGTATATAGTATTATATGTGATACACATTTGTATGGGGCTTTATTAGCAAGATACCTACTCTGTCGAGGAGGACTAGTCGAATTGCTCTGGCGTGCCGAATATGGTAAGTCACACCGCACAGCCACCTCTCCACGTGACGTTTGTCGAGCGTCAATGTCCGATACCTTAGCGCCGCAATTGATTGCACTGCGTGTCATGGAAAGCAGGAACCGAACTGAAGCGACATTGGAATCGGTTCCAACCATGCCACTCATGTTTGCATCCACTTCCACTCGCCAACAACGTAGTGAAAGTGCATCGAGGGAGGATGAGAGTATATAATTTGAGAGGTTGAAGAACGGGAAAAGACGAAAGCAGTTTTCGAGGGTCCCTCATGCCGTAGACGAGATGAGAATGCTGTAGACGAAATGAGACCAAATGGCATGCTCGGACGACGCGTGCTTAGGGGCTAGTTGATCTCGTCGGATCGAAAGATTGTTCGCCCTCGGACATTCCACAATATTCCAGCACATGCTTAGATCTGGGAGCTCGATAGTCCGAGTTCCCTCACTATTTCTTATCTACATAATAATAGTAACTTTTCTACTAATCTTTTAGCTACCTTTTACCCACTTTCAATATCTTTTTTTTTTGTGATGGAAATTCATTTCATTGGCTGAGCCTTATCGAAACGCTAACGACCTAGATAACTGCCTACTGGCTCCCTGATGAGCCCTGTCCTGTTAAGTATTTACCTGCGTCTCGGGTATGCGCCGTTGTCGGCTACGATATACTAGGTTGGCTGAGCGCCCAAATTGAGTAAGGTACTAGATATAGTAAATCGCGGAACCCCCGCCACCAGCCTCCTTCACCCGCCGTTCCTAGGTAAGTAGCACGCCTCTGTCATCACACCCCCCTCCTCATTACATCAGATCCATCCCAGACTGATAAAGCCGAGCTTCTCGGGTCACATTGCCGACCTGTCGCGCTGCCGTGCGGTTGCCCTTCGCCCTCGGGCTCCGCCCTCTTTCCACTTCCAGCGCTTTAACTTCCGCTCCCCACTGAATATTTCCTGTCCACGCCGTCTGCGTGCCGGGTCCGTAACCACTGCCCACAACCGTCCCCCGGCCAGGTTTCAGCCTCTGCGACGGGGCTGCCCGGGCTACGCCGTCGTGCTGGATCCCGTGCTTGAACTGATGCTGATAAGTTATGATGGATGATGATGATGATGGCGAGATGATGTGAGTCTGGATTGTCGTGCCGGTCCGGCTTCGAAAGGATGAAAACTGAGTGGTGTCGGTTATCGGTCGGTGTGGGAAGAAGATGAAGATATCCGATTGCCGTGTCGAAAAACCTGGAGCCCGTGGGGTTGAACTGGGAGCCTCAAGCTCGACCAACCGGCGTCCGCCGGGGAGTGCAATGGCGAACTCGCGCGTGGTATCCCACTACACCACGCGCCCCCCCTTTCAATATCTTACCATCTCACTGCTCCAACCCGAAGGTTGGAGCCCTAATACACCTCTTTACCGCTCAAACCACGGCGAATGTGCTGCTCAGAAAACCCAACAGATGAGAACACCTTCGTGAGGCAAAATCTGTGTTCATTGATTCATAGAACTCGCGGAAAAGGAATTGCAAGGACGAAAGCTACGGAATGTACGGAAGGGTATCAGAAATGTAGCAAAATACGACACGATTCATCACTCTCAGCTCGTACAAACAGGCCAAGGGAAAGGGAAGGGAGGGTCGTGCCTTGTTCAAGTTGTTGGCATAAGCGAGGGGTTATTTGAGTGTAGAATGATCCTTGGCTACATAAGTTTCGACGCCAGCTCAACAGCCAACGTGCTTGGCAGTAGTTGCACATCGATAGGGAGGTTAAACGGCCACCATAGAGCCAAGAGGTTGGTAAGGCTGATCGCAGAGCTCGAGTCATTCGTCAAGAGGAGACAAGGGGAAAGATCTAAAGCCAACAGTCGCCATGTTCAGTTAAGTGATACGGTGGAGGGGTAACACGATCGTTGATGTAGGTAGATGACTTCAAAGGATCCACAGGGCGTGAGTGTATCGTCACATCTGAGGGCATCGTGAGGTCAACGGAATAGACTGCGTAGGCGTACTCAAAAGGAAGACCGAGCAGATGGTTGGTATCGTCGGTTTCGGTGCTTCGAAGAGTCAAGGGCTTAGGAACGTAGTCCTCCAGGAGCATGTGTTTAGCAACGCCGGCGCAGAGATCGTAGATGGTGAACAGAAAACTTGAAAGTGGGTTAACCATTTAGTGACGTATAATAGAGAAAATGACAGCCCATCTAAGCAGACGTTGTCTCTGAGTGTCGTGTTCATCGGATCAAGCGATGACAGAAGCCAAGTCCCGAGAAGTTTGGCTCGAACGGCCGAAAAAGGCATGGACAAACCCACCAGCGACAAAGCATCGAGCCTTTGAGAGGAGGGGTAAACACGCGAAGATTGCTCCAAATGAAACCGAGATTCGTGAATGTTCGAGATGACGCGAAGCGAGTCAACCATTGCTGTCGACACAAGGAGTTCAGATCCTAGAGTTTCCACCTCCTCGACGTGGCGGGCGCTTCAAGGTATTGTAGACGAGAGCATGGTAGACGGGAGGACACCGTCTCAGCCAGATTAACATGAGCCAACGTCAGAGATTTCGTCCGTTCAACATACGCTATAATTGACCGCTGGCGATGCAGCCGACATCACAACGACGAAACTTTCCATGTGTGAGCAGAGATTCATAGGACACGACAAGGGAGAGACGACATACCCTTCAAACCAAACTTCCAATGGGGCACGTTTCCCCATCCGATGCATTCGCCTCACCCTTCGCACCTCTAGTGCTTACGCGCCAACCTCTCTCGCCCTCTAGTCCCATTTCTGCTTCCCGACAGGCAAACGTTCCTCCACCATTGAACAGGCTCTCGGAGATTCTCTCATTGCGCGATGCATGCATGGGATGAGGCAAGCCGAGAGAAATTTTTACCGTAGGCGTTCCCTAGTGTCAAGAGTACCTCCCAGTTGGCCCTTCTTCCTCCCTATTCGTCGCTTCGCTCCATCCTTGGCACCTCTCCCTATGATTTTTTCCGCAGGTACAGGCGGAGGGCTACCTCTCCTTCCCTGGTACACTTCCCAGGTTACCTGAATCGACAAATGGCGGAGGAAGCCCAACTGCATCTCCTAGAGGGCTAGATGTGCCATCAGGATCCAGAGGCGGGGGTGAAGCAGCCTATGGGTTGAAAGGTGTTGGTGAATACGTCGGAGCGATGTCCGTCTTGCTTTGATCGGTCCCCGCAGCGAAAGCACCTTGTGCGGTTTCGTCAAAAGCGATTTTGCTGCATGTCTCCTCACAATGACACTGTCAGAAGGTTTTAGCAAGTGAGACGCTCCAACAGCGTGACGTTGTGGACGCCAGGGGTCGCCGACGGAGCAGAGGAGCGGTGAATAGACGGGTAGGACGAGCGGAACTGCTATCATCAGCTCGCGTTGGCGATGGACAAAGAGAAAAATCTGAAGAAGGGAAGACGTACGCTGATAAAACCGGCATTTCGTTATTTCAAGCTGCCGCCCAGCGTTTCGCAGTCTTTTTGTCCTTCCTCCCCCTGGCTTCACTCTCCAAATCATCGTTCCCTAGCCATCTCTGCTCATATTCTCCATCATCGTTCTCGCCGTCTGCTCTTTGAGTAGGTGAGATAGTTTTACCATGTCCTAAATGCTATTAGCACTATTCTGAGGAACCATTGACAGACATTTGTACTCACCTAGCACAAAACGATATTATTGGGGAGACATCACTCAGGGTGCCCTCGTCTATTGGGTGTTCCGCTGTAAATTGCTATTGAAATGCCTTCGTTAGCAACTCAAAAGGCTTACAGAGCCAGAACTTACACTCATAGTGGCTGGTGGTGGTGGTGGATGGAAGAGAGACGCGCGACCAATTTGCCGTTCACCGGAGGCAGACATCCTCACGCGTCGCATCTGGCCCCTATGTCAGACTTGGGCTTTGACCACCATCACCGTGGACGTGTTTCATTGAAAAAGGGCTTGAACCCAAGGCATGTGTTGTCTTTATCCGTCTGATCGTTTGAAACACGAGAAAACAGGCTCAGTTGATGGATGACTCGCTGGATGATGACACTTCGTTTGGGTCTGTCAAACGGCAAAATTGCGCGAGCAAAGGACCCTCGAGGGGTCACTGTGTATCACCTCAATGAGGGTGTATCAGGCTTCACCAGGAACTCTTTCTAAGGGCTCCCTATCAACGACATTCTACGCGTGTATCGCTGCCTGCTAACGACTTTGATGTTTCGTGTGCCATCGACTCCTTATAAAGCCCAACCAACCGACGATGGCATGTCTCTTCTCTGTCTCTAGCTCTTACGTGCAAAGTTCGGAGAGAATCGTGCGCGCTTTGCACTCTGAGAAATTTCTCTTGTTTGGCTTGTACGCCGAGGCGCGAGCTATACCTTCGTGTTTGATACTAGCGCTTTGAACGGAGAATCAGGACGACGCCGATTGCGAGTATCTCGATGGACAGTCTTTGGGCTACTGCGGGCTATCTATCTATCTATCTATCTACGCCAATGATGCTGGGCTTCTGGCTTAGAGAACCTTTCTTTGTCCTCGACGAACGGATATCGCTCCGCCCTTACGTCAGGATATACTGGCCGCGCTGTGGAACGGGTTATTCTGTTTCACAGTTTGCTCATAGGCGTACCTGACTTCGCTGTATATCTCGCCTTGGCGCCAAAACTCGTCACAGGATGCAAGACGTCGAAGAGAAGAGACAGAATTAATTCAGACGGGACTCTGCCAGTGTTTCATCTTCAGAGGATAGAACTCGTAGAGTCCGTCAACAGTGATTCAGAATGTCCCTTAAAGGCTTATAGGAGTCCAAAATCCGAGAGGTGACGACAGAAAACCTTTCTGTCTCAAGATTTTATTTGAATAAGTCTTTTAAAGGATTAATTAATGCCTCTGTCGTGTGATACGCCGACAGCGCAGACAAAATTCGCCATGGTGGAACCGTGAAAATGCAACTATGCTGACTGGGTGTCCAACGTCTCACTCTCAATGCCCTTGCTCAAAGTTCCCGCTGAGATAAACACAATTGGCCCTGTTGGAATTTGTCCCAAGGTCTGCGCACTTTTGGCTTGTTGCCTACTCTGTATGGCATGAAGCGTGATGATTTGCGGGGCAAGAACCTACCGAGATTGATTGCGTAAGTTTTCTGAAGACACAGCTTTGATCCTCAAAGTCACACACCGTAAATGAGATCCAAAGAGCGCCAAGCGATGACGGAGAACGGATAGCCTGAGTCCGACGATAAATGTACAACACCATGTGCAACAGGCCCAGTAGCAAAGGAGGGAGCGCTGATTGAACAAGAACGTTTATCAGCCTTGAGTACGGAATCTGAGTTTTTCCAACGGCCGCGCCGCCCATCAGGTATTTCACCTCCTTTTTTCTTCTCCACAGCCAGATAATCAGGCTACTTGAAATGATGAGGTTTGTACCGAGAGAAATATATGATCCCACGGATACTGCAGTTGTGTATACTGCAGGGGCCCGAGTCGCGTCAGTTCCAATGGTCATGCTGGTTATGATAAAGAAGCCTGCTCTAAGTTCAGTAACAGATTTGCGGTCTTTCTCGAGAAGTAGAACACACCAAGTGAACCCAGCAGAGGAACTACGGCAAGCCCCGTTACCCATGGTGCTCCAAGCATGAGATGGCATCGATAGATCTAGCAAATAGCCGGTCAGCACATTGGTTATGAAAATATGGTTCATAAGTCAAGATTCACCAATAGGACGTCTGAGATGAAAAAGAGAGAATGTACCACAGCAGCGTTTAAAACTGTTATGACCACTAAGCCACTTGATTCCTCCAAACATGAATAGTTTGTCAACGGCAGTCCTTGAAGGCACATTGACCATGAAGCTGAAGCGGGAGGTCTCAACAAACGCGTAACCAGGTCGAGCTTGATTGAAAAGCTAGCGATTGAGAGACAGGTGCAAATAAGATACCCGAAACAAAGAGCCAGGTTAACGGTCCAAAAAACCCGTACGGTGCGGGCAGGCCGCTCGGAGTGTCTTGCCTTCCAATGGCGAACGAGGGCCAGTGCAATGTACACTTGCACGACTTTTCAAGGAGCATATGTGACGCCAATGTTAGCAGGTTCAGTGTGAGTATAGGAGATCTTACCAGACACCGATGAGAAGACACAGAGGGACATCGCGTCGTCCAAGATGATTAACGACGCTCCTGCCTGAAGAGTAATATTGAATTCATCGAGGTTATGATTCCAGAAAGACATGGTGGGAGCAGGGGAGTCCACTCTTTGCCGTTCTTCGACTTGAAGTACTGCCTGAGAAGCAAACGTCGCTCTATTTCCAATCAACCCCGTGTTAACTGTCAGGTGCCATGGGAGCGATTATCTGTCAAAACGCTCGCACCCCTCCCTCAGAATTCCCGCTTCCTTTAGACGAGATGCGGGACACCGCCATTGCTTGAGATGATCGTCGGTACCATATAGAGGAGGGCATCCAAATCTGATAGCGTGGTTCGAACATTCGGAAGGCACAATCAACGCTCGAAACGTAAGTAGATGATGGCAGCAAGGCAAGTGAGGCGATAGCTCTGGGGTGGGGTAGCCATGCAAAATCTGGTGTAGAAGAATAGCGCTGCTGTCCGCGACATCCAACATCCTGTTCACAGACGTTCAGATTTGGTTAATGTTGTTTGATTTTACCGATTTCTGTCTATACCCAGACCAATGATGGCAAGAAAGGGGGGAGCAGGAAAGTTGGAGTGGAGATGAGGACGCGGACGAGGGCCTTTCGGGAGAGAGAGAACAAAGATAAGAAAGTCTTTGCAGGATTGAAGCAGGATTCAGTCCACAGGTGCGTCGCCGTTGCGCAGTAAACCGGAAACCTGCCGTTAATAAGCAAGGAGGGAGCCATCGGGCAAAGATTTCAGACAAATATGCTCGTTGACTCGTCGATGACACGGAGCGAGTCGAGACGTCAACAAAGTTAGCTCTGGTGCCTTGCGCATCGCAATGGTGTAACAGACCACGAATGAGTTCCCCAGAGATCACGAAAGACGAGGACACTGGCATGCATGCGACGCTCACCAGAAGAAAAAGTTATGTTGGTTCATTCACGGGACTCTTGATAAATGAATTACCATTGGATGATTGAACCCGAAGCATTATGACGAAAGCTATGAATGAAAGCTACAGCGGGAAAATGTAGCGAAATACGAAATGGGGACAACGCACGTTTCAGCCCGTAATTCCAGTCGTTCCTCCTTCCCCGTCCATGCCATCTCCACCGCCCAATCCAGCTTGGTCCACGCTGCGAGGAAGAGGTGGGAAGAGAACACCCGTCCTGACCTAAGAAAAAGTTCTAGAAATTCCTTGCCTTCGTCAACACAACTGTCGAATGAAGGTGCTTGGATCCTGTACACCTCTTCCCCTAATGGGTTGAGATACCATTGGTGTTTTTGGTAAGGGTGGTGAAAATATGCCTCCAATGACGCCCGCTTGCGTCTGCACAAGAGCACCTTGTTGGGTGTCGTTGGATCTACTTTCGGTGGTAATCCTCTGAAGTTTACCCCGTGCAGAGGTGTAGCTTGACCACTGAGGGGGTCGCAGTGCAGGAAACGCATCGGCTATCCGTCCCCTGTCTTTTCGCTATCTGAACAACTTCTCTTTAAAGAGCGGTGGGAAGAGAGGTTGTTGTTCAGCAACGTGAGAGGAGACGTTCAAGGAAGAGACTCCAAAAGTCATCAACGGCATCAACGGAACAGAGAAAGAGAATGCAAAAGTGGACGACGGGAATGGACGAGGGAAAAGCGGATGACCAATGTCAGTGATTAACAAGAGCGAGTACATGGGACGTACGTAGCCACAGCGGCTAAGACTTGTATCAGAATCGACTAATCCCCATCGTGGTTTTCGCCGTTCTTTCTCTTGATCTCCTTAACCTCCTTCAACATCGCTTTCGCCTATGACGATGCTTTCCCAGTAAGCTCATAGAAAGGGCTGTTTTAGATGTAGACAGCCAGATGCGATGAAGAGGTGGACTAGGCGCAACACGGCAAGGAGGAGGAGGAGGAGGAGGAGGAGGAGGAGGAGGAGGAGGCGAAATTAAGGCAGCAAATGCCATGTTGCAATAAGACGTCCTCTAACAGCCCACCTGTCCATAGCATAGGCTGAGCAGAGAATGACAATAGTCTTTCGTAACGACTTTGAGGTGATCAGAGCGGATTGGAAGAAATTCAGATGAGACACAGGCCAGGCGTCGTGAACAGAGAGAAACAAAGCGGTCAATGAGTCTAAAAGGGGTGTGACTTAGTTTGGATCAGAGGGTGTAAGCGCCATCACATTCCATTCTTGAGATTTACCCGTTTTCACTGTTAACTCTACAGCATTCACCCTGGGGCCAATGGTAGTTGCACTCAAATATTTGCGTCTCTAAGGCTCAATGGTATATTCTCTCTAATGGAAAAACGTCTCTTAGCGACATCTGGCGTATATGTATCTGGCTTCAGGAGAAGCATTCGTGAACGGACTTTGCCGAACGTCGTCTCTGGCAAAACCATTGGCCATGGCTTCACCCAGTTTGCATCAGGCGGACCCTTGTCCACATATCGCACGATTTCAATTGCTTTTCGTCCGCGGCTTGCCTACCACCTCCGTCTCAAGACTAAGCCAATCTCTCTATGTGCTAGCTCTTACTAGTGTCAATGGACAGGTCGCAACGACGTGCTCTAACCGTCATTCTTCTTCAGCATCTCATGTATCTCGAGCGTTTCGCAGCTCAGACTCCCAAGTCTTGTGGATTTCTTTGTGTCCATCTCGCGAAACTCGATCCGACCCAGGGCAATCTTTGCCAAGCGTCTTCCTCGGTTTCCCATTGGTAGTCTGCTTTCTTCAGTGACATTTTTCTTGCGATCTTGGGCCTTGATCACTTTGCTAATCTAGCCTGCCTAACTGAATCGTCTACTGGCCAGTGGCCTACATAATCGGGCCTCTCGTGAACACTAAAAGTCGACACCCTTCGCCCCTTGTATGGCCTCCATCTCGTGATTTTACCCGGGAATGGCGATTGAGGCTCCAGTATGTATACCCAGTCCCTTCGTGCCTTTTGTCGAATCGATCCTATCTATTCGGCGTACACATCCACCCCAGCTTCTTGTACACCACACCGAAACATCTGGCTTTGTGGCACCTGTCCTGTTGGACAGAGTTGGCTGTATGGAACACCGAGGTGGTAATTCGACCGATCTGAATTCAAAGGTCCTTTACGCCAACCCCGACATCCGTTGCGCACCGATTTCATCCCGCCAGACTTCCACATGAGTGTGCTCAGGTGACCTCGTGAGAAGTTTTCGCTTTTGTTTGTTTGACGCCCACTTGCCGATCGTTATCATCTTGACCACTAACGACGAAGATGACAGAGACTGGGATCCAACCTGGAGACTATATCATTGTGAATAGGATATCGAAGACAGTACTGGATGTCGATGATGGTCAGGGTAAGTAAATCAAAGACGTTTCGCTGTGAGGGCTCGGCTCACCGCTATCTTGCAAGCCATCGGATACCCTTACACAATGACGCCATCGCAGACGGTGCGTGAGCGAGTTGTAATTTACTGAAATTTTGGTTTGAATTGCTCCCAGTGGACTCTTGCGACGGATGGGAACTTCTGGACTATCCAAAATTCGCAAAGCAAGCGCTACCTTGGGTTAGGAGTGACGGACCAGATAAGAAATGGTATTAGAATTCGAGAAGTTGACCATGCCTTCCTATGGCGTGTTCTGAATTGTCCCGGCTGCATCAAGTAGGCCAACCGTTTTCAGTTGGTCCCCACTGATCGACCTGAGCAACGCAGAGTCGCTGTGCCATACACCGGCTATCTCTTGGACCTGAATCAAGGAGATTCCAAGCCTGGAACCACAGTTAACGTCTATCAATCAGAAAACCACATTTACCAAGAATGGGTCTTCGTGACGCGTAAGCAATTGGAGAAGCCCAGGTTTAACTGGTATGGATGCTAAAACCCCTGTCAGCACGAACACTTCCGATCGAAGAGGGGAAGATTTATTCCTTAGTCAATGCTTTGTCTGGGACGGCCGTTGGGTTTGACGAGGATCAATGGGGTACCATTTCAAGTCTTCATGGAGTGAAGCACTAATGCGACCGGAACCTTGTCAGTGTGTGGGTTTCAGCTGAGGGAAAATGGCTCCTCTCAGCATGTCAGCTTTTCCTTATTTTACTATGAAAGTCACTTGACGGGCCGTTCTTTTTAGTTCCAAGCGCACAACACTGGGCACGGCTGGACCTTTCAGCATGTCGCCTCACATCTGTACCTCGGTCTGCAACCAACGACTGTTAAACTCGAATATGGATGGAGGGTTAGGGCGGTAAGCACACCTTTTCCGTGGATGGTCGTTTCTGCAGCGATTCTTGAGGATGACTCTCTCGTCAAGTAAGTCATAGTTTACTGCGCGGTGTGGTCACGTTAACGTGGGGTTTCAGGCTCTTTGTTCCGTATACTGACGCGGTTATGTATCTACTGGAGGGGGCACCAGATGACGGAACAAAGATTATCATTTGGGCCAACAACGACAAGACGTTCAAGCGGTGGGAATTCAAAAGCGGTAAGTCGCGTTATTTATAACTTCGCGAAGGGTAATTTAAGGGTAGTGAGCACAGTTCCAGAACAACCTCAATCTGGATGCATCGTAGGCGAGCCCCTTCAAAGCGTGTAGTCTTATTTTGGAGCGTGGATCGGCAGCCGCTCAATTCACCCCTTGGATGTGCTGTTGCTTGAGATGTGGTGTAATGTCGGGCTCTGTTTAACCAAAACCAGTACCATCGTACACAAGTGACAAAAGCAACGAAAGAACCAAAGCTGTGTTCACGCTGGAGATCGCAATTGATCGTGGGTTTTCCCGGGTATCCACATCGTGAAGCTTGATGAACACCACCTCTCGCCCCAGTGGTCCCTGATCGCTCAGCGACCTTTGTAACTGTGCTGCTTTGCGGCTTCACGTGAGATCGGCAAGTTCCTAGTAGGAGGCTTAGAGAAGGTCACTCTCACAAAGTGAAACGACGCTTACTGGATCTGTACAACGCTCTGGGTGGCCACAAAGGCGTCCTGAACGAGAGTCATCTCGGTCAAGTGTACCACGGCCTTCTCGTTAGTCCAAGGAAGTCGCGCTTCGACAAGCACAACAGCCAAGGAGGGGTCGTCCACGAGATTTTGGACCATGCATCTGACTCTGGTTTCAATGGAAGCGCAGTCCCCGTGGACTGGCTCATTGAGATATTCATCGACGTCAATGGAGCTGAAGGAAAGCTTCCAGGACACGACCGGGAAGCGAAGATCAACGGACGTAATCCGAATACCTTCAGTGGTGGAGGCGTCGCAGGGTATGTCTTTCAGCTCTTTGTAGAGCTCCGTAACCGCCAATGCGATGCTCCGGAGGTGGAAGGCTCTTAAACGTTGGCTATAACGGATGCTTCGGTCACACCGATCTTATCCAAGCCTATGAGTCGGGGCAGGTCCCATTATGGGAATCACATACCTTGGTATGCACAGCGCATAGCATTGCATTCTACTCTATGTCGCTTCTCCCAGTCTTCGCGTTGGCACTCAACAGAGCAATACGCTACCAGATGGCAGTTTGAGCATAACTTTGGAATTGCCTTCGGATAAAATTCATGCTAGCGCGGTGTAAGTTTACACGGCTCAATGCGGAGGGATCGGCCGACGAACCGATGTATTGTTATCGCAGATCGGATATGCGAGTAATCCTTCATCCATGCGTTTGAGGTTGCTTTCCACCATCCGTGCTCTATTGAGAATGCCCTCCCAGGCGCCTTCAACCATGGGGAGAGTTGTGAATGTCTGAAGGGTATTCGCCTCTATTCGATCCTTCGCCTGCAATAGGGCTTTGCTTATGCATGGATAGAAAAGATAGGGCTCCAAGCGTGTAATGAACGTCACGTTTTTCTTGTCCATGGCGCATATATCTTCCAGTTCGCGTCCAGTAATGTTAAGCGCCAAAACCTCGAGGTATCCACTGTCCAAGATGAACTCCAAGTTGAATACAGGATTGCCTTTTGTTGCGAAGCATTGTACGACGATGTCTTCGCAATTCTCCAGTAGATCGTCCAAGGTGAAGCTAGGTTCCAGCTTGGCAAGGGTCCCAGTGAATGAAGCAAGATACCCCACGTTACATAGAGCGCGTTGGACGATGGGATCCTGCCCAACGACAGAAATCACCTTCCAGATGTCCTGGTACAGCGTTGTCTGAGCAAGCGGCACGTCAAACACTGTACCCTCAATGTAGTGTACTGTGGAATTTGAGCGATTCGTGCGCTGGCGGCCTTGCAGAATTTCCTAAGCGTAGTATGAGAGTTGATGAGGGCATCCTGAAGTGACTGTCGACCAGTCTCATTGTTTAGGAGGTTCAGCATTGATCCAACAATCGCGCTTCTCCCACCTTCACTGGCCGCAGCGACTAATTTCTCGGGTTCGTCTATATGGCGGGAAGACCAGAGCTTGAGTAACGTTCTGATCACTTGAGGCTCAGCGCAAAACAGGTCCCCGTGGCACCACTGACGCTGAGAAGAAGTCGTTCGAGGGAACTAGCATCGGGATTGGCGCGGTAGGCATAGCGGACGCTTGCTTCCATCCAATTAGCAAGCTTTACGGTGTTTTCGGAAAGTCTTCCATGTAGTTCTGAGAGAATATCTTCTCAGGCAGGCTTGTTAACGTTGATAATCATCACGATGGCAGTCCAAAGACCTTCGAGGGCAGCGGGACCCATCGCAAGACTTTCAGGTGAAGTAGTGTCGACAGATTTGGGACACTTTTGGAAGAAAGAAAATATTGCATCCAAAGCATCCACATCAATAGCCACGCTATTGGTTTTGACGAGCTTCGAGAACGCAGTCAAAGATTCAAGCTCCCCTTGGGCAACCTATTCAATGGTTCAAAGTGTGAAAGGATTAAATAAATATCTAGGACCACACACCTGCCGCAGAAGATATGGAGAAAGAGGTTTCTTGCTGCCCCTTTGGCTTCGACGCATTGGGGTAAGAGTCGAGGGCGAATGCATGGTGGACCCTTTTCGCCCCTCGTTTCCGCGAACCCTGAATGTTTGGCTCCTCCTTTTCAATTCAACACCGATACTCCACTTCACGAGAGCTTCGCTCGGTACTTTTGGGTCAACTCAATGTAGCCCTTGGAGACGCCTAGTAGCCAGACTTTCAGAAACGTGAACGGCATTACAAGACTCCCCAGCTGAAGTCTTGTATCAGGGCTGGTCTCGAAGTCGTCGTCGCTTTTCAAGGGGGCCAGAAAAGAGCGATGCGATTTCAATGAAAGAAAGCGCGACAGAACCAAGCTTCAGTTTATTGCGTTTCCCTCCGAAATGATAGTACGTACCACGGAGGTTTAGACATTCAGGAGACTCGCCAAGAGGAGAACAACGTACCCTCACAGTCGGCGTCCTTGGGAATCAACCATGTTGGATCGAAGCAAAGTGAAGCGACATTCCTTTTAAAAATAGGTAGTTATTCAAGAGGTTGCGTTGGCGGTCCAGGTGGTGAAGATGGAAGCAAGCAGGCGAAGCTTTTGGGGAAAGCCAGGATTCATGACTCGAGGTGAAGTTGAGGAAGTCAAACAGCGTATTTGACAAACACTGTTCCGCCGTTCGATTTTCCACCCTTGCCGGGAGAGAGGACCTCTGAGATGTTGCAGACGAAATCTATGCATCCCTAGATGATCGGGAGATCGTGGCCATTTAGGGTATTCTAAATCAACAGATCGATATTCGTTAACGGGACTGAGACAATAACGATATAAGCTGCGAAACATGAGCAGAAATTCACCGAGGTGCAAGGGTGAGCCACGACGGACCTTCCACCAACTCCTTCCACATCCAATGCATGCGCCATGCCATGCCATCTCGCCTTCGCGGTTGTCCTGGCGCAACTCTATCACCCCGCCTATATTCGCATTGCTACGTCGTGAGTAACAGGAGGAGATGGGTCGTACGTTCCTCTTCCACCAAGGAGACCAAAAGGTCGCCCAATATCTGCATGGGATCAACGCGATCGAGAGCTGAGGTCCGGTGGGGATTGATAAATGTCGTCCACTTGTAGGTGGAGGGTACTATTCAGTGCCTCAGAACACGGATCCGAAGCCTCCGACATACACGGAGCTATGGTGGTCTTTTGGTATCATGGGCGTGGCTTCGTTGTTTGCATTTCGCGCTACCGGCTGTAGACGCAGAGCCCCCAAGGTCACCCGACAAAGAAAACACCATCGGAAGCGCTCGCTGTATCTCCCCCGGATTCGTTTAATAGGATGGAGGATCGCTAGGTGACGATGGTGGCACATGTGTTGGATGAGAGGAACGAAGCCTTGAGGGCAGGGATCCCAGAAGTCAGCGGGGCGGCAAATGGGGATGCGATGAGGGTGAGTTGACAAGGGCTTTTCCATACTCGGATGGATGTTAGGGGCAGATGTCGAGAAGATAGAAGAAGAACGAGAGGACTTGCAGCACCAGAAGTGTCCATCATTGGATTGAGGAGCCTTGTATATCGCAGTCTATCCAATGGCCGACTGTCTGACTCTTTCTCTCCAGCGACAGCATCACTCCCTCTAGCATTGGCCTCAGCTCATGATCTATGGTTCTTTCTATGATGGAACACCCATTTCCGCGAGTGGGCGCACTCGATAGATTGGAAACGGACGAGGTGGACAGCCAGGCGGAAGAGCTAAAGGCAAAGCAGACCGAGTTGTTTTTCAATGCAACGCCCTTACATCGTGGCGTGTTGAAGGTGCTAGACCCGACTCCGCAAGTCAGAGGGCACTTGGAGAGTGGATAAGCAGGCAAGGGGTCGCGTGAGGTCATCGCAGTGTCGGAAACGCTGGATTGCTTTGGTCTGGTTTGAATCAGGGGTAAATGGGAAGCTCCACCGCTACTTTTACTGCCTTGGTGTTTTTTACACTCAACCATATCCAACGTCCATCTTCGCTAACGAATGAAGGTTGGTCAAGTCGGCAGTCATGCTGAGGTGGTTTGTCTTGATTTGGATCAGACGGCGTTGGCATCTTTTTGCTTCCGCTTCTTGGTCTTGCGAATCTACGACATTCACAGACGCCCAAAGTTCTCTGTTCTTTAATCACAAGGGGTCGAGAAATTCTTGAATTGCTGATATTGGACGAACAATTCATCTCAACGAATTCTGACTCTTTATTAAAATCTGAATGATACACTCATATCTAATCTGCCGGGTAACCATTATCAACGTCATGGTCCGGAACACTAGCTCTGAATGCAATCGGCCTAGTTGGCAGCTGTCCAGAGGTTTGGTGGTTTGAACCTTGTTTCCTGTTTTGAACAGCATGGAGTGTAATCATTTGGGGTGCAAGAACCTATCGAACCCGCCTGCATAAGCGTTTCCGGCAGACTTGTGAACTTCGAAGCATGCACCGTAGATGAGATCCAAAGGGTTCCAATCGATGAGAAATCCCCACCCAACAAGAAATTACCATTGGCCACGCTTGCTGTAAAGCGCAGGGTCAGGTGCAAGAAGCCCAGCAACGGAGGAGGGAGTGCGGATTGAAATAGGACTTTCATCAGCTTCGAATATGGAATCTGACTTTTATTGACTATCGCGCTGCCCATGAGGAATTGAATCTCCCTCTTTCTTCTCCATAGATGGATAATTAGGAGGGTTGAAACAATCAGGTTCGTTCCAAGAGAGATATAGGATTCGTAAATCAAGACGCTTGAATAGACTCGGGAGTTCTCTGTAGTATCCTGGCGGGTGTCGCGGTATTCCATAAGCGCAAAGACAAAGAAGCCTACTTGAGCATTAATGGTATGATTTTCATTATCTGTTGAGTACGCACCAAACGAGGCCAGCAGGGGCAGCGTGGTAATCCCTATTATCACCCAAGATGTCTCGAGCATCAGGTAGAATCGATAAACCTGGAAAATAATCAGTATGTGTGTATACAGCAATGGTGGTTGGGAAGCTACCAAAAGCAAGTCTGAAACAATGAACATAGACTGAACTATAGCCGCATTTAAATCTTGCAGAACAAATATTAGGCGTATTTTAAACGCTGCTTCCTTCTCAAAGCAAATATATGGAACAACTTGAATAGAGTCGTCAGGGCACCAAAATCCGTGTATGCTCTCAAAAGCATGACGTGTAGCCAGCTCGAGCTTGATGGAAAAACCAGCGACGGCAAGACCGGTGCTAACAAGATAACCAAAACAAAGGACCAGATTGACTATCCAAAACACCCGAACTGTGCGTGCCGGTCTCTCCCGGAGTCTTGCCTTCCAATGGCGAATTATGGACAGCGCAATGTGTATTTGGACCACTATCAACAATTTATAAGTATACATGGAATCGCTGTCAGTCGACGAGATACCCTGAGGGAGAAGTGCAATTCTCACCGGAGACGCTGGAAAAAATGCATAAAGAAATCAAGTCATCCAGAATGATGAACGGTGCTTTCGGGCGAAGAGACAAGACGAATTGTTCGAGGTCGTGGTTCCAGAAAGACATGGATGGGGACCGGGGTTGATACTGTTTTGTTGAGAAACCCTTACAAGGCGCTCCCTGACTTCAGAAGCACTGGGTGAGAAGCAATCTCGGCCCAAACTCCGATGGTGTTCTGAACGAAATCGAAGCGTTGGCAGGGCGTCAACCACAGTGATATCAGTGATTATTCTTTTTGAATAGATCTTGATCAGGTGCAGGTAAATCCCAGCTATGCCAGTGTCCTCGCGTTTCTCGACCCCTTGGAGTGTATGGGTCGTTACCCAATGTCCAAGATCATCGTGAAGATCATCTCGAGCAATGCCCAAAAGCCTGCGTCGTCTGGCTATGCAGATGGTGGAGTCCCGGGTAGAGAAGCCTATGGAGGATTCGCAAGACGCGCTGAGCGTGGTGACGTCTTTGAGGTGAGATATCAACGCAGTAGACGCACTTACAGACAGGAAGCTTGAAATTTTACGAGTCGTTTTCGAAGAGGATGTGCCGCAATGAAGCTGTAGAGATCCGAAATGTCGAACAGCGGATGCTACTATATATTAACCTTTGAACAACACACGGGAGAGAAACGAAAACATTCCCTTTCAGACGTCGTCTCCCAGAGTCCTGTTTTGCTCGATTAAAGCGATGGCCAGATACCCGCGATTGCTCCGTTGCAACGAAGGTGCCAGTGAATACGCTTGTCAGCCATAAAAAGAAGCCTGATTTTTTTCGATACTTCGCCCGCGAGATGGCGTGCAGACCCACCACCAGCAAGCCGCCGAAAGTGGAGCAAGAGAAAACAGAAAGCAAAGACGTTATTCTGCGTATCTTGGGCCAACGAATCAACTTTGGATCGCCAAACCGAGATTAGAACCACAAAAACTATGATCTACGAACCGAGATTCAGCGAGATGCGAGAGGGGAACGATGACGCACCCTTCTGTCCATGTTCCACTAGCTCCTCCTTCCACATCCGACGCATTTGTTCATGCACTCAACCTGTATGCTCGTCCTCGCGCTACCATCCGTCATCCCATTTCCCCTTCATGAGCAACGCGTGGAGGACGAACACTCCTCTCACCAAATCGACCCTTCGAAAGATCTCTCCCAGGTGCGCTTGTAATGATAGCTGTCAAGAGTATTTGGGGCTTGTCGTTTGACACAACTCTTCATCCCAGGGGTGGAGGAAAATGGGCCGTCAACGTCCCAGAAGACGAAGCGAAAGCTTTCACCATGCATAACACGATGATGTGTCGGTCGAAAATGGTGCGTTGTGTGGCATCGTGCCCTGGATTTGCTTCTTTAGATTCTGCGCCATGAGCTAGGGGTCACTAGAGCACTCGACGAGGAAAACATCGATGGCCATCGAAAGCTACGTTGCCATTTGGACTATCTCCTAACTCTTCCTTTTACAGACAGCAGGATAGCTGGGTGATGAGTGTAGCGCGCATGGTGGATGAGAAGAAGGGAACAGGGATCCACAGCGTCAGTGCAACGGCAGATATAACTGCGTGGCAAGTGGGTGCACGACCGCTATTTCATGGTCAGATAAAAACTCTGCGTAGCTGAGGAGAAGAGGAGAGGACTTACAGCGGCAGAAGTATCCATCTTGGATGTCTGAATCGAGGGGGCTTGTACATCATGATACGTCCAGACACCGGTTTATCTCTCAGATCTCCAGTGGCAGCTCCGTTCCATGCAGCATTAGACTCGGCTCATGCTTTTGGGTTCGTTCTACGATGGAACAGCCACTTTTCGCCTGTGGGCACAGTTGATAGTTAGGAAACAGACGAGGTGGCACACCAAGATTTTTTCCAATACTACACCCTTGTGTCGTGGAGGATACGCGGGCAAGTGGTTGCTTGAGGTGGGAGGAGGAGATTGAGCCAGTATCACAATTCGTTGGGCTGCTTTGGTTGGGTTTGGATCAGGGGTGATGGCAGTTGCGTTGCTGCTTTAAAGTACTTTCTTCCTGTTCTTTGCACTCAACCATATCCAACGTCCATCCTCGCTGAGGCTTTCTCTCATTTCAAACCGTCATAGGCCATTCTCAGCGCCGTAAAATCCTGCATACCGGGCTTCATCGACCTCTGAGGCTCTGTTTCACGCTTTGGATATTGCGCGACGTCCACTGAGACTGGCTGCCTCTGAATCTGCACACTTTCGGCGTGAAGGACTATCGAACCGATGTGAGGCCATCTGGTAGGCCTAAAGGATATCTTCAAGGACATCACCTTCCCTGTGAATTTGATCTTTGTTTCTCGTGGTCCCTGTGGCAATTTTGGAACGGTTCGCTGATATCACCTGCTTTCCTTTCGCCCCTACTTTGAACTTTTGTCCAGGTTTGCGCAGGGTGAGTCCTTTCACTATGTCGAACGTGCTTTTGTGATACTTTCTTCGTACTCGGAGCTACCTTGCCGTTGACTTTTACCAACGAAGAAATACCCATTTCTTTCCGAACACTTTCTCTTCGACCCGAACGCACCTCTTCTTCTTCGCTGTTTCTCACCATGCACTCCATGAACGCTTTTATCTCTCTTTCTCATTTACCCTCACGTGTTCAAAGCATCGCTTGCATTCCTTCAGCATCCCAATTGATCCCTTCTGAGTTCTTGGAGTCGTTCATTCCTTCTTCTACACCGGTGTATCAGTTTCTCCAATGACAGCTCGACACGGGCACCGCTCGATTCTGTCTCTGTTCATCTCGCCATTGTCCTTGTCAGGGCGATGCGCATTCGAAGCTCTTGGGATGCTCACACCTGCGAGGTGATGGTCGTCGTGTTTTCCTGTCGTTTCACAATACATTCGCACTTTATAATCGTCAAAATCCGTCTTCTCTTGGCCTTTCCCCGCACTCGATGGCGTGAATACGCCTTAGAGCTGTGCTAGTTCATCGCATTTGAGATATGGTACATTCAGGCATGAAGGGCCTGATCACGACTGACACAAGCCGCATTAGATCTCTAATCCGCTCCGGAATCGTAATAAACTCTACAGCGCACCCTCGAGCGCTACCGAGGGTGCTTATCTTCCTCATATCATCAGATTCATTGTCCAGTGTCACTTTTGGCACCACGCGAGTAGAAGGGAGCTTCCCCAGCCCTCCCAACTTGTCTACCTGACCAACATGGCCTGCCAAATTGAAACCATAGCCTCCAATTCTCAAGCGCTCCAGGCAGACCGCCTGGCGTAACAATTCCTTAACCAACGGCTTCTGCCTAGGCGCTGACAGATTCTCAGGTTTCTCGAGGCTAGAGAAAGAGTACTCTGACGTATTCGGCATCATAGGCGATACGAGGGTGAGCAAGGTCGAGCAAGCCACGGATGCATCTGCTTCACCTTCATGGAAAATGATCGGCCTCACGACAAAGCGCCCAGGTACCAAATACAGAACCGAGACTTCTTCGTTTGTGACCCTTAGACCGAGGAACGAGACTTTTCCATCCTTTGATGCAGAGAAACTCTTCGATATCTAGCGGAAAACGACGTAGGAGTGGAAGAACTGGATTCGAGTGGAAGGATGTAGTGGTGCCAGGTGGCTAAACTCTTACACTGAACGGGAGGTCTTCTCTTTAGGCCGCTGGGACACATGGTGTTGTTTGTTATTCTCGAAATTCCGAATACAGGGCTTCTATTACTCTCCAGACTATTTACACGCCATGTAGAATCAATGTCGCCTTCTCTATTCTACCTAACATTCTTGAAGGATTGCCAATAGATGGGGACATAGGGATGAGCAGGCTATCATTCAATGGAAAGATGAAACTTGATAGAAGCACCCAAAACGCCGAAGAGCCCGAGAATCAATGGTCAGGACGTACTTACACACCGATAGAAAGGCTGCGACTGCGGCGTAGCTTGAACAACATCTACGATCACTGCTTCTCCCGGACCCTGGGCAACAGATGAGATTGAGCCGTTCCAGACCATACTCAAATAAGATCGTATAAAAGCCGATGCCAAAGAGTTCCCCTCATTCACCTCTCAGAAATGTCATACCTTAGCAGCAGAGTGCATCGTTTCGCAGACTCCGTGCATCCTGGATATGAACCCGGCTTTTACGTCTTGGACGATATTATTGCTGTGATCATATTCGCTGGATTCAGCGGTATGCACCTCTCAACCCTCCGCTTGCCAATCACCATTTTGAACACTTTGTAGGGATTCAAGCTCAGCTCTTCAATCGTCTCCGTGGGTACCTCCGGAATGGAGACTTCAAATCGCCTTCTCGGGCTGCGTTCTGGTTTGGAATCGTTCATATCGTATTGGGTGCTGGCTACATCTTTTGCGCCATCCTCGCGATAGTCAACTTCATCATGAAGCTGGGACTCGTTACGCAGCATACCATTTTTGTTGGGATACACCAGCCATATTTGTGTCCCTCGGGGTACTCTCGCTACTATCTACCCTTGCCCTTTGGAGTTTGCCTCCATAATGAGTGGTATCCACTTTATAGGACGACAGAAGTTGTGGATGGACTTCTCCGCGCACTTTTCCAACTCATCGTTCTTCTCTCGGACGGACTACTGGTGAGAAACATGTTGTCCTGGATAAGCAGACTAACCAACAAATCCTAGCTCTTTCGATGCTGTATTCTTTTTGAGCAGCCTTGGGTTAATGCTGCCATGGGGGCATCTGCATTACGCTTGGGTTGGTTTCGTAGGTCTGCATTTCCTCCATAACGGTTTCTTTCTAACCATCGTCCGTAGTCGCTGCTATGTTTGCCAAGCTCCCTGGCCACGCCTCCTCAATCGCCACGACCTATGTGTCCCTGTCCATAACCCTGGCGTCTTCCGCCGCCCTCATTGTCTGGATATTACAGCAGAAGATGAAAGCCAAGTCCTCAGTGGATAGGACTCAAGTTTTATACACGGAATCCATCGTCACTATTGTCAAGGCCGCGCTCCCTCAGATTATCCTAGGCTTCGTACACATCAGCATCCTTGCAGGCTTTCACTTTGTTTCTGTAGGGCTCAATGCACTCTGGATTTCACTCACGGTGTGTCATATTTATATGCATTCGTTTACATGATCTAACGAAATCATATAGGCTCTAGCATCGCAAAGAATTACCGTCAGCGTGTTCGAGCAAGGCGATCAAGGCATTTTGAACGGGAAGGTTGATCAAGAGATTTCGCTCCCCACTACCAGCGAGTAAGCCGGAACGCCTAGGGGATGACTGTCTTTTGTAGCCAAGCGCTGGGCGCACTCTCTCCGAGTCGTAGCTATCCCTTGTCTACATTTTGTGGATACTTTCCCTTCCTAACAAGGCTCAGCTTATGTGAATCGAAGCGAGACCAATTAGACTCAATGAGATGCTTCAACATCACCAGAACCCTCATGCCATTGTGACGTATTTGTGCAGCTTAAAATGGCATAATTGAATTGTGCTTGAAGCCCCGGATCAAAATGCCGACGATGCCCTTGCAATAGGGCCAAGGTCGTTACAATATGCGACAATGGGTTACAATGCAGGGGCCAAATTGCAATAGGCGGCCCCGCATTGTGACAGCCAACAATCCACCACAATGGGACCTTGGGCATATTGGGCATACAGGCTTCTACGCTGGCTCTCAGATTTCAGGCATAGGGCCCGTGCACGCCAAGTCCTTCGGACTTAGAAACCCATTTATCTAGTCGCGACGCGTCCTGTCGCCTTGGAATCGTTCTTCCCTCCCACCACATTTGTCCCTCTCCCCATCGCCACCAGGCAACCTTCTCGCTGCTTCTCTCGATGGCGACGATGACATTGAACGCGGTTTGAATGACGATCTCGATAGCTTCGCCCGTTTCCTTACCTCTTGCGCGAATTCGCCTTATCCAGCTGCTCATGTCTTCCCGCCTCCTTCAGCGACGAGAGTCATCCCGCCCTTACGCAACACTTAAAATCTAACCCCAGGATGTACGTACGTGTTCTTTTCGGCTTCTTACCCATACGCTCAGGATAAGCAGCTTGTTGTCGTCCGCGTCTTCAACGCATCTCGCCCTTGTATGGTCAGCTAATCGATTCTCAATTCCCCCCCATCACGTTCGGCATGTTTCGCACTCGTCGAGTAACCGCAGGAAGCAAGGGTCCGGTTATTTTTGAAACGCTTTGAGGTCGCTTATAACACTTTCTCGGTCTTTCACCCAACAAATATCGCGATTTCGTACATGGCGGGTGAGCTAGGGTTGAAGTGCAGTGGCCGTAGATTAGTTCGTTGTAACGTTGATAGTACAAATTTATGATTTTTTGTCCATTCCTTTAATATGAGGCATAGCGAAGGGTTTTGTATGATCATCTAGTCGATGTTTACGCCCCCGAAACGATCCACGGATGACATGTCTATGGTCTCAAACATAGGTCGTATTGTGGTACATTGTGGCCCCTCACAATGTAGGTAGCACTATCATAATGTGAGGCCCATATTGTAACGGTCGGGGCCATATTGTAGCAGAGGCGGTCATATTGTAACGAGCCACAATGCATTTCGGGTTCCGAAATGCATTGCTGACATTGTGATGGGCCACAATGCGTTACAATGGAACCTTGGTTTTGGTGATGAACCTGAACAAAGCTGTACCACCTAGGCTAGGGTGATAAGCCTGTCCAACCGAAAGAACGTGATGTAGTCTCGAACAGAGCATTTCTTTTGATTACCTAGAGTTGGTAATCTGTCGCCAGGCCCCACGACGGTCAAGAAATAGAAATCGCTATTCCGACTAATGAGCATTTTTATCAGAGAAGTATAAAGATCCACGTGGAAAGGCTCACCGAGAACGTAGAGAGCGAGAGACGTACACCGCAGCTCAACCACCTCAAAAGCTGACATCCAGAAGGTATCATCTCTTCTGGATTTGTGTCTCGAATGGCCATCCGTAATCCCGTGAGGCCACCAGCTCAGCCAGCAACATTCAGCTCAGAAGAAGAGATTGGCCGCGACCAGAGAACTGATACTGGTGAAGGGAGAGCATGGGAAGCGCAAAAGTGGAATGTATGACGGAGGGAACGCGAGGTACTTGAGGATAACAAATACATTACAGTGAGTCACCATTGGCGGGGTTATGCTGGGAGATGTTGAAAGAAGCAACGCTAAGAGCCGAGCATTGACTCAGACGAATTGTGGATGGAAGGTGGACCGCACTTTACGGTATCATCTAAGAAGTCGCATTCTCGCTGGGGCTCTGTCTGATGAAATTGAGAACCAAGGGATGCATCACAAGACTATCACCAAGAGAATGGGAGGGATGACTGAGAGCGGTGCATGCGGCAGAAGAAGGCGGCCGATCCATGGTGCATGGGATGCTTTAAAGATAGGCTTGTTTGGGTGACAAATCGCGAGCAAGAAAGACGTACACCGCTGCTCAACCAGCTCTAAATGACTTATCCCTGAACACGCATCTCTTCGCCATCGGTTCTTCAGCAAAAAAGAACTAAGAACAGCGCAGGCACTGATCTCGGCGGCCACGATATGCGCCTTCACGGGCTCGGCAGGATCATCTGTGAGGAGAGGAAGTGTAAGACACCTGAAGATCAGCTGTGGAAACGACATCGAAAGTTCGAAGGAGCACAGCGAGGTCAAGCGTCGCAAGGTCCTGCACAGATGTCAAAGGCGCTGTTGACTCGATCTGAGCCGCGAGCCGGTTCTGACCAGCTAGAAGGAAGAGGATAAGAGAACAAGTAAGTGTTCAGCAGACGTCAGAGGTTAATCAGAAACCTAGAGAGCGCACATAAACGGTCTTCCCGTCTGGTGGGCTGAGATAGCTCCATCCCTCAAAATGTGAGCCGGGGGAAGCACCAGCCAGGTAGGCATACACAATGTTGGTTCTGGATGCTGAAAGTGGGCATATGGCTGTTCTCGTATTCCAACCCAGAGACACCTAACGTTTCCTAGCCATTGAGATTGTTGAGGAATGTGTACAAGTGCAAGAAAGGGTGCTGCAGGGAACGCTCATCGTCCAATCTCCGCTTCAGATTCATCGGTAAATGCCGAACGAGGGCGCTGTGTTTGAAATTTCACACACGAAAATCATGAGCAGGAGCCGTCAGGCTCAATTATATGGTTCTATATCAGCAACGCCGTATCATGTACACTCGTACTACATTTCGAGGGATCTAGCATCCGATTGGAGGAAATATGCTATGCTAAGCTTCCTCATCGCCCTCAGACAGTCTGACGACTCGTTTCTTCGGATCACAGGGCCTTGAGCTGCAGCAAGAGGGGAGAGGGTGTGACGAAAGGCTCTTCGTGGCTGTGAAGCGTCGAAGGCGGAGTTTCGGCACACGAATGCAAAGGTAACAGTTAAACACTATCGGTATTGCGCTAAAGAAACGTACAACAACATTCGAGATGTATATAGGGTTTTCGGTGTATAGTAAATGTTCCATCAAGAAACACAAGCAAAGAGCGGGCAAATAGAAAGGAGGGGAAGTACCATGAGGGGAATATCAGAGGGGAATCAGTGGCATATGAGTAAGTTAAAGACTCGGCGGTGAAATGAGTGTGAGGGATTAAAAATATGGAATTCAGGTCAGCTCAGCTTCAAACGTGTGCTATAGACCCCAGCGAAGAAGTGAAAGATCTAACCAAACTCCACTACGTGAATAAACAAAATCGCCGATTGGACAAATCATCAGGAAGCAAAAAGGCGAAACTCTAAGGAGCGGGTTCATAATACTGGAACCTGTCATTCGGTCGAAGAAATGTGTAGAATCAACATACTAGTCTTTTCCGTCCTATTTATCATATGCATCTTGAACAATCCTGTGACCTGTCTCTGTCCAAGTAAGGCTGTAGACTGACAATGGATGGGGGAAACTAGGGATAGGAACGCTTTTTTATCGAAACAAAGATGGATTTGATAAGTTGAAGTTGAATAGAAGCGCCCTAAATGCCGAAGTCCCCGGGACTCAATGGTCAAGGGTTCACTGCCTGAAGTCCTGTCGTAATTTGAAGTAGATACACCAATAGATAGGCTGCGCCGCAGCCTATCACAACGTCTACGATATGATCGATCATTGCTTCTCCCGAACCCCGAATCGAGGACGGCATTGAGTCTGCCTAGATCATACATCAGCAGGATCATATATTAAGGCCTAGCTCTTGGAGGAGGAAAGTCCCTCTACATCCCAGCAATGACGCACCTTAGCAGCAAAGTATACCGTTTTGGGGGGGCCGTTACAGCCGATCCCGTGGTGTACAGTTCCCACTTTTCCATCTTGGACGATATCTTTGCTATGATCGTATTCGCTGCTTTCAGCGGCAAGTTTCTCTCGATATCCAGCTACTTGGTCACCGCTTCTAACAAAGTGTATAGGGATTCAAGCTCAGCTCCTCATTCGTCTCAGGGGACACCTGCGGAACGGAGGGTTCAAGTTGCCTTCGCGAGCTTCGTTGTGGTTCGGAATTGCCCATGTCGTATTGGGCGCCGGATATCTTATTTGCGCTATCTTTGCGTTAGTGAACTTCATAAGGAAGCTGTTCCTCATTTCGCAGCATAGTCTTTTTGTTGGAATAGCTGGGGAAGTGTCATGTACCTCACGGTATTCTCACAGCTATTGGCACTTGGGAGTTTGCTACCATGACGAGTGGTTCGTCGAGCGCCTTCTCGGCGTGCTGTTCCCACTCGTTGTTCTTCTCTCAGACGGACTACTGGTAAGAGCTGTACTTCCCTATAAGTGAACGCACCTACTAACAAATCCTAGCTTTTTCGATGCTGCATTCTTTTTAAGCAGCCTTGGGCCAATGTTGTCATGGGAGCATCTGTATTACGCCTGTACTGGTTTAGTAAGTTTTCAGTTCCTCGAACACAGTATCGCACTGATAATGCTTCAATAGTCTTCGTTGCTTGCACGAACCCCTCTGGCCACTTTTCCTTACTCGCCACAATTTACGCATCCCTTTTAACAACCCTGTTGACCTCCAGCGCTGTCGTCGTCTGGCTATGGCGGGAGGAATTGAAATCCAAGTACTCAATGGGCACTCAGGCTCCATACCTCGAATCAATGGGCATCATCGCCAAGGCTGCGCTCCCTCCAATTCTCCTCGCCTTCGTGCACATCGGCTTCTTTGCAGGCCTCCAACTTGTCTCTGTAGGTTTCAACGCCCTCTGGCTTTCATTCACGGTGCGTCGTCGTTTTTTGCGTCTGTCCACATGGTCTCATGGCGGACTGTAGGTTCTAGCATCCCAAACAATCGCCGTCAGTGTCTTCAAGCAAGGCCATCATAGTGTTTTGAACGGGAAGCCCGGTGGAGAGATTTGGCTTGGTTAGAACCAAAAATCGTGGTGGATCATTACTATTCTTAGACAAGTGCCGGGCACACGCTCTTTTAACCATCCCTCCAAAAATTTCTTTCGTGTTGGGGTTTACCCTAAGTCAATTGAAGCGGACACCATGAGAATCTCTGGGTGGTTTACTATCACCCGTCCGACTGAAGGAACGACGTAGTCATCTTGAACAGAAGGTTCTTTTTTGATCACGTAGGGTGGTGAGACGTAACCATCACTGGCAGGACGGTCAAGAAATGAAGAGTTCCATCGGACCAAACGATATTAAGCGGCAAAATATACAAGATATAGAGGTACTCGCTCAAAGGTTCAATGAGAAGTAGAGAGTGAGGGACATTCACCATAGCTCAACCGTTCTCGAAGCCGACATCCAAAAGCAAGCAGGATTTCCACATGCGCTGCCACGAAAACCCGTCCTGTGAGCAATGCACAATATTCGGCTCAGCCATCCACAGAGATAGGGAGAACACGACAGGCGGAGTGAAAGTGAAATGGGTGATCGACACAGGAAAAGACAAGTGCACAAGGGAGAAACGACGAGTTGCGCATATCAGAAATGGAGGATCAGGGTAATAGAGGCATTCCCATGAGTGGCCTTTGGCGGGCTTATGCTGGGAGATGTTGGCGTGGACGCAGCCCAAGGCCAAGAACCTACTCAGACGAATTGCGGATAGACGGAAGGTGAGACACACTCTACCTGGTATCTAGTAGGTTGCATGCTTGCTGGAGGGCGGCCTGATCGACTGAAACCAAATGGTGCGTAACAAAGCTTCCCCCAAGACGTGAGAAATAGCGCTGACTGCGGTGCATACCACAGACTAATGTCACTCAATGGTGTATGGGATGCTGTAAATCTCGGTTCGGATGAGTGATGGACGAGCGTCTAAGCAGAAAGACGCACATTGTCGCTCACTCAGCTCAAAATGTCCTCATCCCGGCGAATGCATCTCTTCTCAATCGGTGCTTTGGCAAAATTTGCAACAAGGTGCCAGAATGACCACGGGATGAAGATTCGCCGGCTTGTTAGAGTCATCTGAAAGGCGGGGAGAGTGAAATCAGTGGGAGGAACGATTTCGAGAGCGCGAGGGAGCGCAGCGAGGCCACAAGTTGCAAGTTCCTGTACATATGTCCGGGATGATCGATACTCGAAATGAGCCGTATGACGGGCCACGGGTCTGAACGACTGACAAGAGGATGGATGGAGGCTCAGAAGATACCCAAAAGAGGTCAGAGATTCATCATAGATCTAGCGAACGCAGAGGCCTCCCGGCTGGAGGGCTGAGATAGCACAATCCTTCAAGTTGTCGGCCAAAGGGAACCACTTGCTAGGTGGGCAAGAAGAATGTCAGCGTGTACCAATTTACAGATATCCACCGTTTTCTGACCATTGAGATTGTCCAGGTATGCGTACAAGTGCAAGTTTGGATGATGCAGTCAAACATATTTCAGGGCCCACTGCGCATTCGTCGGCAAATGCCGAACGGCGCGGTGAATACACCAAGGCTGTACCAGCGTTCAATATTCAATATCAATCTGTGCATCGGGTCGTCGCGAAATATGTAGATTTCTCGTTTCAATGATGTCTGTGACGCGGTTAAGGGCAGCAAGGTTAGCGCTCAGCTCTCGACGGAAAGATGCAATCTGATGGAAGCACCCTGGAGGAGATGCCGACGAGCCCGGGAGTCAGTGGTCAAGTGTTCATGGTCTAAAGATCCTGTACAATTTGAGGCAAATTCTGATAGAGTGGCTGCGACGTGGCCGGTTATAGCTGCTGCGATCACTGCTTCTCCCGAATCTCAATTGACGAATCTTAAGCTTAAGCCCCCATATAATACACCCAGATAGAACCGTATCAATTCAGACGATTCACCCTCCTGTCCCTCTTAGCAATGTCATACCTCAGCAACGAAGTTTCTCGGTTTGCAAAATGTCTGGATCATCGATACAATTCTGGATTTCACGTCTTGGACGATATCTTTGCTGTGATCGTATTCACCGGTTTCAGCGGTACGTCTCTCGCGCTTTGACTCGCTGTCAGGTATCGTGCCAACACTAGCTACAGTGATTCAAACTCAGCTCCTCTATCGTCTCGGTGGGCATCTGCGGAATGGAGACTTCAAATCCTCTTCTCGGACTGGGCCCTGGTTCGGAATCGCCCACATCACCCTCGGTGCCGGTTATCTCATCTGCGCACTCCTGGCTGTGGCAAATTTCATGATGAAACTTGGCCTTGTTTCTCAGCACACGGCTCTTTATGACCAAAACTGGTTGTGTCCCCCCAGTTACTCTGATAGTGGGCCATTCCGGCACCTCTATATTTGCTTCGATAACGGCTGGACTCCGCTGCTTACGGCGACCAAAGTCCTCGACTTCATTCTTGGGGTCTTCTTCCAGCTCATGCTTCTTCTTTCAGACGGACTATTGGTGAGCATCTTCTCAGTCTAAATTATTCAGATTGACCGATCGACTCCAGCTCTATCGGTGCTTTATTCTGTTCGAGAAGCCTTGGGCCATTGCTGTCATGGTAGCAGCCGCTTCTCGCTTGGGGTGGTTCAGTACGTCTACATCTCCTCTATAAACTCTTTTACTGAAGGTTTCCGATAGTCTTCGTTGCTGCCACCCACTTCACTGGCCACAATTCCGCAGTCATCACGACCTACGTGTCTCTTCTGACGACTCTTTTGACCTCAACTGCTCTGGTCATCTGGCTTTGGCAGGAGCGATCGAAAGCCAAGGCCTCAACGGAAATAAACCAGGTTTCATATGGTGAATCCATTGGCATCGTCCTCAAGGCTGCACTCCCCCCAATCGTCCTAGGCTTTGTACACATTTGGCTGTTTGCAAATATTACGCATGTACTTGTTGGGCTCAATGCCTTCTGGTTTTCATTCACGGTGCGTTGTAGTCATTCCTATCTCCTCAAATGGTCTAACACGAAATTGTAGGTTTTGGCATCCCAAACGATCACCCTCAGCACATTCGAGCAAGGAGATCGTGGCATCATGAACGGGAAGCCCGATCGAGCGATTTCGCTCCCAAGCAGCGAGTAGACTGGAGCTCCAGGCAGATGATTTCCCATGTCCCCAGGTCTTATACCTATCTCTCCCTTACAGCTACCCGAACCGTTACTTCTCTTCGCTCCGAGGCTCAACTCTTGCTCATGATCTCAGTGTATACCAGCCGTCGCATGAAATACATGGCTTGATCAATCGGAAACCGTTGAAGCAATTCCAGAAAGCCACGGCGAAGAGTGCAAAGCTACAAGCTATGGTATATCATGCCATTCCCGTCTAGGATACGCGCAACAAAGCGCAAACGCGTCATCGAGACGTCCAGGCTGGGTAGTGAGAGGATTAACCGTACTTCACAATCAAGATGAAAGGAGGCACTATTCACGCCAGGCGAAAGCATGTTTTCGATGGTCCAAGAAGCAGAGAGCGAGCAGGGACGCACGCCACAGCCCAAACGTTATGTCCTTAAACTTACGTATCTCCCTATCACTGGCAGCCGTCTTGCCATGAGCGCGTGAGCACTGAGTTTGATTGGCGAAAGAAATGTATAGCATTCCCATGAATGAAATGGGAATACCTTCGCAATGCGAAGGTACGGTATGCCGGTGTGAGTCTCCGATGTTTCTCCGCCAGGGCTGAGCGCTTATTGCGTGCCTTACTTATCATCTGCTTCAGTTAGACATTGCTTATGTGTAGCAAAGTCGGTAGTCTCGGTCTGCGAGGAAGGCTTCCTTGGATTCTCCCTCGATCACAGTGGGGACAATATGGTTGCTTTGATTTATCTCGTCCATCTTTGATTCCGAAACGTCATCTAAAGGGGTTGCTCTGGCTCTGGTTCTTTGTTTCTTCTTTGCGCTCGTCGCGAGATCACCGATATCATAGAAGCTCAAAGGTGTGGATGGCTGTGGTATAAAGCCCATCTACCCGATACCGTGTAACGTCCATCGTTCCGACCGTCATCATGCTCCCCTGGATAGCGTACCGGATGGACGGCGTGACAGAGAACGACTTGACAGTCCTGATAGTCCATTTGATCTTTTCCAGTGAGCTCTAGTGTCATTCACAAGCACATCCCAGTTTTGATCTTTCCTTGAAGTACTTCAGGCCTACATTTCCTATCGCATAATTGGAGCTTTGAAGGGACACATTGGACCCTCTTCTGACCCTCCAAGTAGACATTTTGGATGGAGCAACATCTGCTTATCCATAGGGTATATCTTTTGCTCGGGCCTTCATATCATTTCCTTCTACGGAAAGGTGCGGCACCGTTACCAATGCCAAGTATGCGGGGAGATCGATAAAGGACTCACGATAATGCTGCACATCTTACTCCTTGTTGCGGATGTCCTACTGGTGAGTGACTCCCACCGAGAGGTGATACAGCACTGGAGCTAACAAGTCACTGGGACCTAGGTATACCGTTGCTACATCATGATGAAAGGTCGCTGGGTGGTGTGGGGACTCGCTCTCATCCTCACTTTCGTCTCCACCGGTGAGTCCCACTTTACACTTGTCCCAAGCATGGTTTGAAACCTTATGGTCAGGATTCATGGTACTGAACATATTCTTCATCCACAAAAAGAGAGAGTACGACATGGAATACGGCTTTACCTTTGGAGCGATAAGCTCTGTACTCACGAACGTTGTTGTATCAACAGCTCTGGTGATAAAGCTCCTGAAGAGGCGGAAGGAGTCCAAGGATCTCGTCGGTGACACTGCACAGTGGTTGAAGACACCGTACCGCTTCCTGTTCTTTATCCTGATTGAGTCTGCCTCCCCTCCAATTGTGCTCGGAATTCTCAGCATAGTGGCCTGGTTTTTGCACATGTACACCCTGCAATGGGTATTCCTCTTATGGATATCGTTAACGGCAAGTGCATTTACTATATGAAAGCTTCGGTTCAGCAGCCGGGTAGCTAATCGGTGATCCATAGATACTGGCACCCCAGATACTCGCACTGCGCGTTTTACAGAGAAGAAACCGAGCTGAAGCAACACTGGGGTCGGTACCAACGATGCCCATTGTCTTTGTAGTGAACAATACGGACCAACAGGAGAGCCAAGTTGCATCCGAGAACGGTCATAATGTATAATTACTATCCACATTTCTTGCTCCTTCGCTAGTAGTGAAGGGGCAAGAAATGTAAGTGTCATATTGATAGGACAGAATGCGATTGTCATGCCTTTGAGGGTCCAGAGGGCGAGGAAAGACGTAACGCGCAAATCAGTGGCATCTTGTCTGGCAACGCGGTGAAGGACCCTACGGACAGCGACAGACCATATTAGGGAAAGTAGGCGCGGAGAGGTTCAGGGGTTCAGGGGAGCCAAAGGAAAGAAACAAGCCTAACGACCGTGCAGAACTGTAACGATAGATTGGATCTTTGGCGGTTTTGGGTACCGATACTGGTTTGGGAGACAAGCGCTGAGCGCTTTGGACGAGTGGCTGACTGAGAATCGCAAGGTGCGCACCATGCATATAGCCCGGTTCCTTTTGAGGCTCATTCATGAGATCCTGGAGCGTACCACAAGGTTAAATCACAAGGATGAGCGCGAAACCGCAGTGTTGTATTGTGTACACGACAAAGACGATGAAGAGAGGGAGAATTGATTAAGAGCAACCCAGACAATTGCACACGAGACACAATGCAAACAAGTCTGCAGGGTCGCCGAGGGGGAGCAAGGTAGGAGGAATGTATGTTGTTCTTCAAGAAACCTTCGAGAAGAGTTTCTCGCTTAAGCGAAACGGTAGATGCTGAGCCCTCGACGAAATATAATAGGTATCTGAGATCCAAAGACCAGCGAGCATGCATCTGAGCAAAGGGGACGACGACTGTACGGTGGAGATCTGCTGGCTCAACGCCCCTGTGAGACTTAAAGAGGTTCAAGCTAGCAAGAGGATCGGTATCGAGAGAACGAGCGAGTGGCGCAGAAGCAGTGGCAGCCACGTCCTAAGTCGCAAGTCACTGGATAGATATCTCCAGGTCAGTGATACGGGGCTCTATGTTATTCATCCAAGCGAAGCTCCAGAGTCTACCCAGCACTGAAGTCGTGTTGCATCTACAGAACCAGTATGTAGCACGGGATAGGCGATCACACTGGGGAGAGGAAATTGGAGCAGGTTGGTGTTTGTACGAGTCGGAAAAGACAAAGAGTAGGCAGTAGAGCGCTTTGGGGTGTAATAAGAGCCAGCTTTGGGGTAGAGAGATGCCAGAAAAATCGACGGATTCAGCGTACGCCGCGATAAGGATGCCGTATCCGTTCCAATCGTAAATGAACTTCAATCATCGACCTCGCGCAAACAGCTGGAGGGGGGAAAATAAAATAAAATCGAGTAGCCTTGAAATTCAGCCATGGGCTTTGAGGTGAACAAAGCCGCCAGCAAGGATCTGCGCCAGAGATGGCGTTGGGAGAGCGCACCAATGCCAACGTTCAATCTCCGCTTCAGATTGATCGGAAAATACCGAACGCTGGTGGCGCTTTCGCCGCCAGTCTCGAGTCAACTATGAGATGAACCATGTCCAAGCTCTCCACACAGGTGCGATTTCCATGTACTTTTACCATCTATCCGTCTTGACCGCTAAAGCTCTTTTTAAAGACCATTCAGCGAGCCCGCTCTGGTAGCAGGAAGTGCCTCGATGAACTTTCGTCGGCCCTCACAGCCGAAAACTACGCGCTAGCTGTGCTGGACGCAGCTCTCGAGCACCTTCATCTGGAAGACTTACCCAAGGGTCAGCTCCTTATCTTGTTCCATGACCGCCTACAGCGAGCCCTGTCCGCAGTTCGTCTCGTGTACAGCTGCCTCGTGAAATGTGGCAGAGAGACGCCGCTAGCAAGGCCAACAACTTCTCGGATACAAAAGCATTTCGACAGCCTTCTGGCCTGGATGACCCTCATCATCAAAGGCAATATTGAACCTACTGCATATGCGACTATTTCGACTCTCATCCTCCGGATGGTATTTCACGATGACGCCTTCTCCTTGCCGATCTACTCGTCACCACACGCCCTCAACCTGGCTCTGAAACTCTGGCAGTATGAGCTTGTGATTGACGATCATGTCCTTGATACGCTAGCAGAGGGCTCCCCTCCTCCGAACACCGTGTTGATCTACACCTTTCTCGTCCACCAAGATGGTGCTCAGATCTTCGGGGACCTCGTCGCTTCTTCCAAGCGGCGGCTTTCCGCTTTCTTGGACGCTCTGTTGCTCAAGCTAAAACGTCTTACGGGTCTCCTTCAGGAAAACCCAACAAATTCCGGCGTACGCTACAAAAACGCACATTTCTTGACCACCATTTTTGTTCATGTGAGTGAGCAGGCAACCTCACTGCGTACCAAACGCTCTCTCTGTCTCAAGGAACTGGTGGCCCTCACATCTCTTTTCGCTTCGCTTGTATCGCCCAGTGAAAGGTTTCTCGATGGCGTGGCTTCGCTTCTTCAAATTGCAAAGTCGAACCGATGTCTTGGTCTTGTCGTTAACTCTGGCCTCCTTGAGGCGCTCGTGAAACTCTATCCTAGTTGCCAATGGGGGGATGAACGGGGAGAAAAGCTCGGACGTTATGTCTTGACCTTTCTGGCATCCGCCGCTTGCTACCCGAAGATTCTCAAATCACTGGGCAACGTTACCTCCAATATTCGTGCTCTTCTCGAAGTTCTCAAGCTCGACACTAAATCAAACCTATGGTTCCGTCTTGTTCAGCACATCACGAACCTCTCGTCCCTTCTTCCATCGGTTGGCTTCGGCATCTTGAATTGCGATAACGATTGCGTGAGTCCCCAAGTCTCATGCCTTACCCGCCCTTACTCTGGCTCTGTAGTCATTCAGCTCTCGTCTTGACGAATCGAGTCTATGTGCCAAAATCTGTACCGGGTGCTATTTTATGACCTATTGCAGTGTTCAGTGTCAGAAGGATGACTGGTCACGCCGACATCGCCTCGAGTGCGCTGAACTTCGTCAACGCACACAAGGTACGGCGAATTCGAGAACCTCCTCTCAACCCATACTACGCCTCTAACAGGGATTCTTCCTACAGGGTATTACGGAAACGCTCGAGTATCGCAACACGCCAAGGCTTTCTATCTCTCCCTGGCAAAAACTCTGTTTCACAACCCAAACTTCAAGCAAATCTGTAAGTCTAGAGGCTCGTCGTCGTCCTCCGCCGCCTCCACCACGGTCACATCCATGCCGAAGCCAACCACCTGGATCGATCGATTTCTCCACTACCTCGAAGCACTATACGACTCTCTTTTGGCCAATCTAGTGCACGACTACAACCAATTATGCCCAAACGTATCTCCCCTCCTCCACCTCCCATATGCTAACCAACTCGATCATTACCCACGATATGACCTACCGTGAATTTCCCAAAAACGTACTGCAAATTGCGACTTGTGAAGACTGGCTTCGGGATGCCTGGAAAGAGGGTATCTGTCCTTCGATGGAGTCGCGTGTAACATCCCTGATCCAAGAGGCGAGAGAGCGTGAATCGGGAATTCTGGAGGTCCTGGTCGAGTGGGATGCGGGCATTATGTATCGTTGTTGATACGATATGAGGAGACAGGGGTAGATGTGTATACGCCTGTGGGAAGTGTTATGAGGATTGTGTGAGTATTCGATATGTTTTATTCACTTTCGTCGAAGCTGATACGCTGATTCAGACCGGCCGTCCGCCCTGAGGATGCTAATTAGGAACTTCAAGTGGAATATCCATGCAAGACGACTATTGAATTCACCATTCTTTCTATTACATCCGTGAGGTTCTACTCTGTACTCTGGGACAGCGGATCCCGTGTCGTTCTGATCGCTCTTGCCTTGTATACATTCTTGCACTTGCAAGAGTAATGTGTGTGCGTATCGGCCCATTTCTGAGTCTCCGAAAAGCGTGTCGATGATACCCTAAATACCTCCAAATGAGGTGCTTATGGCAACGGCGAGTTCAAGGGAGCTTTCCAAATTGACCAATGCCAAAGAATCACAGATACACGCGATGTAGAGGGAAGACCAGGCCCCTAAACCAGCACGCTCTCGCCTGCACCTTCTTCTTCAACACTCTTTGTTTGTTCGGACCAAACACAAGTGCGAGGCTTGATGCTTGCGAGAGTGGCTGGCGCAAAAGGGCTTCCGACAAACCCGAAGGCTCCCTCTCGGCACGGCGATCGCCTCTTATGGAAAACAATTGTAACTAAATAAGATAAGTAAGAAATAGCTATTCAACTTGGTTGGCGGGGACGCAAGCGGCCAACGCTACACTAGCACACCCAGGGCATCCACCCCATCAGATCCCGTCTCACCTTCGCTAAAATACGAGAAGTCTCAGGCTCCCAATGTGTCTTCCAGAAAAGAGCATGCTTATGGAAGTGCCAAGTTGCCCAGAACATCGATGAGGGAAAGGATGTCGTGGTCGGGATTCGGACTGGGGCAGGGAAGACACTCTCATTTTGGCTACCATTGACAATGGCCTTGGATGAAAAGGAGAAGAATATCATGATTGTTGTCACGCCGTTAAACCTGCTAGGAAAGCAAAATGAAGCTGAGTTGAAGAAGGCTGGCATCTCAGCCATTGCTGTGAGCAAGCAGACGGCCAATGCGAACACGACAGAGTCCCCACTGAGCGCTGAGCCCTGTCCTCCGTCGCTGAACCTGATGGACGCGCCCTAACGCCGAAGAGCCCGGGAATCAGTGGTCACTGGTTAAGTGATTATCGCTTAGGATCTTGTAGGAATTAGAGGTACAATGTGATAAAGAGGCAGTAACGCAGCCCGTGACGGCTGCTGCAATCACTTCTTCTCCCGAGATTCCATTGACAGACATCTCAGGCCTTCCTACAACATGTACAAGTAGAATCGTATAAAGACCGACGGTGATTCAAACGATCATCCACTGTCCTTTCCCTCCCAGCAATGTCAAATCTCAGCAACGACTTATATCAGTTTGCGGACTGTCTGCACCCTCGAGATGGTTCTGACTCCCACGTCCTGGACGATATCTTTGCTGTGGGTTTGTTTGCGGGTTTCAGCGGTACGTCTGTCACAATTTGACTCCCAGTGAGCTACCTTGCCAAAACTGGTTACAGTGATTCAAAGTCAACTTCTCTACCGTCTCAGTGGGCACCTGCGAAACGGGGACTTCAAATCCTCTTCCCGGACTGGTCCCTGGTTTGGAATTGCCCATGTGGCTCTGGGCGCTGGTTATCTCGTTTGCGCCATCCTTGCAATAGCGAATTTCATGATGAAGCTTGGCCTTGTGTCGCAGCACACCGTTGCTGTTGAGCGAAACTGGCCGGTGCGATGTCCCCCCTGGTTATTCCGACAGCTATAGATACGCATCCTTTCCCGTTGGAGTTTGCTTCCATGAGAAATGGTCTCTACTGCTTACAGCTATCACAATCATCGACATCGTTCTCGGGATCTTGCTCCAGCTAATGCTTCTTCTTTCCGACGGATTATTGGTGAGTATATGGTTCTTGTCCTAGTTACTCGGACTAACCAACAGATTAAAGCTTTATCGATGCTTTATCCTATTTGAGAAGCCTTGGCTATTTGCTGTCATTCTAGCAGCCACATCGCGCTTGGGGTGGTTCAGTATGTTTGCATTTATTTTCTTTATCCTTGTGTTTACGTTTTTTTTTTATAGTTTTCGTTGCTGCCGCCCACTTCACTAGCCACAACTCCGCAGTCGTGTCTCTTCTGAAGCCTTGGGTATATGCTGTCATTCTAGCAGCCACATCGCGCTTGGAGTGGTTCAGTATGTTTGCATTTATTTTCTTTCTCCTTGTGCTTACGATTTTTTTATATATAGTTTTCGCCTACTTCACTAGCCACAACTCCGCAGTCATGTCTCTTCTGACGCCTCTTTTAACCTCAACCGCTTTGGTCATCTGGCTTTGGCGGGAGAAATCGAAAGCCAAGGTCTCGACGGAAATAAACCAGATCTCATACGACGAATCCATTGGAATCGTCCTCAAGGCTGCACTCCCTCCAATCATCCTAGGCTTTATTCACATTTGGTTATTAGCAAGTATTTCGCATGTTCCTGTAGCCTTCAACGCCTTCTGGCTTTCATTCACGGTGCGTCGTAGTCATTCCTGTCTCCTCAAATGGTCTGACACAAAATTGTAGGTTTTGGCATCCCCAACGATTACCCTCAGCGTTTTCGAGCAAGGAGATCGTGGCATCATGAACGGAAAGCCTGATCGAGCCATTTCGCTCCCCAGCAAGGAGTAAACCGGAACTCTAGGAAGATGAATCGTAGCCTGGTGCGGGGAGCATTGATGCCATCTTGTACCCGTCTCTTGCTCATAACTTCTCGCACCAGAACTCCCCTTCGATCCGAGGTTCAACCCTCCCGCATGATCTCAGTGTATATTAGCCGTTCAATAAAATGCATGGCGAAGAACGGAGAGTTAAGACTTATGGTATGCAATCCCATTATCGTCTAGGATACGCTCAACCAAAGACAAACGCGTGCAAGAACCGCGCCGGAGAGGTGGTGAGGTCTGCAACTAAACTGAGAGACAGCAGGGAAAGGAAACACTACTCTGGAGTCTATTCACACCAATCGATCGATTCTGGGTGAAAGTACGAGCTCAGTGGTTCAAATAGCAGAGATTGAGGAGGGGTGTAGGCCCAAAACGCCCGCAATCTTCTGAAACAAGTGTACCTTCCCCATCTGCTATCGCGCCGTGGGTATTGATAAGTCTGGGGGAGAGACTCGGAGAAACGATGATGCGCAAGTGGTAAACAGGGAACATGTGGGAGGAGGCGGTAGATGCGAGGCTTGGGATCACGGATTACAGATCGAGTAGAGGGATGTTGAACAGCTCAGTGAGGACATTATCTACCAGACCTTGACTCGCCCCGAGGCTATGCCATAGGTTCACGAGGATATTGCGAGAGAACCGCGAAACGCAATGGGACTCCGGAGGCTTGAGTGTCATGAAAATTTCAACCAATCAAGAACAAGTTGGAAAGAGAGACAAAGGGAGCTGTGTTGCAGGGCAAACGAATGTGGAAAAGAGGGTGCGTGTGAAGACAATCATAATCTTTACGCATTAGCCAGAAAATTCGAGGGAGGAGCACCGAATGCTGATCAAATTGAACTGAGTCAGAGAAAAACACGCGACTGAGGAGTTGGTCAGCCGGGGGTGTTTATTAAGTAGGTATTGAGTGCTGAAGATGACATATCTGGACGCAAAGGAGATATTGTAGGGGTACACCTCATGCCGCAGACGAGCCAAACATTATGTTCACCAAACGCGCAATTGAGTTCATTCCCGTCAGTTGAAGAGAAGCGACTTCCCTTAGAAGATACAGTACTGAGTGGAGAGCACGGGGAGACCAGGATCAGTCTCCACCACAAAGTCATTGGAAAATGCCAAACATAGGCGCCCGTTCGCACCCTCGTCCCATCTATTAATAAACGTATCGCAGAATGAGGGTTCAGAGGCGGGCAGGGCAGAGGAAAGAAACAAGCCCAACGGTTGTGCAGGATCTGAGGAGAGATGGGATCTTTGCCGGTTTTGGGCACCGATACTGGTGTGGGAGACAAGCGCTGAGCGCTGAGAATTGAATTAGGGGATTGGTTGAATGAGAAACGCGAGATGCGCACCGTGCAAATAGTCTCGTTCTTGTTGAGGGCATTTCATGAGAAACTTGGGCGTACCCCGAGGTTAAACATGAGGATTGGGCGGAGTCGCTCCGTTGCGTTGAACCGAAGACAAAAACAACAAAAGAAGGGAAGATTAAGACCAATCAAGTCGAGTTGACCCGCATGAAACGCGATGCAACTAAGCCCGTATGTTCGACAGGCGCGAACGAACCAGGAGGGACGTCCATCATTTTTCAAGCGCCTCCAATCCCTCCATCCAGCGACAGATGTCTCTTCCATGAAGTTCCTTGCTAGAGCGGGGCTGGAAATCCTGAGTCCTCGCCGAAAAGATTGAAGGTACACATCTGAGGTGCAAAGAGCGGGCAGCGTTTCCAGCACGACAACAAAGATGACGGTGACTGGCTGTTGGAGATCCATTAGCTCGACGGGTCATTCCGATAGGCAAGGCTAGTAAAAGGAACGATTAACTTCCAAAAGTTCTGTACGAGTTCCTGTGTCTCGAAGCTCCAGGATTGACCCAGCATCGAAGCCGCGTGACTGCTCCAGAACCAGCACGGAAGAGGCAAGCAAGCGCACTGCGTATAAGAAATTCGAGCAGGATGGCGTTTTGCACTAGTCAACAGAGAAGAAGACGAGACGGGGATCAATTTTAAGAGATTGCGACAAAGACTAGCTATTAGACAAAGAGATTCAATCAAGGTCGAGAGACCCAGTATACACACCGATAAGGGTCCCCTCCCCCCACCAACCCCATATGAATTTCAACCATCAACCTGCTCGCACAAACTGCTGGAGGGGGGAAAGTAGCGAGATTCGAAACCAGAGAATGGAGTGGCCTTTCAAGCCATGGTACGTTGAGTGTGAACGAAGCAGCCAACGGATATCCGTGCCAGAGATGGTAAGAGGAGAAATGACAGTGGCCGGCCTCGGCGTTCAATATTCAATCTCCACGTCATATTTGTCGGGAAATACCGAACGCTGGCGGCGAACACGCCAACTTCGACGAGGCTCTGAGACGAACCATGTCCAAGCTATCCGCTCAGGTACGATTGCGATATATTTGACCATTTATTTTCCACTTTAATGACAATTCCTTTAACAGACCATTCAGCTAGCCCGCGCTGGTAGCAGGAAGTGCCTCGACGAACTTGCAGCACGGCTCACAACAGAAAACTATAGCCTCGCTGTGCTGGACGCAGCTCTCGAGAATCTGAAACTGGAAGACGTTTCCAAAGGGTGCACACTCAGTCTGACCCAAAACTGTCTACAGCGGTCCCTTTCGGCAGTTGACCTCGTTTACAACTGCCTTGCGCAATGTGGTAGACAAGGAGCACTGGCAGCAACAACAGCTTCCCGAATACAGAAGCATTTCGACGCTATTCTCGCATGGATTTCGCTGATCATTAAAGGAGCTGGGGATCTTAAAGCGTTCACATCTGTCACAGGCCTCATTTCACGGATAGGACTTCACGATGACAGTCTTGCATTGATGATCTACTCGTCACCACGCGCCCTTGACCTGATTCTAACACTGTGGAAGCACGAGCCTGAAATCACCGAACGTCTATTTGGATATCTAGCAGCGTGGAATGACCCTCCAGCCACTAAGGTGGGCGACCACTATCTCTCTCACCAAGAAGGCGCACAAACGTTCTCTACCGTCGTCGTGTCTTCTAGGCGGCGGCTTTCTCCCTTCTTGGATACCCTGATTTTTAAGCTAAAACACTTTTCTGGTCTTGTCCAGAAGCGCTCCAAAACATCCAGCGTACCCTATGAGACTGTGCGCACCTTGACCGGCATCTTTGTTCAGGTGGATCAGCAAGCAGTCTCGCTGCGTGCTAAACGTTCAGCATGTCTCAAGGAACTGGCGGCTCTCACGTCCTTATTTGCTTCACGTATGCTGCCTAGCTCGTCTTTCCTTAATAGCGTGGCCTGGATCATCCAAATTGCAAAGTCGAATCGAAATCTCGATCTCATCGTCGACTCTGGCCTTCTGGAAGGGCTCGTAAAACTCTATCCGGATTGCAACTGGGGAGATAAGGAGGGGCACCACCATGGCTACTATATATTGACCGCTCTGGCATCCGCCGCTTGCTATCCACAAGTTCTCAAATCACTGGGAAACGTCACCTCCAAAATTCGTGCTCTTCTCGAAGAATTGAAGATTGAACTAGACTGGAATCTTTGGTTTTGTCTTGTTCAACACATCACCAGTTTGTCATCTTACCTTTCGCTCGTTGATTTCGGCATTTTGACTTGCGATAACGATTGCGTGAGTTTCGAAAGTCTTATCGTTTACCTTTGACTTACTACTCCACCCTTCCAGCGATTTAACTCTCATCTCGATAACTCTCATTAACCAGCCAAAGTCTGCTCCGGTTGCCATTTTATGACGTATTGCAGTGTACAGTGCCAGGCAGACGACTGGTCGCGCCGACACCGCTTCGAGTGCGCTGAACTTCGCCAACGCCACCACGGTATGTGGAAATCGAGAACTACTCGAGCCGTACCCCATCTCTAACAAAAGTTCCTCTCAAGGATATTATGGAACCGCTCGAGTCAGCCTTCTACCTCTCCGTCGCAACCAACCTGTTCCACAGCACGACTTTTAAATGACTTTGCCCCTCTGCAACCCACACCCCCAGACCCAAGCCGACCATCTTTGATTCAAGAGGCAAGAGAGTGCGATTCGGGAATTTTGGAGGTCATGGTCGAGTGGGATGCGAGGCATTATGTGTCGTTGTTGATACGATTTGAGGAGACGGGGGCGGACGGGTACAAGCCTGTGCGTAGTGTTATGAGCATTGTGTGAGTATTCGATATGTTTTATTCACTTTTGTCGAGGCTTACACGCTGATTCAGACCGGCCATGCGCCCTGAGGACTTAGGAACTTTAAGTGGAGTATCTATGTAAGACGACTCTTGAATACAGCATTCTTTCTATTCTGTCAGCGACGTTCTATTCTGGGACGGCGGATCCCGTGTCATTCTGGTTGCACTTGCCTTGGCTACATCCCCGCACTTGCCAGAGTGATGTGTGTGCATATCGACCCATTTCTGAGTCATAGAAAAGCATGTGGTTTTGAACTCCAACTTGAACTAGTAATATGAATTACGAGATCTAGCTAATAAGCTTCAAGATCGCGCAATTCTTCTCCGAACACTGTCGCCACACTCTCTTTGATCGCTGGACACTCGTTCACCCATACAAACGACCGCGACATCTCCTCTGTGCAAGAAGAACAATGCTTATCATCCTCCGGATAGTCCACCTTGCAATCAGCGCACACCATCTTCAGACGTCCTCCAGCAATGAATTGGGGGGGCGATAGCCCAGTCTTGCGCACAAAGAACCAACCGAAGGAGCACTTGCGAAGTTTACGCTCGCAAGCAGGGATTCCATCCACGAGCTTGGTGAACCGCTCCTTACAGTAAGGGCATTCCAGTCGTGTAATGTCCAGCCCCGAGAATGGCTCTTTCAGGCGAAGCGCTGACAACATTTTTGCCGTTGCTTCCCAGCCCAGCATCGTGGCAATCGCTGGCACAGTATCGGCGCCGCCATCCCTGATTATACTGGCCATGCTAGTCACAGCTTCCAGAAACCACTTAGCGACATGATATTGCCTGGCCAGCTGCAGCTTCTCGCCAAGCTCAAGGTAGATTTTGGATAGCTCCGTTATGGCCAACTCTTGTACCTGGAGGGTGTTACACACATTATATATATATATATATAACCCAAACTCACTTACTGCGTTCATTTTCCAAACGGTCGCCAACTTGAGAACACCGATCCACTCGTCTTTCGTAAGCTTTGGTTTGTAATCGAAAGTCACAGATGTCCTACTTGGTCCGCAGGTGGGTTTATGCCTCGTCAAATGACGCAGAAGCGGCTCACCGAGGAAGCAAGAGCTTCAAAAGAGCTTCAAATTCAGTGCTCTTGTACCCATCGAGAATGATCGGATTGTCCTCCGTAATTCCTTCGGCGTCGCTTAGAAGGAACATTCCCGCAAACACCTCCGAGTGATCCGTCAGCGCGTGCTTCGGAATATCATAGAGCGTATTCTCGACCTGGACGAGGGCATTCAGCAATTTGTGAGTATTGAATGAAAAGCACTGTTACCCGAAAGATGCCACGAGCTGGGAAGAAGAGGTCACTCCTTTTGGGAGACTCTGCAGGGCCAGTCAAATTGACGGACATGGCGGTAGCTACAAGACCAGCTTGGGCGAAGCAGACAAAAGTGTCAGGGGAGATTCTGTAACACTCCGAAGGCATCTACGTGCAACATAACCAAACAAAGCCCTTAATCAGTTTTGCAAGACTGTGAACTGCAGACGTAAGGAAGGGAATATCGTTCAATACAAGTGCTTCCCCTTTTCGTCGCTCATCGTTCCAATCTATTATCTCAGTACATCCCCGAGCTTTGCATTAGCGCTCATATACATATGTCATCAGGAAGAAAGTTCGGCGAATGCCGACTGAAATACGAAATCAATTTTGCGACTTGTTCTATGTCAGCGGCCATGGCCAGGCTTCCGCTAGAAGTATGTTTGTGGCCATTCATCTCCGTCCAGTCCCCTCACACCTCTCTAGCTCATCCAGGCCGCCCGCTCCGGGAATGTGGACAAACTCCATGAGCTCGGGGATCGTATCACAGCCGAGAACTATACCCTTGCTGTGCTGTCAGCAGCACTGGTTCATCTCGAGCTTGAGGATCTATCAATCGACGAATCACAGAGGACTCATCTGAGCCGCATCAAACGAGCATTTTCGGCTTTCCACTGCGTCAACCAGATCCTATCGTGTTGCAGTCGAACGCAAGCGCTGAAAACTGCAACGTCAGGCCGGTTACAGCCCCAGCTTGAGGGTATACTTGTGTGGATGTCCCGGATAGTCAGTACCATCGGCGGCACACCTGCATTCATCTCAGTCTCCCTTGCCCTTTCAAGGCTCTTGCACCTTGACGAAGACATCTCAATGCAATTATGCACATCGCAGCGAGCGTTCAATCTCTTCATTGACCTGTGGCGGTACCAGCCTCCCTGGGACGAACCACCTACCGCCTACCTCAAGCCAGGCCTCATTAACCCCATCCACACTGCATTTCATGCCTATCTCACTCATCAAGCAGGAATGCAAACTTTCTGCGACCAGATTCTGTCCTCTCGACGCCACCTCGCCTATTTCCTGGACTCTCTCGTGATAAAATCCCGGCGCCTATCGACATCCCCTGGTGAATATGCAAAATGTGGCGAAATCCGTCGCGAAGCTAGTCTTTTGGCACTCATCTATCAGATGGTTGACATACAAGGCTTGGTGCCGATGGCGAAGCGATCCCGCTGTCTCAAGGACCTAGGGGCGATGACCACAAGCTTGAGGCCATTCGTCTCGCCAGAAGACTTCCTCATCGACTCGGCTGGCCTCTTCGGCATTTCTGATGCTAGCCGGGACATCGCCCCCATCCTGGAGTCTGGAATCCTGGCAAAGGTCGTCGAGGCTTTTCCTAATTCCGATTGGGGAGACGATCCAAAACTTCAGGAACTAGGAGACGAGATCATCGCTTCTCTCGCTGCAGCTTCTTGCTACCCTCGATCACTCAAAGCCCTGCATAAAGCAGTTCCACTCATAGAGTTACCCACGGTCAAGAGGGATGGTAGTCGGAACCAATGGATATCGCTCTTCGGGTCTATCTACGACAGGATGGACGCTCTTCAGAGCGCAAACCGAGATATCTTGCCTTGCGACAACGATATGGTCCGTTATTGGCATTTTGACTTGCTTCACCTACTTACCATCGCGGATATATAGCATGCATCCGACGTCCACCCCGACTCTTGCTTGCCGATCAAAGCTTGCAGCGGATGTTCATTCATGGCGTACTGTAGCGTAGCCTGTCAAAGGAGCGACTGGATACGGAAGCATCGTATGGAATGCAGCGAAATTCGTCGATGCATGGGAGGTATGCCAAGCATCAAATTAACGATGGTGTTCATCCCTCACAAAAGAAATATTTACAGACCGAAACGTCGATGCGATTCAGCTCTCCCAATCGACGAAAGCTTTCCACTTGACCCTTGTCACTGCGATGTTCAACAATCCAGCTTTCCAGGCCGCATGTGATAACGAGCATCGCGAATTGTACCCAACTGAGGACGGAAGCATGCTGATCATCTCAATGGACACGACAGATCCCGCTCCGTACCAAAAGGCCCTGGTGCTATGGCGTTTGGACCAATGGTATGAACGTGTGTGGCAGCCTGGTAACTGCCCCGCGCTGGATCTGAGAGCCCTTGTGTTGATGAAGGACATGACGATGAAGGTGTCTCCAAAAGTAATGTTGATGGAGGCTGTATTCGAATGGGACATGCAACGACGCTTGTCCCTGCTCATCGAATTTGAAGAGGATGGAGATGGGGCTTTCCGTCCCGGTCGGGGCGTTCTTAGGGTTGTGTGAGTACCGACGTGACTTGAGCTTATTTATCAGCGCTCATTTTGCCTAGTCACAATGCTGAACAGGTGCCTGATGATTGCAATCTTTCCAATTCATCTCCGTGGCTGCAAGAAGCTCAGCGGTAATTCTTGTCCTTGAAAACCCATGCCCGAGCCGTCAAATTGAATCTGGGATTTTACGTACGCCCTAACTCATTTCCTACGTTCTCTTTAGCATTGCGACTGATATTTATCTTACTTTGTATCCAGGATTAAGCCTACCTGTCTAGAATCCGTGCTGCTCGCCGATATTCCACTTGCCCTTTGGATTCCACGCTACGTACGCTTGTCTGGGCATAGTTTTACGTGCCTTGTCAGCAGTTCTGGGCATGGAAACTTATAGAGCTCAAGGTAGTCGGACTTTGGTCAGAGAAAGATAAAATGGTAATTTCACCCATGATGCCTTTGCTTAACACTTCTCGAGAGCGATAAACGTGCGTTCCCCGTTGGTGACAAGGTGACTCGTTCTTAACTCATAAGCGTTGAGGTGAAGAGATATCACCCACTTAATTCAACGTTTCCGAAACCTCCGTCAAACCTATAGTACATACTCGCTGATCGGACGTAATCGCATGAGGATTGAAAGGCTGAAACCCATACTGAATCTATAGCACGGACGGTGTCTAGCATCGCCTGAGCCTCAAAGTTGAGTGGCACTGCGCAGCTATGTAACTAGTAGTCGTGGAACCATTCCACTCGATCACAGATCAGAGAACCAAGATGTCAACGTCACAGTAACTTTTCGAACACCCCGGGCAACTTGGTGAACTTGGGCGTCCCGTGTACTATTCTACTAAATATAACTCCCTAAGTGGATATATAGATCTCTATCTCGCTGGGATGCCTTGTCACTTCTTTCTTTGCCTAATATCTCCTTTCCTCTCCGCACTGGCTTTCTTAACACCCCATCAATCCTTCCCTTCGTCCATTTCCTTTTTCTCATGTCGAGTGTGTGGAGTCACGATCTGAGTAGCTTTGCCGATGGCCTTCTCCTTGGATATTCCCTTCAGGTGGTACATGACATCCTAGCTATTGCCTTTCTTTCCAGCTTTTCTGGTGCATCTTTTGCTTGACCCTCTTTCTAACCATCGCTGACAAAACTCGCCTAGTTTTACAATTTCAAATCTCACTTCGTCTCCTTCGACATCTTCGAGAACCAAAAGGCGCATGGATGCCTCCACGCTCGACCCGTATATTTGGGGCGCTCAGTATTGTTCTCTGTATCGGATACCTCATTGCCACTCTCTTATCAGTGGTTAATTTTTGCCTGAAGCTTGAGTTTATTGCAAGGCTTGCTTGGTCGAGCGCCACAGAACGTCCTTTCTGCCCTGAGGGTTACATCGTCTATGCCTCTACAGCGCGGCCTTCCCCCTTCGGAGGGAATCTCTGTCAGTCAGGGAGGAGCAGCCTGGAATCTTCGGTGAAGATTATCGACATGATATCAGCCGCTCTTTTTCATCTCGTTATAGCGATTTCTGAGGCATTATTGGTAGGTCCACCCTCAGTCAAATGATCCTGCGTCTAATGTCTTCCGTTCAGGTTTATCGTTGTTACAACATACTGGAGAAGCCTTGGATCTGGATCATTCCCGCCATTGCGGCACTTCCATGCGGCGCGTCTTTTGGTAAGCATATATAAAGGACATATCGTGAAAATATGACGCTCTAACTCACATTCAAAGGCCTTGTTTTCTTTGTCTTTTTCAACGACGGTTTCATGATCCTCTTTCTCATCGGCACATATGTCCCCCTCTTGACCAACTTAATTGTTGCGCCCGCCCTTTCCATCTGGCTTTGGCGTTCGAGGCACACTCTGACAGGTAAATTCGGTGTGAAGGACACCCATCCATACACAAGAAAGCTCGCAATGCTTGTCGAGTCCGCAATTTTGCCCTTGTTGTTGGGGTTGGTACATGTGGTACTCTTTGCCGCTTTCCAAGTTCAGGCAGTTGCCGTCAACGTTCTGTGGCTTTCGTTCACGGTGAGCTTTACATTGCGTCAACGGTTCTGCCACCTCTGTGCACTGACTAGAAGCTCATTCGACAGGTCCTCGCACCCCAAATTATTGCCCTTCGAACGTTGCAGGGAAGAGACCACAACTCGAGAGAGGCAACGCCCTTGATGCCCGATACCTTCATGATGACTTAGAGGGATCATCAATACCATACGTTCAACCCATTGTGAACCTGTGTGGTGAGCTACAAAGGCCTCGTTGGAAATGCTTGCGTCGGACACCGATGAGATTTCGCCTTCAGCCTCATGGTTCGACGCATTCTCTATCCGTCGAATCCACAACCTCTCAACACTAGATCAAAGCTTCAAAAGCCCTCGTCAGCTCGGCTTTTGCCAGACAGAGCAGTTGTATTAACACATTGAACGCCCGCTATTCACTTTCCTGGTATTTCTCATGGCCTTCTGAGAGAACATGTGAGTATTAGCAGACAAGGAAACGTCACACGAACTCACACCACACTCAGGACGCTTTGCGCCGGACAAAACGGACCATCATCGGCCTCCTGAAATCGAACTAGGAGGGAAAACTACTGTTTAGGACCCCCTTCGAGGACGACTTCCAGCAGGGACATTGACCCGGAATACACCTCGACCGCCTTGTCAAGCAGGTAATGCACTCGTGGTTCCTTGAAGCCACCTTTCGTAATTCCAGAGCTTTAGAATGAGAACCACGGACTGCGGCGACGAGTAGACAATGGAGGCGAGATCAGCATCTAGAAGCCCAACTCGGAGGAGAGCAAGCGAAGCAGTACTATGGGCAACCTCATTGCCGATACGCGTGAAACTGAGCGCCATCCAAGCCAGTATACCGTCAAAACCAGCTTGGAAGCGGGACGATGTCGCGGCCTTCACTTCAGGAGTTCGTCCGCAACGCGAAGAGCAGCAGTATACAAACTGGATCGCCGAGATTGCAAGTTTACAGCGACCGCCGGGAATGCCGCCGATAGAAATATTGGTAAGGTCCCCAACGCCGCCAGGGTGTAATTCTCCGTTGTTACGCGTACCGTGAGCTCTTCGGGGTGTTCCAGGCTATCAGATTTCGCTCTCTAAATTAGCTGGAAGTTTATTTGATTCCTCAATGGGCGAAAAACGGCCAGATATGTGGAAAGTGTACCTGGCGTGCTAATTTGGTCATGGCCGTGACTGACAGAGGCGTTTGATGCGGAGATTCAATCCCATCATGGGCGTCTGATTTTTGGTTTCCTTCTCATCCTCGTACCATCACCCACTCAACACAGAACGTGTTTTCCTCACTAATGCCGGTGCGCACGCTACTGCGGGAAATAAACAGCCGCATCTCGTCGCCAGCCTTACATTGATGTCGACATCTCACTTTCCTTAGGAGATCCAATGTGGGCCATTCTCTGGCGATTTGCAGCTGCATTCAGACGAGGGAGAGATCGTTGGTCTCTCTTCTCATAAAAGTATTGGTCTGAATGGCGCTTCTACGACCCTCTGCAACCTCTCGAGAGAATTCAAATTGTGGGTCTCATTTTACACTCTATTGGCCACCATTCAACCACCAGCTGGCAACTCCACCTACGGGAACCTAGCGCGAGCAACTCCACACGAACCGTAGGCTAGTCGGTGATCTGTCAAAGAACCTGTGATCTGGTGACTTGTTATCGGACACCCTTGAGCTTGCTTAAATTCGTGGCCTGCCTACTCAAGCAGGTTTTCAACCATTCCCAAAGGCGATAGCTAGCGAACTAACTCACAGCCAGAGGTCTATGGCCGCCACCAGCGGTGATCACCAGCATGCGATTGACTGTATCCGACAAATATGAGTATCCTGATTGACCTGTCAATCCACCAATGACACCCCACGGCGCCCACGCCCAGCAACGATCGAGCTTCTCTGATTGATGATACGGTCAGTTTGCAATTGAGTCCTCAGCCGGTTGCTGATGAGGTATTTTAGTCCACCCTTCATATACCGCGTTGTATCTTGGTGCCTCGTCGAGGAAGAGCAGCGCTCTAACCGATATGGCGTTCTGGAGCCAGGATATCAAAGGTTTTGCTGAATCTCTTCTTCCCGGGCGTCCCTTTCAACTTCTCGATGATATTCTTTCGCTGGTCGTTGTTTCTCTTTTCTCAGGTAAGTCGTGTCCCTGAAATAGTCGCTCTCTCGGTGCCCTATAAACTTGACTATTTCCAGTCGTCGAAGCGCACATTTCGCTCCGTCTCCTACGCTATGTCAAAGTGAGGACGAGTTCGAGGAACCCACAGTCAAGTCGCATCTTTGGATTTGTCAGTATCGCTCTGGGTGCAGGATACCTGGTCTATACGATCAATTCCATCGCCATGTTCTGCCTCAAACTCGAGTTCGTGACGGACCTTATCAACACTGGCCAACGTTCGGCGCTCGTAGATTGTCCCGAAGGCTACACCCAATTCGATTCGACCCCGTTTTGCATGGAAATATCGAAGGCGTTGTTACCTCGTTCGGTGAAAACAGCGGGTGTCTTCAACGAAGTCCTCTTGTATCTCATGATCCTTCTCTCGGATGGACTTCTGGTAGGCTCACTGTACTTGATATCGGTTTTCTCCCTGACAGGGACCCTTTAGATATACAGATGCCACATACTTCTGGAAACTCGTCGTCTCATCTTCTTCATTGCGTGCACTCCTCTGTTGATCTCTTTCAGTACGTCTCACTTCTTCGCGTGTCGATCACGACTGACGAGTCAAAAGTGTACTATCTGGTCACGACAGCCACGTTCCGAGCAAACGAACATTACCAGACTTCCTCGGTCCTCATTGGAATCTATGTCTCCCTCCTGGCCAACCTCGTCGTCTCCACAACTCTTTTCGTCTGGCTCTGGAAAGCCAGAAGGGCGGCGCGGTCTAAACATGGTCACTCCTCATCTGGCGGGAAACAGGCAACGATCCCATACACGAGGTTGATGCGCATCCTCCTCGAATCTGCTATTCCGCCCTTGATATTGGGTATTATTCACTTGATCTTGCGTCTGGCGTCATTCGAACCCATTATCCCTGGGCTCGGGATCCTTTGGGTATCAGTAACGGTGGGTGGACTTATGAGCTGTCTACATCCGCTTTTCTTATGCAGATCATCTCCTAGGTTCTCGCCCCCCAATACATCGCTCTTAGGGCGTTCCAAGTGCGGGACCAGAGGCTGAGACAAGAGGGGGTGAACCACACGGATATCCCATCCCATCCGATCGCATTTCGAATGACCGAGAGTAATATGTCAACGTGTGTGGAAATGGTCAAAGGGGACGATTCGAAATATGCCATCTCGGCGCCCCCAATGAAAGCGTCGCTTGATGCGAGCTCACACGTTTAGTGTGCAGGCTTCTCAAACGTGTTGTATATTAATAGAGAGTTTGCGCTGCAACACACCGTGTGAAATTTGGTTGCGCGCGTCACACAGTGTGAGATCTGCGTTTGCGCTTGCCAATGGGACTTGACTTCGCCCCCATTGCCCTTCACAGCGTACAACTGGCAATATTTTGACCCTAAGTCTATCCCTGTAAAGAGATATATATGATTGTCCGTTCCTAGATACTGAGGATGTCTTTTGAGCGCTGTGCGCGGTGTTTTGGGATCACCTCGTTTACACTCGTTTGCATATGTACTTGCGTTCGTTTTTTTGTGAATTTGGGTCGGTGATTTCCGTCAAGGTCTGATTTGATGACAACATACCGGATTGAGCTAGCTTGAGAATCGATATCGACGAACCACTTCCTCCCAGTTCCTCACCCTCGAATGATACGCCTTCTCATATCGTCTGAGACTCGGGGAGACATGCTGTAAAGGAGGAAGAGATGTGGTGCCTGATAGAAGGGTAGTTTTCGGGAGCTTGCCAGTGAACTCGTTGGGCGAGAAGGATCTGAGATGCGGACCTGTGACACCACTGACACCGAAATTGATCTTGCGGGCACCGCCCCAGCGAAAAAATCGAAAAAATCGAACGCAAGTACATATGCAAACGAGTGTAAGCTCCACATTTGGCTTTTCTCGCCCCTATCAGAAGGCGGCCTGGAGCCCGTGGCTTAGGCGTTATCCTGGATTTTTCGTACTCTGGCACCTCTTTGATACTTTTGCATTTACTAAGGAGCAACACAGAGGCCACCAGCGAACTTATGGCAAGAGTTCAAAACTCACACAGAATTCTGCGCAACGCAAAATATCACACCGTGTGACGCGCGGAACCAAATTTCACACGGTGTGTTGCAGCGCAAACTCTCTAATATCTTTCCTTCGCTGTTCTTGGTTCATATAACCAGGTGGAAAGACATTAGACGTTTTGTCACGAATGCCTTGTGAGCTGTGTGAGACGGGAGGAACGTCGTTGAAGGGCGCCATAGCTACATCCCAGACTTGCACCGGACGCTGCTGGCCGCCTCCTCTGCAATGTCGCTTTCGCACTCTAAGTGATAAATTGGCACCCATGTTCCTCGCTTGGCCTGATTGCACGCAAGCGATGAATACAATCGAATCACAGATATCATCATCCCGGTTCTTGATCTTTCTGAGAAGCCCCTTGACCACATTCTGTGTCGGGATCACCAGTATTGCGCAAAAGATAGGCCCAAAATTTGGAATATCAATCTATAGCATGGGAAGATCTCATGCAGCTCGGAGCATTCTTCCGTCTTAACCAAAGGCTGAGAGTACTGCACAGCCCAAATCAAAGACTTCCATTCCAACACCCATAAAGCCCTCGAACTGAACTTCCAGCACAATGGTGATTGCCCCTCACAACGATGGCAACCTTTTGGAGCCATAGCATTCTCACATTCACCGAATCTCTCTCGCCAGAAAACCCGTTTCATACCTTGGACGATATACTATCGTTGGTCCTTGTTTCCGGTTTCTCTGGTAAAGCCCCAACTCCTTCACTTGTAGAGACTGATTTGATTTAGCTCGTTGACAGTCATTGAAGGCTACATCGTGCTGAGGCTAGCTTCTCATCTCTGAGAGCCTTGCGCTCCGATAAATCACAGCATACCGGTCGCATATTTGTGACAACCAACATTGCGCTGGGCGTTGGATATCTCGTTTGCGCTATCCTTGCCACGGTAAACTTTGCGTTCAAACTGGAAGCCAGTACCAGGCATACCAGGATTGTTGGCATAGTTCCAGGGGATTGCCCCGCGGGATTTACTGTACACTCAACTGTCCGAAACCAGTGCTTGGAGACAGCAACACTTTCTGTGTTTGCGTTGACAGATACCCTGGACTTCGCCAACTGTATAATCTTTCACATCCTGCTGCTCTTTGGAGATGGCCTCTTGGTACGCCACCTCTTTGGGCTATATGACAGAAGGGTTGAAGGGGCACCAGGTCTACAGGTGCTTTATTATGCTTGGAAAACCCTGGATAATCTCTGGTGTTATGAGCTTACCCCTCTTCGCTTCGTTTGGTACGTTGTCCGTCGCTCATTACACCATTCATGCTTACTCATAAATCTCGTGGCAGGAATTCTGATGTTTGTTTTGGCCCGTGGCTACCGTCAAATGCAAATCTTCCTTCAACTGGGCACCTACTGCTCCCTGATAACAAACGTGGTAGTCTCAACAGCGCTGATCATGCGCTTGAGGAAGGCCGACAAGAAGCTCAGCAGTAGTATGGGTGGCTCTCAAGCAATACACTTCCAGAGCCCTTATAAACGGGTAATAAGAATCCTCGTCGACTCTGCACTCCCGCCACTGCTGCTCGGCCTCTCGCATCTCATTGTGCGGCTGGTGACGGGCACTATTTACGTGACACATAGTTTTTTGTGGATCACACTTGCGGTAAGCTGCAGTCGTCCTGTTACATCGCGTTCTAGTTTTCAAGGATTCTCCACAGGTGTTAGCTCCTCAAATGATTAGTCTTCAGGTTTTAAGGGCAAGGCGCCAGGCATCAAGTCCCTTTGTATCAGGCGAAGTTCCTTCATTCCCTATCGTGTTTCGACCGACTGATACTATGGATTCATCGAGGATGGTAGATGAATCACTCAGTAGCACAAAACCAACTGATGGACAATAGAAGTGACGGGATTGGATTGGATTAGTGTTGGAAGCCTCTTCGCCTTATTTTATGGCCATTCAATTGCACGAAACATACATGGAGAACAGGGCGCGTTTGGAAGGCAGATCGTCGAGGTGACGATATGAAAATACGCAGGCCAACGGGATTAATTGAGATTGTTTGGACTGGACAAGCATTGGACGGGCTTGCCCTCTGAGGGTCTGAGTATTGGGGGCAATGCCACTTCGACCAGGAGCACGGGTGCAATTAGTGCTCCCGCTTGTCCTCGGTACTCAATCCGAAGGCGGGGGTTCGAGATCGCTAGCAGCAGGAGTCGATAAATTACCTAAACTTTTACAGGATAGAAGTTGTAGAAGATATTTCCATTGAGCTGCGAATCCCGCAATGATATCGCGCTCAGCAACAATCGACTTCGATGATTGATGGCAGGGTGAGCATCCTTAGCTCGTTGCTGATGAGGGCTGAGCTATTTACGTTGAGCCTTCATATACAATGTTGCAGCATCTAGTCAAGGGCTACCAAGGAAGAGCTGCGCTCCCATCAAAATGGGTTTCTGGAGCCAGGATACCACAGGCTTTGCAGAGTCTCTTCTTCCTGGGCGTCCCTTCAAACTCCTGAATGATATTCTTTCGCTGGTCGTTGTTTCTCTTTTTTCAGGTGAGTTAGATGTCCGGAGTCGCAGCTATATCTTTAGTGACTCACATCCGCTATCTCTAGCCGTTGAAGCACACATCTCGCTCCGGCTGTTTCGCTATGTAAAACTGAGGGCCAGTTCGAGGACCCTTGAACCAAGTCTCGTTTTTGGAATTGTCAGTATTGCTCTGGGTGCGGGATACCTGGTCTATACGATAAGTTCCATCACCACGTTTTGTCTCAAACTCCAATCTGTGGCGGATCTCGTCTTCGTCAGGCAAGGTTCGGTGTTCATCGAGTGCCCTAACGGCTACACTCGATTTGAGTCAACCTCCTTTTGTACGGAAATACCAAAGGCGACAATACACCACTCGATGAAGACGGCGGGTTTGTTCAACGATATTCTCCTGTACCTTTTAATCTTTCTCGCCGATGGTCTTCTCGTAAGTGAATGTTGTTTTCTTGACCTTTTTTTTTCTCGCTAACAAAGACCCCTCAGATATACAGGTGCCATATGCTACTGGAAACCCGTCTTCCCACCTTCATCATCGCGTGTATTCCTTTGCTGATCTCTTTCAGTAAGTTCATTTCTTTACATGATGGACGGGACTGACGAGAACAAAGTGTTCTATCTGTCGACATTACTCAGGGAACAAGTAAATGATAACCACATCATGTTCACCGGCCCTGTCTCCATCGGGATCTATGTCTCGCTCCTGACAAACCTTGCCGTCACCACAACTCTTCTCGTCTGGTTGTGGAAGGCTAGACGGGCAGCGCAATCAGCGTTCGGTCGCTCTTCATCGCGGGATCCACAGGCGGCGATCCCATATACCAGTTTGATGAGGATCCTCCTGGAATCGGCTGTTCCACCCCTGATATTGGGTGTTATCCACTTGGCCTTCCGTTTGGCATCCCTCCGATCCATTTATGGTTTTGGAATACTTTGGGTATCACTGACGGTGCGCAATTTGACAAACTATCAAGACCCACGTTTCTTACAAAGCTCATTTGCTAGGTTCTGGCACCCCAATACATTGCTCTAAGGGTATTCCAGGTACGGGAACAAAGGCTCAGAAATGTAGGTGACATTCCATCAAGTCCAATCGCATTCAGAGTGACAGAGAGTGATGTGTCTGCGTGTATTGAAACGACGAAGAGAGACGACCAGAACTATTTCACCTCGGTGCCGCCGGTCGCAACGAAAGCGTCCCTTGATGGGAACTTAAATGTCTAGCACGCAAGCTGCTCGTACGTCCTACGGGCCTGTAAACTATCCCTCCTCGTTTGTCATTGCTGTATGTCGCCAGTGGAAATGCATTGGACTTGCGGTCACCGACACCCTCATTGCCTCGCTTGAAGTGCAAAAAGCCCCAACCAATTAAGGCAACACAGTGTGCCCAGAGGTACGTACAGGAGCACTGGTGCCTGATTGTGCTCACCTCTCTAACGCTTTTGGGCACTTCCGAAGGGCAAGGAGAGCGCCCATCTGTTTGATCGCCTTGGTGATGGCAAGCGATAGCGCAGTAAGGGGAAGTTTGGATCAAAGGCGAGGGCAATGCCTGAATGCAACGGTTTATGACGCAAGGGGCCCTACGCAAAAGCGGCACAGTCGTGCTTACCTTCCTTCCCTTACCATGGCATACTGGAGCCACAATGTCGTCCAATTTGCCACCTCTCTTCTTTTGCAAGGTCGCTTCCTCATTCTGGATGACACACTCGCGCTCGTAGTCCTCATCTGCTTCTCAGGTGCACCCATCTCTATAATTATCATCGTCAACGGAACGTTTGATTGACGGTTATTTGAATCCACGAATGGTTTAGTGGCCCAAATTCAGATCTCCACCCGCTTCTTCGCCAACGTATCGTGCAAGAGACGAAGCATCAAAGTTCTGCATTCACACCATCTGTTCAAGACTGCAAATATCATCCTTTGTGCTGCCTACATCTTAGGCGCCATTCTTACGGTGGCAACATTCACTATGAAACTTAAATTCATCTCTCGATTAGCCAAAGATGGATCGACACCTCTCCCATGTCCTGACGACTACATTCACTTTACTTCAACCCTCTGCATGCAAAAGAAAGCAGCGTCTCTCAGACAAACGATACACGTCCTAGACACCGTCACCGCGACTCTCTTCCAGCTGTCAGTTATCCTATCAGATGCACTCCTGGTAGTCCAGCTCACCTTTATCATGGGAAAGCCTAAGCTGACCTTTGTTCGCAGATTTACCGGTGCTATATTATCCTCCGAGGCCCTTGGTCGTGGATCATCAGCTCAGTGGCTTCTCTGCCGCTTGCCGCGTCGTTCAGTGCGTTTGTACCCAGCGGAGACTGCCAGATGCTCAAGTTTCGTTATCTACAGGTCTTTTGATCGTTCTCTTGGTACCCCAACACGCTGGCCATAACAATCCTCTCCTACTCTGGCGTGTAGCAACATATGTCTCCCTCCTAACCAATCTCATTGTTTCAGCAACGCTCATCATACATCTTCGAAAGGCGGCACAGAGACTGACGTCCCTCCTTGGCCACGCAAGCACCACGCGGACTCGAACGCCTTACACACGAATCATCGAAATGCTTGTTGAGGCTGCGCTTCCCCCGCTAGTATCAGGAATCGTCCACCTCATCCTCTTTGCAGCTTTGAAAACACAAGCGATCACGCTCAATGTGCTTCTCCTGTCGTTCACGGTACGCTTCGCTCCTCTGTCCTTTGAATGTATAATTAAAGAGTGTTTCGTTAGGTTCTCGCTCCTCAAACGAATCACCGACCATCGCAAGGAGCATCGGAAGAAATACCGACGAGGCCTCTTGCCTTTAGCCGATCCAATCCCTCATCGCATATTGCAACTCTATCAGAGTCAAACTCTTTCATGGAATCTACTCCGCAGGAATCGCGCTGAGGGTTCGAGTAGTATGTATTCTGTTAGCCAAGCAGACTTATAGATATCTACTTCAAACAAATAACCGATGGAATACACTTATGAGGTAGCCTACTGGGAATTGAAGACATCATTCTCCCAAGACCTCGATAGTCCTCTTCCAAATTTTACGGGATTCCCTCTGAGTGGGATGATGATTGTCATTGTTAGGATTGGACAAGCTTGTGGTCCGACAGTTACGGTGCCGGGAGCATTACCCACTGGTACCCTTCTTCCACCACAACATATGCGCCTGGGATCCCCGCTCGTTCCTGCATGCCCCGGCTCTATCTTGGCTGAATGAAACTTGGTTTGTTCTGGACTAACCCTTGAACTCGTTTTGAACACAACTCGTTGCTTGACGTTCTCACAGCAACCCTTTTTTCGTTGACAATGATGCTCTTTTGGCCAAAGCGCCCTGGTTCTGAAACCGTCTGCGTGAGAGCTTTTCGGCAGAGTTCATGCGGCTCTACCCGCTGGATAACTTATTGAATGAATTCTCGGGGCTTTAACGTTTCTTAAGACCGTCGTCTTGTACGTGGTTTCTGCAACGCTCGGATCAGAGGTTCACCTTGCTCATATCCACCCACAGCGACCCCAAATTAACAACCTTGACCCCCAATATGTCAAGCTGGTGGATTTTGCTGACCTTTCAGACCTCAAGGTCGTTAGGCTTGGTTGCTTCAATGGTAGCGACTTCCCCACCACCGACCTACGGTACTATCGCACCCGTTCGACGGTAGCTACATCAAAGGGCCCTCCATTCGTCCAATCCACCGTTTCCCTTCCGATGCGAAGGGGTTCTTCTACTTTCACCGCCCCCAACCACCATGTCTCGTGGATACAGTGGGTGTTGTACAGGAGAGAGCACTGTGCCCTGCTGCGGGTAGCGTGCGTTTCCGTGTCGTTTCTAAGGAGGCTGTGGCGTTGAGAGGTTCAGGAGCATTCGAGGAAGGACATGACCTCCTCACGCCAGAGGGTATGCCCTGGCTCTTTCCCCTCATAGATCTTCGAACCATACCAAAATGCCGACCCATCTACAACCTTCTTCGCACTTCTTTTGCTTCACCTTCGTCTCCTCCGCTCCTCTCCGCTAATCAAGACGAGGAGATCTCCAAGATACTTCCAAAGGATTTCCGATGCAGGGCGCATTCGACGGTACTCGACACCGTCCTCGACCCGTTCCTCCTTGACTTTGAGGCACGCTACGTATCCCTGACGATCCTCGATACAATGGAAATCCCTCAACGAAGGGTAACAGCAAAAAAAGACTTTACCAGTCCTTATTCTGGTACGTTGCCTCTTCCGACATGGTCACCGAATATGGGCTCATCACCCTCTTACTCCTTCCAGGCCTAGGACCCTTTCGTTTCGAACTCAGACCGCACCCGGACGAAAGCAGTCGCCCTCAGCTTGTCCTTCGGCTGCTCAAGTATCTTCGACCACCATACTGATCGCTTACTTCCAAAGGGACTGATACAAGACGAGTGTCTCAACCAAGAGAAGGGGACGTTGTCAAAGAGTTTCGTGGGTTCGATGCAAAGAACGTCAAGGGTGTTTCAACATGGGAGCCTGAGAAGCATTTGTCGAAAGGCATGGTGGAGCTGTTGAAGGCGAGGTATTGGTCGTAAGTCGAGCAACATGGCTAAAAGAAATTAACGACAGAGGAAAGAGGTATACAGAAGATTTCAATGGGTGGATTACAAGATCACGGGCACCCGGGTTTTGAGTGACCAGTAACCCAAATGGCGACAATCGATGTGAGTGTCAAGTCACTTCTGTTTCTTGCGATGACTGGTCTCGTCTTCGCCGCCGTTTTTCTCTCTCTTCGTAGTGGATCGCTCCGCGTGTCGTCGAATGACATGGCCGAGTTCTGCAGCTCCTGGGCAAGGATGTTTACCTCCGGCTAGAATTTGCTTATCATCCTATTGTTACACTTTAAGGTCTTCTATACTGTTGACTTTGATAGTGGATGCTCTTCATTTGTAATCGACAACCTTGTTTGAACATCAAAGGCGATGGATGTCATTCGATTACTTGATGATGTTGCGGTCGTTTTGCTATCCCTCCCCTGCACTGCACGGAGCGCAATCGTTTGGGGCGCCAGGATCTGGAAGGGTGTTTCAGCACTTATAACGATTGCTCTTCGTGAGCTGAAACAACCCACCGTAAATGTAATCCAAATCAAGTTGAACAGGGGAGAATTGACCTGGAAGGCGGCAACGAGGACGATGTGTACCAGTCCCAACGCTAATGGAGGGGATGCAGATTCAACGAGAGTTCGGATAATCCTAGTGTACTGCACGTGAGCCTTTCCAACCCTAGAGTCGCCCAAGAGCGAATCCACATCCCTTTTCTCCCGCCATAAGCAGAGAATAAGAGTCGGGGAGACTATGAGGTTGGTTAGAACTGACAAGTAGACGCTGATCATTTCCAGGTAGAGGGCGCCACGATCGTATCCAGTACCAAAGACCGCCAAAGAAAGACCTATCACTCAAGTTCAATTATTATTTTTCGGGCCCATGTCTCAATATTGTTCCGCACCAAGAGAGACCAGGAGGGGCAGTGACGCTGTCACGGCGACAATCCAAGCCCAAGGACGCTCGAGAATGATATAACACCGATAAATCTGAGCAGTTTGTAAGTAATTGGATATGCTCATAGGTCAAGCTTACCAGAAGACTGTCTGCCAGCACCAGCATGACTTGGAAGGCCGCTGATGTAACCCAGTTCAGAATGTTGACCGGCTTCTCCGCAGTTGCTGAATTCACTTGTCGACAAAGAGCACTGTTGACAGGGTCCGGTATGTATCCATCCCTGCAGAAAAGGGGCCCCGATTCATTCATCCTCTGAAACCTGGTGACGAATTGAAGCTTGAGGCAAAGATTTGCCATCCATATTATGGTGCATATGATGTACCCGGCGCTCAAAGCCACATTGACGAGCGCGAATGTACGACGGCGGGGTCGCGTTCTTCTCAGATGTCGAACGAGTTGGAGCGCGATCTGGGCTTGGATAACTGGTATGTGCCGTTAGACGCCCTCTCACGAGACTAAAGCAATACCAGCTCTCACCGGAAAAGCAAGCGAGTACGAACAGAGAAACGACATCCTCGATGATGGAGAAACGGGCCTGTTCCAAGAGTAGGCATTCAGCAAAGTCGTACACACCGTGGCTCCAGAAGGCCATTGTGGAAGCGCAAAAGCCATTCACAGCAACGTTGCCACCCTTCATTTGCGTCGATAGCTTTGTCATCGCAGTTGGAGGGATACGGGCATGCCGGACTTGTAGTTACATTGCTATTTATACCATGATGAGAAGTTGACTAAATGCGATTATCGACGTCGAGATGAGCGTTACAGGCTATCGTGCATGTATGTAGGGGAGAATTGAAACCAAGATAGACAAATTGAACTAGAAAGAGAGAGAGACGACAGGTCGCTACCTCAAGGGAGGATGGAACTCCGTTTCGTGTTAAACGTCGGGTGGGAGAGTAATCGCCTGGTTGTATTTCCCATTCATAATCGCATTGTCACCCTGCTGGAGAATGCGGAGAGTGATCGTCTGGGATGCTAGAGCCTGGCGACAGACCCGTCAGAGTGGGAACTTACATCAGCCAGCGTGGCGTAACGTACCGTGAATGAAAACCAAAAAGCGGTCAGCCCAACAGGCAGAAGCTGGAGTCCGGCGAACAAGCCGACGTGCACGAAGCCCAGCACGATTGGAGGAAGCGTCGCTTGGATGACTGTGCTAATGGATTCGCCGAAAGGAATGTTAGAGTCACTCATTGCAGCCTTGGCCTCAAGTTTCTTGTGCCACAACCAGGCGATTAAGCTCGCCGATGCCAAGAGTGTTGTCAGAAGGGAGACGTAAATGGTGATCAAGGAACCAAAGGACATCGGGAGCAAGAAAGGGGAAAAGACTAATGGTGAGTATCAGTACGCGAATATCATGGAAAACGTTCAACGAACCAAACCAGCCAAAGCGTAAACCAGATGCCACCTTGATTGCACGCGCCCATGAATGGCCCAGGACAATAGAGCAACGGTAGAGCTACCACGTGTTCGTTAGAAATACATTTTCAGATAGAACTGGAACTCACCAGTAGGCCGTCAGAAAGAAGCAACACAACCAGGAACAGTGCGCAGAGGATTATGTCGATAACCTTGGTGGCCGTGAGCAATGGAAGCCATCTCATATCAAGACAGGCTGGAATCCAGGAACCGAAAGCATTAGAATATCCTGAGGGGCAACGAACTGGCCAGGAGCGCTCCGCTACGATTGTGTGCTGCGTAGTAAGCCCAAGCTTCATCATAAAGTCCGCCACCACAAGGACAGCACAGATGAGGTAGGCGACACCCAACACAACATGAGCGATTCCGGATAATCGCCCACTCCCTGACGATAATTTGAAGTCGCCGTGCTTGAGATGATTGGTGATACGATATAGGACTTGAGCCTGAATAACTGCGGGTCCGAGTGAGCACGACCTGGTCAAGCTGCAAGTGGCACGGATCTCACCAGCAAAAGCAGTGAAAACGATCACAGAGAAGATATCGTCCACGATGTGAAAGGAAGCACCTGGCCCTGGATGCAAGGATTCAATGAACCGGTCTACTCCGTTGCTAAGAAATGACATTGCTGAGGAAGAATGAGGGAGCCTAACAGCTCTCATGCGCTTCTATTTATGTAAGACAGACAGAGCCCCTTTCTTGCACAGCGCAACCCACCCACGATCAGGACAACGTTGATTGCAGCACCGCACGGGATCTTTGTCACACTCGTTTCAATTCACTCTCGGCCCACGCGGGCGCTGAGGCGCTCTTTCCATCAGGTTTTATCTTTGCCTCGACTGTTCAACCGAGGGCTACTAGAAGTCTACTACAGTTCGGTCGTGACTCACTAATGCAAACACAGACAAGAAGGAGAAGAACATGTTGAACCACCCAGTAGATTGTTGAATAGAGGGATAACCAGCAGAGCGTACCAACGCTGACCGCAGCACGGGCTTCCAATCGGGCTTTCATCCGACTATCAAAGCTTGACATAGTTATGCGCTTATGATTCCATCGGTAGAGCGTAGCAGCCAGTCTGACAATGTGAGACCATGTGCGGCACGCCCATCATGCAACTCCCGTAGCACGTTGCCCTATCGCAAGTGATATACCTCCTGACAGGGCTACGCCAAGCGTATAGCACTTTCCTGTTCGCCTGCACCGTTGGCCAACATTGGGTCACTTTCAGCGCCATCGACTGGCAGTGAAATACCATCGAGTCCCAGGTCGTCAGCATGCTCGTCCTCCTTCAAATTCTCCTTTAGGAAGCAGAGAGCAAGGGTTTGGGATAACATTATCTATAAGAGTCACGACATCGTAAGCCAATGAGCCATGCAAGAGAGATGACGACCTACCAGGCATGCGACCCATATGATGTTCAGTGTTATGAACATTTTCCCGAGGTTAACCAAGACACCGAGGTGAGCAAGGCCTGACACCACTGCATAGAATAAGCTCTTAGCGACGGTTTTTATGGATTCTTCGCGGCGGAGTTTCGTTGTATTGAGTGCAGTGCTGCCCAACGAGATCTTTGCTTCTTGTTGACCCCAGCAAAGCCAGACGAGAGCCGTCATCGAGGCAATAAAAGTCGCCAAAAGAGATCCATATGCTGATCTCATTGAGGCGTAGTCATCAATGAACGCCATCAGAACTGTAAAGGCTGTGATTCGAGTTGAGCATCGGTATATAACTGTGGATCCAATACGCACCAACCAACCCCACACGTAGCAAGGTTGCAATTGTGACTAGGTGGACTAGAGGCCTTTCGATAGCGGTATAGCATTGGTATACCTGAGAAACGCGTCAGTCGAAGTTTATACGTATCCAGATCCGGCTGACCAGTAACCCGTCCGAGAGTAACAGCATGAGCTGCAATAAACCATCATTGCTGGCGTCGATTCCATAGATGATGCGGATGAAACTATCCCAATCCTTCTCTGCGCACATTCCCGGTAGCAAGTACGCCGCAACCTGGCCTGGAGGGCATATTCCCGATGCTATAAATGGCTCGATATGTCGAACTGCTGCCAGCTTCATACACAAGGTGGCGAGGGTCACGAATACACTGAAAAGGAATGCGATGATGAGAACGATGTGCGCAATCCCGAAGCCACGACCAGCTTGTGAAGGTCTCTCAAAGTTTCTTCTCCGTAGATGGCGTTTGAAATCCCGGAAAGCGATCACTTGTTTCACTGGTACCAACGGGTCAACAGAGCCATACAGACAGCATTAGACAGAGCCTCACCAAAGAACCCGGAAAGAACAGCCAGCGCCAGCGCATTATCCACAACCAAGTCAATCTCAGGCGGACCAGGTCGTAACGCCCTTGCAAAGCTCGATGTATCGTAGCTGAAAAAGAGCATCGGGGGGTGTGGCCAAACTGTATCGAGAATCCAATTGTGGATGGATATATATGAAGCCCCATGTCGACAGGCGTCAATGGTTTCTGATCATCTGAGTGGCTCAGAAGATTACCAGGTGGCCAGCCCGCTGAGGACGGGGTTCGAAGCTGTAGCCCTGGTCCCTCACTGCCTCTCCCGTCAACCCCCCGGAACAAGGTTCCAGAGTTACGACATAGATAGAATACAAAAATTCTCCCTCTTTCGATTGGAATGGATATCAAACGAGATCGACGCTGCTCTGTAACCGTACTGAGTGGGCCGTTCTGCCAGCTCTGTAGAGTTCGCGAGCGTTCATGAAGGCTGTCACCATGGTATTGGGGATGATGCTGGAAGAACAACAAGGACGCATACTGCAATATATCGAAATAAGTGAAGCACGAGTTGAAGGCACGTTGCTATCACCGCAGAAGTATGGATGGTATTCATGCGGAAGTAAATAGGCGCCCAGCACTGGCAGGGTAGCGTAGCGGAGTTTCCTGCAATTGATCTCCGCCCAATGCTACCGACGCGCTTCTTGCACCTAAGACCTTGACCACCATGTCGTGCCATCCCCTCCGTTTCTTACAACATTGCTTCTGTGGCTGGTTCAGATAAACAGGAAAAGCTGGATCCTGACTGCAACGTTAGTAATTTATTATACCGATACTTGAGCCCGAGCAATGGATGATGGGTTTTGCGTCATTGGCAGACGATACGAGCTGCAGAGACTATGGATACATCGCGTACCACTTGATGAAAGTCTTCAGTGACTAGCGCTAGGTGTTCAAACATGGTGCGTTAATCTGCCAAAACATTCCTTCAACCGCCAACCAATTTGCTGAAAGTACATATATGTATTTCACCTCACGAATGAGTGTCATTTCGAGCGAGCCTAAATGCTCCTGACCCACGCATCTCTCAAAATTAGACCCTTCGCTCCAATTTTCTCTCTTACCCAACTCCTTGTTGGAAGATCGACACAGATCCGATATGGTCGAACAGCAGCATACTTGACAAAAAGGTGTGTTTATTATTTCCGACAAAGATGTTCGAGGGTCCCTAATACAGAATTAAGACAGGTCAAACTGCGCAGATGCCACTGATTTATCGAACGAGGCCAGGGCTGCCGACTTTGCTATTTCTCTAGCCTTGGCACAAGTTTGCTTCCACTCCGACCTATAAAAGTCCTCCCACCTCGTCTTCTTCAATGCTTCAAACCATTCTGCTGCGTAAGGATGCCCTGGGCCTCCGGCGTATCCCCAAGGCTTGGCGGTGTAGGGCTGAACGAATGGATTCAAGACTTCGGCAAGGGGAGGATGAAGTGAGCCGGTGAAATGCACGATGGCGGGATCTTCCATGTCATCCAAAGACGCGAGATGCCTGTCTGGTGCGTAGAACTTGGCGTACGTCCCCAGCCCTTGAGCGTTCCAGCGAAGGCTCAACCGCTTCCAGCATCCCCGGAAGTGCTCGTTCAGAGCATCCTGATCTGCTAGCTTCGCCTCCTTGAAACGCTCGCAAACTCCCTCCAAACCGTCGACCTTTGCCCTCATCTTGTATAGGTCGATGAGGAGTACACCAGAGTTGAAGTAGAGGCCCCGCTCGACCCCGTCATGTCCCATAGGGTAGCCAACATCGACCGCGGCACCCATAACCATCTCTCCCAGGTCCGTCCTCCACAACTCGGTGATATCGCCTCTGACCAACGTATCTGCGTCCAGGTAGAGCACCCTCTCCACTGGCAAAACTTCATGGAGTTGTACCTTGGCCCATGCTGCGCCCCATCTCCTCGCGAGACTGTCATCGCGGAGCTCGATGAACTTGAGGGTGGCTCGCGAGGAATCAGGTACGGACTCTCGAATCATCTCTCGATCCGAACTTGATAGCCCACAATCAATGATGTAGATGGTGATTGGACCTGGGGTACGTCTGACGAGGCTGGACAGGGATACTGAGGCAGGCATGGCATACAAGGAGTCCGTCACAGTGACGACGTTGATCCCATATGCGAAAGCCTCGGATGTGGGGGTAGCAGTAGGAGAAGTAGGGACCAGGAACCCGATCCTCATGTCGGAGGTCTTCTGCAATACGACTTGGTAGTGCTCCGGGAGGGTCAGTCTCTCATACTCCCCCTTGTGGAGCTCGAGAAACGTGTCGATGCCGCGCTTGGGATGGCGCATGGACTCCTTCGGCTCAGACTCCCAGTTGTAATCGTCGAAGATGAATACAGCGCCCTTCCTCGCCAAACGCCATGCCAGCTCTCCATCTAACAGCGTATCATCCGCTCGATGCGATCCATCCACGTATACCCAATCATATCCTGCATCTTCCACTTCCATCTCCTCCTCCAATAACTTCATCAACGCTGGAAAGCTAAACTCCGGGAGGACGCGATGACGTTTTCCAGTCAAGGAAAGGTTGTGGTTGATGGTTTCAAACCGATCTCGACCGGCCTGAGTTTTGAAGAGGTCGAAATGATCGATGCAGACTATCTCGCCATCGCCCACCAGGCTCGCAGCAAGGAAGACGGCAGATCGACCTTCCCAGGAGCCGATCTCGAGGATACGAGGCTTTGGGGAGGTCACGAGGGGAAAGAGGTCTTTCCAGTGAGGAATGTTGTGGGAGAACCAATCTTGGGTTTCGGTGAAGCGAAAAGCCGAACCATTGGCAGAATCAGGGCTTGTTTCCTGCTGCTGAGACATGGTGCGTGTTCTCGTTTGTGCGATATAGTCCCTTATCGGCTCTGACATACTTTATAGGCAACCAATATGGCTTCCCCTTCATGCGTCCCCATTTCCATCGACGCCACCCTGCGGATTGACGCACAAGGCTCATCTGCCTCGTCACTAACTCGTCATTCGATGCTAATAATACTTGCCTCCTTCCTTAGTAAGTGAAAAGCCCTCAACTTACTCATCCAAGGCGCCTAAATACTGACTTTAAGCAGCTCTTAGTGGGCTTCTCCGCAGCTAAAGTTTGATTTACGGCCCATTCCAGTAGGTACCGTGGACGATGCTATACTACTGCCCTCCACCAGCCAGGCGCTCAAGAAGCGTGATTCTCCACTCCGCTAAACGTCAAGCGTGGACAAGAAATGACGAGGCAGCATTACTATTGATGTGAATAGCTCTACGCGGCCTACAAAGTTCAAATCCCACAACCGAGTAGGTACGCTGCTCGCTTTGGTTCTACTGCCTTACCAATCAATACCAATAGGCGCCTGCAACGTTAAAGCAGATGGAAGCGCTTCTCATCCTACCCACAGAGGAGCACCATGTTGCTCATGACCTCAATCATGACGCGTACCAGTACCTTTCGAAGGTTCGTCAGGATGATAACACAGATGGTCTAATCTTTTCGGGGTATTATCCGCTGGCAATTGCCTGCCGATATATAAGGACGAGGACAGGATGTACGATCCTTAGGTCAACTGTCCAGCAGAGCAGCAATGGATGCTTTACAGGACAGAAAACTCGTGCTCATCACTGGTGGCAATGGATTCATTGTTAGTAGGCATTCTCTTTCTTTGCTTTGGGCGCCGACTAATACTCTTGAAGGGCTCTCATGTTGCTTCACGCCTTTATCGCTCAGGAAATTTCCGCATTCGCGTCGTCGATGCTTTCCGAAGCCCATCCTCGTTCTTCACTGAGCCCATCTACCATGAGCTTAGCGTCGGGAATCTCTGTGACCCCATGTTCTGCCGCGCTGCTGTAGACGGCGTGAGCATCGTCTTCCATTTTGCTGCCAATATGGGCGGAATGGGTACAATCCACGAACTCAACGAGTTTGCAATCTACTCTCAGAACCATCTCATGACCATCAACCTCCTCCAAGCGTCCATTGACGCAAAGGTTGAGCACTTCTTGTACGCATCCAGTGCGTGCGTGTATCCCGAACACCTCCAAACATCCCTCGATCCATCCCATCCCGTCTCATTGCGCGAGGACGATGCCTACGCGTCTGCGTCTGCCACATCTCCTCCATCCCCGCAAGGGTTGTATGGCTTGGAGAAGCTCAATACCGAGCAACTACTCTCCCTCATGAAAGACAAACCTATGCGAATCTCCATCGCTCGATTCCATAACGTCTATGGCCCAGGTGGAGCATGGTTTGGTGGACGGGAAAAGGCACCAGCAGCCCTTCTTCGGAAAGCGCTCGTTTACCAACGTGCAGCCACCAGCTATCCTCAAACCTTTGAGATCTGGGGTGACGGGACCCAACGTCGAAGCTTCCTGTTCATCGACGACGCCGTCGACGCCCTCATGAGGCTTTTCCACTTGACCAATCCTTACCCACACCCTCTGAACATCGGCTCTGAAGAGGCGGTGTCGATCCTCCAGCTGGCTCATGTCGCTCTCAAGGTCATCGGGATTGACCCTTCTCCAGTCCAGTTCCAATACACCGCAGACCGTCCACTTGGAGTCCAGTCCCGCAGCTCCAACAATGAACGTGTCAAAGAGGTGTTGGGATGGTCGCCGTCCACATCTCTGGCAGATGGGATGTCAAAGACGGGTCAATGGATTGCGTCGGTGATGGAGGCAGAGCTCCCGTCCAACAAACTTTCTTCGGACGGCATCCTCCATTCCTTGAGTTCCAGCCGCATGCTTGACTTGGAGTCAGAAGCCATCACATTTGGCATCTTACTCCCCATAACATCTCGTGGAGGATCGACCCCTGACTCCTGTCTCGAGAATCTCTCCACCTTCGCCTCTTCTCTTGTTAGCACGACTTGGAGAGACACTGCAAGCATCGGTGCCCCGTACAGGACCCACATCTACCTCGCCATCGACCATGACGATGACTTCCTCCTCTCAGACTCTTCTAGAAACAAGGCCGAGGATGTTCTACGTCAACAAGGCTTTGCCAACGTCACCACCCTCATCTGCAAAGTACCTCGAGGCCACGTCTGTGCGCTCTGGAGAGAGTGTGCTAAGGGTGCATTTGATGATGGATGTCAGTACATGGGTCTCTTCGGAGACGACGTCACCATTCTCGACGAAGGTTGGATGCGCAAGGTGGACTCCGAGTTCCATAGGATATCCAATGATCACAGAGTCCCTTTCGGAATCGGCTGCGTCGCCTTCACGGACGTCTCTTTTCCTGGGATGCCTACCTTCCCAATCATTCATCGACGACACCTTGACATTTTCAATGGCGATGTGGTCCCCGACATTTTCATCAACCAAGACGGCGACCCTTACCTTTTCCAGTTGTACCGACGCTGGAACGCTTCGACCATGATCCCCCACCGTCTTTCTAACGGTATCGGAGGGAGTGTTGCAGCTCGATATGAGAAGCAGCATGCCTCTGATTGGACCTTCGAAACTTTGACCACTGGAGTTTGCCGCGTCGACACTCACATTCGAGGCCTAGCCCCTTCAAAGGAGCCCAACCTCACACTAGATATCGTCATCCCCTGCTACCGCGTCGACATGGAGATCCTGGACCGCATTCTCACCCTCAGACATCGCTCTAGCCTCTCGGTCATGTTCATCGTCATCATCGACGATCCCACCTCTCCCCGCACCGTTGTACTCGAGCAGAAATTCGGTGCCAGACCTGATGTCCGCATTCGGGTCAACAAGACCAACCAAGGCGCCTCTGCCTCTCGAAACCGAGGTCTCAGCGAGTCGAGCGCTGAATGGGTTCACTTCCTTGACGACGACGTCGTTCCCAATCCAGACCTCCTCTTCGAAGCCGAAAATGTCATTCGCCAGCATCCCAACGCAGCCGGCTTTGTCTGCAACACCATCTTTCCACGTTGTCAATCCCTCTTCCAAACCGCCATCCATCTCGCTGGCGTCACTTACTTCTGGGATATCGCTTCGAAGATTGAGGATGATGTTCCCTGGGGTGTGACAGCCAACCTCATCGTCCGCAGGAACATTCAAGATGGCATCGTCTACGATCTTAGATATCCCAAGACGGGTGGAGGCGAGGATATCGATTTCTGTAGGCTCAAGCGAAAGGCTTCGTTGGAAAGAGGTGGAGTCGGGTTCGTCGCTGCTCCAAAGGTCGAGGTCACCCACCCGTGGTGGAACAAGGGCAATAGGTCCTATTGGCGCTTCTATATGTGGGCCTACGGAGATGGGCTCTTGGTCTCAAGATTCCCAGATCTGACTTACCAGGATTTCGCACCCAACACTGCAGAATGCCTTCTCCTCTCGCTTGCCATACCTCTCCTTCTCCTCCCCTTCACATCGGCAACACGTCTCACCATCTATGGGCTTGTGCGAGCAACCTTTTTCTTTGTTTCCGACCTCATCCTGGCCAACGTTCTCCATGACCTTTACAACCTCCTCTGGCGTCATCCGGAACGAAACGCGAACATCAATTCTGCCATCCGCTCAGGGCCAGCCTTTTGGACAGCTATTGTCGAAAGCACTTTCATCCGCATTGCTAGTGAGATGGGAAGAGTGAAGGGGGTGATCGATCGTCGGGATTGGTCATGCTTCGGGAGGAGGTTTGATTGGTTCGCACATCGAGTTGGAAATGGTCCGCGAAGCGAGGAGAGGAGGAACAGCGTCGAGAGAGTGGTTCTCACCGGGGTTCTGTTTGGTCTGACAGTTCGTTTCGCTGGCTCTGCTTAGGGCAATTTGGTATCTGTTCTCTCAGTATTTTTGAAACGTATACGTATATGTCCCCCTGTACTGATAGGATTGGAAATCTGATTTCGTTCACCTTCTTTTCGATGAGAAGAGTCAGCTAGAATTTTGACATCGGGAAGCAGCAAGTAGCATATGGACATTTACATAAATAGAATAGGGACACGAGGAGCGAGAAAACACAGGCAATGGAAGTTTCAGTTGATTGGGACAGATGCTATGCAGTGTGGCGAAGGGCTGTGCGAATTCGAACCGGTGAAGAGCTTGTTCCACACCATCCCGGGGCACGACAGAAAGCCTTCACCTGAAAGGTATTGCTGAGCATCACTACGACACCCGATGCTGACTCTCAGGTTCGGCATGCAGGTTGCTCAAACGTGTCGTATATCATTATTTTCCTTTATTTTGTCGTCGCTTTGCTTTAACCAAGAGAAAAGACTTTTGACTCTTGATCAACGGGCGGGAGAGGGATATCAGAGCACAGGAACCGGAACTGGTTCTTGATTTCTCAAGCTCTTTATCAATGCACCAGGACGCTTCTTCCCAGGCACAAAGCGGGAGCCCCACTGTTTGGTCACCTTAGTGACAGAGCAGGCTCAAGGTTCGCCGGTCGTGCTCGCCTTCCTTCCTCAACCATGGGGTATTGGAGCCACAATGTTATCCAATTCGCCAACTCTCTTCTTTTGCAAGGCCCTTTCCTCATCCTAGACGATATCCTGGCAATAATTGTCCTTGCTTGCTGTTCCGGTGAGTTCCTCAGCTATAATTACCGTCGTGAGCCGTTTCCTTACTATGGTTCTCGGCTGCATGAATGTGATGGACAGTTATTCAAGTACAGATATCATATCGCTGCTGGACCAGTCTGAAGCCAAAAGCAGCAGACGACAAGGCCACGCGGTCTCATAGCGTGTTCAGGATTACCAGCATCGCCCTTTGTTTTGCTTATCTCGTCGGCGCCAGCCTCACAGTTATAACCTTTATCTTGAAGCTCAACTTCATTTCTCGTTTGATAAAGGCAGATGGTTTATCAACCCCCTCTTGCCCGCTAGATTATGTCAAGGTTGCATCAGCTCTTTGTGTCGAGACAAAGAGGGCCTCTGTCCAATGGACGATAGGAATTATCGACACAGTTGCTGCAACCATTTTTCAATTAACCGTCATTCTTGCAGATAGCCTGCTGGCGAGCCCTCTCTCCGTCTACATACATAAAGTTTTAAACCAATTTTCCTCGTAGGTGTACAGATGCTACATCGTCCTCCGAAGTCCATGGTCATGGATCATCAGCGGTACAGCATCTCTGCCACTGGTCGCATCAGTTGGTACGTCTCCCCTGTGCTGTCACTATTGGGATACTCACCACTCGACCGTCAGGGCTGTTGATAATCCTATTGCTTCCTAATTCTGCAGCCTATGGAAATCCTGTCCTACTATGGCGTATTGCGACCTATTTCTCCCTTTTCACGAACCTCATCGTCTCGCCCGTTCTTATTATACACCTCCGAAGGGCTACCCAAAAGCTCGAGTCTCTCCTTGGCCACACGGACTCGACGCGGACCGGATCTCCCTACAAACGAATCACTGAGATCCTCATCGAGGCAGCATTTCCCCCAATCCCGTCGGGAGTCGTCCATGTCATCCTCTTTGCAGCTTTCAAAAGGCAAGCTGTTGTTCTCAATATGATGCTCCTCTCATTCGCGGTACATCTTGTTGAGCTTTCTTGTGATTTGACACTTAAAGGGATCTACTATCAGGTCCTCGCGCCCCAAACCATCGCTCTACGGGTCTTACAGGGCCAACAGCACAAACCATCGCCCGCAACATTGGAGGAAATGCCAACCCGGCCTATCGCCTTTGGCCAGCCCACCGCCGCATCGCATAGGGGGACGCAGTCAGACCAAGGTTTCACAGGATCTGCTGCGTAAGAGCAAGATCGAGGTGGAAATGGGCTAGATCCTACCAACTATGATTTTGGGAACTTTGCTTGAAGAGAAACACGGACACGCGCCACGATAAATATTGTGCAACTAGAGGAAGTCCCAGGCTTTCGCCCGGGGAGGGGGGGAAGGGGGGTATTTATTAAGGGCACTGTTTTTCCTCTATTACTGGGATTCGTTGAACGACCTGTTGTTGAGACCGCCCGCCAAATTGAAGTCTGAACCGTTACGTGCGGATTGGGGATGTTTGACGCTGTCGATACAGCCTGCGAGCCTACGCACTTGCCAATCCAGAGGTGATTATTTTGACATTTTCAGGTGCCTCGGTGAGTTCTCTACCGTGAAGCCTTGTGCTACCATTCGCTAATGACTTTGGTCTGCCGGGATGTAGACTTGAACAAGACTGCAGTCGCCCTTCGATGTCTAAGGTCTCGAAGCTCAGGAGAACGTTTACATCATGAACGTTCTCAAGAAGCTCGAGTCAAATTCCCCTTCTCCCACGCTGGGGCGATCCCACATGGACCCGCTGCCTTCCTTTGCCATCCCAGGGCGCATCTCTGTCAAAATGTCACGACCATCAGCAGGTTTCGACAACGTTCTTGTGTTTATCATGCGCTCATACTCGCTTCAAGGACAACGTTATAAGGCACGATTGACAGTGTTGGAGCCCCAGACTTGGCTGTCACCCATACCCCCTTCCTGCTCTGGCTAGATGAAGGCTTTCCAATCGCTCTCCTTGAGCGTCTTGCTCTGCGTTCGAGCTGCTAATGCTGATATCATCGACGATATTGTTGATGCTGTCACTGGCGCTGTCACCTGTGCCGGATGCAAAGCACTCTTCGTTCCCCTCAAAGGCCTCGCCGCGCTGGGCGATTCAGCATTCACTGGTACACTGAACGCTGCATGTCTGGCTCTGACCGTAAGAGCGCTTCTTAGCGTGTGCCTTTTTCCCTCTAAGCATACATCCCTCAGGGTTCCATAGATTTGGACGTCTGTCGTGGTGCTGTTCGCACTCAAGGACCCATCATCGCTGAAGACCTGCGAAGGATCAACCCACTTGGAACAACATCCACGAAGCTCTGCAACGCTCTCCTCGGCGCATGCGCCGCACCTTCAGTTATCCCCTACACCGTTCCTTTCCCCAAGCCTAAGCCAGCCAACCCAAAGCAATGGGTCTCAACTGGCAAGGCGCCGTTCCAGGTTCTCCACTTCAGCGACGTGCACATCGACAGAAACTATACGGTTCGTCACGACTCTAGATCATCCCCTGGGCCTCATTGATAAAATTAACAGGTTGGCGCAGATGCTACATGCTCGAAACCTATCTGCTGCAGGAACTATGCTGACCAGACCAGCGCTGTTCAGACTCCAGCAGGCCGGTTCGGCATGCGCAACTGCGACACTCCCACAGACTTTGCACTCGAGCTTTACAAGCAAATTGGACCCAGTAACAAGTTTTCGATCTTTACTGGTGATGTCATCGAGGGTCAGCTGTTTCTGCCCTGTGTTCTTTATGTCTCCTAACAGGTCTCTACAGCATCGGTTTGGCTTGCAGAGCGAAAGTAAGCTTCAGGCCCTTGATCATGTAAAGGCTTCCTAATGCCTCTCCTTCAGCACGATTGTCCATGACCTTCAGAGATTCACACAAGAGATCTCGACCCTGCCCGCCGTCTCCGTTTACCCAACCCTCGGAAACCAGTATGTCCTCCCCAGCCCACCTGTTAGAGAGCGTGAGAGCTCAGAGTGCGAACGCTTCGGACGTTGGTGTCTTCGGCGTGAAGATACGAGTTGAGATTGAGTGAGAGGGTTTGATAGAGTTCAGTAAGCCTCGTCGTTACTTAACCCGGAATATGCGTGGAGAATACAGTTAGTTAGCGCGTAGCAATAGCTAATGTATTTAGATCTCAAATCGGACAGCGCGAAGCAATGTCAGACACGAACACTCAAAGTTTGGGGTAAAAATAGGCTTGGCCTCTCGATGGTATTGCAAAAGTTACTTAAATACACTAAGGGGCATGAGTCAGGAACTCTGGAGAGAGTTCTATATCATTCTTGTATATACATGTACATTCAGAAAGAGAAAGAAAAGGATTCTCGCCGAAGGCTCGAGAATCTTCTGTTATTCGGGTCTATTTGGTCGTGTTTAATGAGAAAGGTAAAGACGTTTGTAAGGAAATGAGAAGAAAGTCCGTGTTGAAGAGAGAGCGAGGCGTCATGTACGTATACTCCATAACATACCCCCCCTACTTTCTGAGCATTGATTTACTCCATCTCTTCAGTCTTGATTTCGTAGTCTTCGGTAGAACTGTGAGCGAGATTGGCCTTCTCCTTGCCACGGGAATAGACAACCATCGCCAAATCATTAGCGTTACTGCCTGTGTTGCTGGGCCCGTTGTCAATCAGGCGATCGTAGTTGACCTGAGCGATTTGGGCGTGGCCTTTTGGAGCGATAGGCGGAGGAGGAATGATGGATGTAGCGATAGGGGCACTCCAGTCCCAAGAAACTCCGCCACCTTGGGCGTCTAATTGAGCCGTGCGAACTTTGGCCTCCATGATAAAGCGGATAGCGTCGTTACCCATCGTCTGATAGGCGGTGAAGACTGCTGCAATGACATGAGGTTCATTGATTAGGGACAATGGGTGGTGCTGCGTGGAAAACTGAGTGCCGACGAGTTCGAAGATGTTTGGTTTGGGTAGCCCGAGCTGAGCGAATTGCTCGTCGAGGATGCGCTGCCGAGTTTTGGTGTCGTCGAGAGCGTGAGCGGGGTATAACTTGCGAGCGCCTTGGTCGGCCGCATTTGTGATGTAGCGGATGATATCCGAAAGGCAGCTCAGGAGTGCGATACCCTTGGCATTGTCAAGGATGGTTTTGGGTGAGCCGTCCGGAGCAACGGTGGTTCGGAAGTCGTTGTTGACAAGACGGATAGTAAGAATGGACGCGACGTCGGGAGCTCCAGGAGCCCAGATGGGTCGGTTGACAGGAACAAGGGGAAGAATAGGAAAGATGGGGTTGTAGTTGGCGAGTTGAGGCATTTTACGGGTGATTTTCGAAGAGATGAGGAGGCTGTTTTGGTAGTGTTTGTGATAGTGAGGGCGTCGATGACTCGATAGATATCTAGAGTCAAAAATTCAGTCCTTTTATACTGTTGCTTGACGCGATTAGGTGTGCCTTTTCCTCATGTTTCTTTCGAGATTTTTCCGCAGCCCAGAGTCTCAAGTGAATTGGTGCATTCTTCAGAGCACGTTCCCTCATCCATTTCCCTTCTTTCGGTTCTCCGTCTTTGAAAAGCACTCGGTACTCAGGGTAAGTCCTCTTTCCTGTTTTGCCAATCCTTTCCTCCACGATGCAGTCTACTTCATCTTCGATCAGCTCGTCGAAATCTTTTCGCCGCTTTCTTAACATCGGCCGCTTCCCAAACTGCTCAGGTGATTCCTTGTACCTCTCCAAATGAGCAATGTTCAGCACGGGGTGTATACCATACGACGTTGGCATGCGTAGTCGATAGGCCACCTGACTGACTTTCTCAGATATCTCAAAGGGTCCCTCATATTTCGGCAAGAGCTTTTGCCCCTTTCCTCTGATGCTTCGATCCAATTTCAGGTTGTCCTTATTGATGACCACTAGGTCTCCTTCGTCGTATTCCTCCATTAATCTCCCTTTGTTGTAAGCTTTCTGCTGCGTGAGCTGCCCTAATACAAGCGCGTCCTGCGCCTTTGATCTCTCGGAGGTAAATGCTTCCGCTAATTCCTTCGCGTTCGCGTCGCTTGACACACTTCTGATTCCGTCCGCCTCGTGTATCAATGTTGTCTTCGAAATGGGATGATATCCGTGCATGAGATAGAAAGGGGATATTTTAGTCGCGGTGTGTGGGCATGAGTTGTACGAGAACGCCAGATGATCCAATAGTTCGTCCCAATTTGTCCGATTAGGGCTGATATATGCCCGGATAGCGATCTCGAGGTACTGATTCATAACTTCGGTCTGTCCGTCGGCTTGCGGGTGATATGCAGTGGTGAGTGCTCGTTTGATGTTCATGAGCTGACAGCATTCTTTCCAGAAGTTACTGCTCCATCGGGCGTCGCGATCCGAGATAATTTGTCGTGGTAGACCGTATCGTAGAAAAACGTGTTTTGTGACTAGCTTCGCACATTCCAAATCTCCTAACTTGACTAGAGTAGGAATGAATATAGCGTATTTTGTCAGTTTATCTACGATCACGAGTAAGGAGGTGAAGCCATTCGAAGTCTCGGGTAGATCGGTGATAAAGTCCATGGTAATGACCTCGAATGGATTTTGAGGGACAGGAATTGAACTAAGCGTCCCTATAGGTGCGTGCCGTCGTGGTTTGATTTTTTGGCAAATGTCACAAGTGGCTACGAATTCCTTCACGTTGCGAGACATCCTGGGCCAATAATATACACTACTAAGGCGATTGTATGTTTTGAAATAGCCTCCGTGCGCCCCCTCCATGATATCGTCGTGCGTCTCGCTCAGTATATTAGCCACTAGAGTCCTGGGGACACACAATCTGCTGTTTCCAGAGTTGTCCTTGAAGAAAAGGAGTCCCTCCTTGCTCAGACTATACCTCTGTTCTCGTATGACGTCTCCGGCTTTGAGGTCTGCAATAATCCTTTGGAAATGCGTGTCTTCCTCATACCCTTTAAGCCATGGCTTCAGCTCCTTAAGGTCGAGACTGATCAGAAGAGAGTAGTTGCGCGAAACATAGTCTGTATAAACCATTTCCTCGCCTTCTCTTCCTATAGACAACTCGACTTCTTCCTTCCAATCCTCTTCTTCTTCGTCCCTCTCAACCACTTCTGCTGCGAGTTTTAGAACCTTCATTTCGAAATCCTCACCGAAGTGGGAGAAAGCTTGCTTAAGGGGGTCCATAGGGAGTGATCCCTCGCTCGGCTCATTTGTCCTCGGACTCACTTGGTCTGGGGTCCGTCTTCGAAGTCGAGAAATAGGGTCGACATTTGAATGAACACGTCCTGCACGATGAATGATTTGAAGATTCGGAAAAGCGGAGAAAACCAATCCCCAAGTGAGCAATCGTCGGTTGACATTCTGGAACGTCCTACTCCATGTCAGCGCAGCATGATCTGTAATAGCTAAGATCTTTTCTCCCTCAAGATGAACTTGAAACTTAATAAGCCCTTCTTTCAGGGCGAGGGCCTCTCTTTCTGTAGGGGAGTAATTCATCTCAGCAGATTGGAGAACTCTCGACCAGTATGCCACGACTCGCTCAATATGCACAGTTGTTTCTTCAAAGGACTCTCCCCATACATCTTTGGGTATATCGATGTTGTCCTTAGTCAGACTGACTGATAGTGTTGGGACTTCCTCTCGTGCGTGATAAGCCTTCTCCAGTTTCTCATACACTTTGGTGCCTTTCAAGTCTTTGATTTGGATTGGCTGGACTTGTTGTAGGATAGCGGCGATGGCAAAGTCACATGCGTCTGAATATACGCGGTATGGTCGTCCAGGCATGGCGTGCGCTCTGATAGGAGCCTTGGTGAGAGCTTCTTTACACAATTCAAATGCCTCATGGTGCGTTGTCTCCCATTCCCATTTCTTGCCCTTCTTCAATAGCTGGAATAGTGGCTGAGCGATCCATGCATAATAGGGGAATGTAGCTTGAAAAATACACCATCATTCCTAGGAATTTCTGAAGCTCCTTTGCGTTGTTGGGTTCAGCGAGTTCCGTTATCGCTTTCACCTTTTCTTCGTGCGTGGAGAGGCCGAGTCGGGATACCTTCTGACCGAGTAAAAGGATTGACTGATACCCGAAGTGACACTTCGTTGGCGAGAGTGTGATTCGAGAATGCCTGACAGCCTTTAGTACCAAATCCAAATGCAAAAGATGATCCTCAAAAGTTCGGGAGTAGATTACTATATCGTCGATGTAGACGAGAGTGAAGACCCAGAGATAAGGAGCCAGGACACTTTGCATGATCCTCTGAAATACAGCAGGGCCATTGCGGTATCCGAAAGGCATTCGTTTGAATTGGAATAATCCTCGGTGCGTTCTGAAGGCGAGCTTCTCTCTGTCTTTCTCCGCAATTCGCAGTTGCGTGAAACCGGATAGTGCATCGAGAGAGGACAAAAACTGACATCCTTCTAATGCTTGCAGAATCTCCTCTTGCCTCGGGATTGGGAATTCGTCTGGGATGACACATTCATTGAACTTTCGGAGGTCAATAACCATCCTAGGCTTTCCATTTCGGTACACGATGAAAACTGGTGCCGCCCATGGACTCCTTGACGGTTCTATGACATTAAGCTTCAGCCACGAGTCCATTTGATCGTCGATGACTTGTCTATTCGCAGGTGACATCGGGTAGGGTGTTAAAGAGATCGGCTTCGTCCCTGTTGCTAGAGGAATGGACACCTCTTCGTGATAGTCTCCTAGTCTTCCATCCAATGAGAACGCGTCCTTGTTCTCCCATAGGACCGCTTCCAATCGTTTGCGTTGGTCCTGAGATAAACCTTCGGCTATGTCGACGGCCTCGAAGAAGTTGGTCGAGCTAATTGCCTCCTCAGTCGTTCCTGCGGTCTTTGGTCCTCCTTCAACAGGAGGGTCCCCATCCAGGTTTCCTTCGCTCAGTAACGGATTTACTCTATTCCCCCCTTCCGCGATGGATGCCTGGTTGAAGTTGGAATTTACCAGTTCTTCCATTAGCTTCCCATGGGCTTGACGTCCCTTCAGCTCCCTAGGAGACAGGTTCTCCACCTTGTCAAGGCACCGTTCTGCATTCAGTGCTTCTCCCAAAATCTCTCCTTGTTTCACTGTAACCTCCCTGTCGGAAAAGTTCGATATTAACAAGAAGGATCCGGCTTTCTGAAGCAAGGAATCGGGAAAGCCATAAAAGGTTTCAGCCTCATCCGAAAACACTCTCCTCTCCACAAACGGCTGATATCCTACGTCGTCTACTTCTCTGTCAAGTTTGACCGGAACTCTTCTGGTACTCCCAGCAGGAATAACTACAGAGTCCTGGCAGTACACTTCATTTCGAAGGTGTGCTTTCCTTCGCTTCTGCTTCTGCTTCTTTCGATGTGCTTTCCTTCGTGTCAGCTTCGCTTCTGCTGATTTGTCGATAGAAGCTTTAAACGTGTTTCCGTGGTGGTCCTTGAGTGCGAATACAGGGTCGTCTGAGACTGTGATTCGTCGATCCGATTCTCCTAGCAAGAGTTCTGTTATCCCATCTTTGCGTAGTATTGAAAGAGAGAATTGGTCTGCGAAGTCATTGCCAATTAAGAAGGGCACTGACATTCCTCGTACTATGTATGCTTCGACTTCTATTTCCACAGGGCCATCGCTTGTCTCAAAGAATACCTTGACCTTCACAAAGCCTGTTATGACTGTGTCGCCTGTCACCTGGATCAGCTTGATCCGTTGACCAGTTCGAACTTTAGGTCGATCCTTCATTCCCAGCAGCGTATCACTAGAGATCAGTGTGATGTCTGAACCAGAGTCAACGGTCGTTGGCGTAGTGCCAGCTTCCAAACTTCCCAAACGTGTAGGCACTTCGGTCGCCTTAGCTCCTAAGAAGGCACATCCACTTGGTTTAGCGCTTAGAGGTTTCAAAACTACAAGCCCTCTCTCAGAGTCGGTTCTTGCTGAGAATGTACGAAGTTCCATGTTTACTTCCTTTGCTAGTTTGCGCTTTCGTTTCCTATTGATCAGATGTCTAGCGCGTCTATTCAACCCTTCCAAGTAAGATGACTGGTGTGGCTTCGAGTATGGATTTCGAGAAGCAAATAGGGCAGCTGCACAGGATCCATTTGCTGTAGATATTTCAATGTTCCCCCCTCCTGGATCGCGAGTCGTCGACTCAGTACTCGTGAGAGGGATTAATGAAAATCCGGGCCGTCGGTTTCGTCTTCGCTTTGCAACCCGTAGTAAAAGTCGTCGTATTCTCGTTGAGCTTCCTCGTCCTCAGATTCCACGTTGACTAGGTTTGCTCGTGCCTTCCTCATCGCTCTTCGCGAGTATTTGCATTCGTCGTCCCAGTGATTACCGCTTCCGCAGTGGCGACAAGGGCGAAATCCTTTGTCGGCCGGTATACCTCTTTTAGACATGTTCTGATCGTCCTTAGGGTACATGGGAGGCTTGATTTTGTCACTAGCGCCCACGAGCTTCGTCTGAGCTTTAAAATTTGGCGCCTGATGATAGGGGGTTGCGACTTCTTGGTGCGTCGTCTCGGTTTCGTATAAATGGGTTACCATGTGTGGGAGTGGAATCGAGGCGTAGCAGCGTCTCCTCATGGAATTTAAGAGCCTGTTGGAAGGCTACAAGGTCGTCGTAGAGATGTGGCGTTAGTATACTTGTCCATAGAGTCGGTGCCCCAGCCATGATCTCGCTGATTGTCTCACTATCGGAGTAATTATACGAGAACTGCAGAAGCTCGACCTTCCTGATGAAGTACTCACTCGGAGTCTCACGAGAGTGTGAATAGTCGCGATAATGAGCCTTGTTGGCCTTGATCTTCTGCTTTTCGGTGAAGGAACGGTTCATATAGTATGCAGCTATGCCATTCTTCATATTTGTCCAATCCTCCTCATACCGATCACGCGTGAGCAAAGGGAGGCTATAATACCAGACTTCGGCATTACCAGTGAGTTGACTTGGTACCAACGCTCCTAGTTGCTGGTGAAGAAGTGGGGACTTATTCGAGAGTCTGTTGACCTTTGACATCCATCGAACAAGTGTATCGAGGTTGCCATCCCAAGTAGGGATAGTATCGACCTTAAGCTTGTAGTCAAATTGCATTTGCGGTGTAGAGGTCTCACGAGCTCTCATAGATGTTGAAGATCTGTCTTCGTCGCGATCATCTCTCCTTCTTGAAGGGTTTCGAGGATTTCTTCGTGGTGAGGAGCGAGGACGTCTTCTATCTCATTGCTGTCGTCGCTGCTCGAGTCTGAAGGGTCTCCTGGATTTCCACGCGCCCCAGAAACTCTAGGTGGTTGCGTTGAATGGCGCTGGTCCCCGAAATCTGCTTGGTGCGGGGCGCGTTGATTCTGCCCTGCGTTTCTGTAAGGATTTCTGTTTGGATCCTGCTGAGCATCGCGCTCCGACGCCCGGGGTTCAGCAAAGCGTGGTTCGGCAAACAGTTCAGTCATCTTCCTAGAACTGACTACTTGAGGAACTGTGGCTGGTCCATAAGCTCTGTTCATACTCATGAACCTGGTCTGAGGTGGTGCGTTGAAATAGGCGCTGGCGCTGTTGGTAAAGAGTTGAGCTGCCGGTTCGCGATACTGAGCTCCCTTAGGGCTAGTTTGCATTTCCCTGACATCTGGGGTCCAACCCTGATTGGAAAATTCAACTGGCTTGACATTAGTTGGCGCCCGAAAGACAGAGATTTGCTCGTTGAATGGGTTGAGAGCTGATTTCACCGTTTTCTTCATAGCGTCGTATTGAAATTGCGCATCTCGGATGATAGCCAGGAAACACTCCACCTCATATCGGTAGCATATAGCTAGGATCTCAAAATCATTAGCATTCCAGTAGGCGTTAGTGGATCCATTGATACCCCAAATGGGAATATCTGGGGAGCCCATGCCTGTCATCTTTAGAGCTTCTTCACTTCGAGTTCTCAGAGCCAGTAACGCTGTATTCAGTTCAACCAATTTCTTCGCACTAATGGCAAAGTATTCCTTCTTGGGTGAGTTTGTAGTAAATTTCTTGACATTGAGTACCAAGTCACTCAACATATCCAAAACTTCCCTCAATTCTTCGCGTCTTTCGTTACGAGAGAGATGCCTTGTATAAGCGAGCCTAACGAGGTTCCCAGAGGGGTTCCTTCTGCCGATGCGAAGCCCGTCTTGAATCCGATCTAGAGCGAATGTGTTGTCGCGATAATCAGCTGATGAGTAGCATCCAAGAAAATAGATCGATGATCTAGATGTAACGCCACCAGAGCCAACGTTGTTCATTGGCGTGCTTAGAGGTACAAGCGGATCAGGTAGATTATAGATATCGACTTCTTCAGCCGCGTTGTCCGACTCGAGTCCGTTGGATGTGCTCACTTGACCTCCCGCAGACTCCGTTTTCCCTTCATACCCTGCATCCTGATCGATGTTCTGATATCCTTCGCTGCCGGTAGCATGCTGTCTGCCTTGAGGCAAACCACGAGGTGAGCCATCTCCCGAAACCGGATGAGGAGGAAAAGTACCCATCATAACTGGGCCTCTCGGAGTTTCTTCATCAGGAGCATAAGTTTCCTTTGCGGTTTTGGTTCCGTCTTTCTCTTCGAACCCGAGTGGCTCCTCATTGATAACTTGCGAACCAACTGAGCCGGTACCTCGAGCTTTTGCTGCCGCCTTACCAGCAGCCGTGTCTTTTGAACCCTTAGGTGCCATATTAGATGTTCGTGCCGTGAAATGTCTTGATGTGTGAAGAAGCTGAGTTGTTAAGTTGAATTTATTGATACAGTGATGAGATTTCTCGAGATAACTTGATCCAGGCAAATTTCACTAAGAACTTAGAGGAGTTCCCAATGTGTCCACCAATGTTAGAGAGCGTGAGAGCTCAGAGTGCGAACGCTTCGGACGTTGGTGTCTTCGGCGTGAAGATACGAGTTGAGATTGAGTGAGAGGGTTTGATAGAGTTCAGTAAGCCTCGTCGTTACTTAACCCGGAATATGCGTGGAGAATACAGTTAGTTAGCGCGTAGCAATAGCTAATGTATTTAGATCTCAAATCGGACAGCGCGAAGCAATGTCAGACACGAACACTCAAAGTTTGGGGTAAAAATAGGCTTGGCCTCTCGATGGTATTGCAAAAGTTACTTAAATACACTAAGGGGCATGAGTCAGGAACTCTGGAGAGAGTTCTATATCATTCTTGTATATACATGTACATTCAGAAAGAGAAAGAAAAGGATTCTCGCCGAAGGCTCGAGAATCTTCTGTTATTCGGGTCTATTTGGTCGTGTTTAATGAGAAAGGTAAAGACGTTTGTAAGGAAATGAGAAGAAAGTCCGTGTTGAAGAGAGAGCGAGGCGTCATGTACGTATACTCCATAACACCACCTCGCAACTGCTCACTGAATGTGTCTCCTTTCAAGCGAGGGTGCTCCTACCAATGCCTTCCCAAGGAGCACGACGACGAAGGCAACCGCACAGTTTATCTACGACACCCTCTCTGCTGGCTGGAAGCCTATCATTGGAGAAGCTGCGGCGAATCAGGTAGCACAGGGATCGGGAAGCTACACCACGCTCGTTCCGGGAACCAACCTTCGGTACGTCTCGCGTTATGACCGCGAGGTTCCCGGGGTCGTACTCTGACGCCTGCACTGTAGAATCATCTCGCTGAACACCGTCTTCTGGTACAAGAGCAAGTGTGTACCCTTTTTGGCTTCTCAACGCGTGCAGGCTAACCGACCTTACGTAGCTTCTGGCTGTATGACAGCGATACCGCCCAGTAAGCTACATTTCTGAGCCCCGTACAAATATGATCTTGACCCGAAGCATAGGCCTGATCCGAACGGTTTCCTCTCCTTCCTTGTTGCCCAACTCCAGGCTGCAGAAGATGCTGGCGAACGCGTCTGGATCATTGGGCATATTCCCCCCGGTGGGCGTCAAGATATTCTACTCGATCAGGTATGCATTGCCTTCTGCTTCTCCGGCAGACTTGAAATATGATTCTGACGCTCCGGTTTACACAGTCCAACTACTTTAGCCAGATTATCAACCGCTACAGCAACACTATCGCTGCTCAGTTCTTTGGCCACAGTCACACGGTACGGTCTGCTCCTGTCTCGTACACCTGAACGCTCATGGGAACGACGTTGATATAGGATGAGTTCATGGTCGGCTACTCTGACTATTCCAAAAAGAGCGCCTCAACTGCAATTGCGACTGCACTTATCACTCCTCGAAGTATGCTCTTTTTGACTCTGAATCTGGAGGTGACGTTGCTGATCTTTTCTCGTTCAGGCAGCAACCCAATCTACAAGGTCTACGACATTGACCCTGATACATACGAGGTTATGGACATCAAGGTCTACCGCAGTATGTTCTCTGTAACCTTGTTGTTTCTGATCTCCATCTGAATCATCCTTAGGCAACGTCGAAAGTGCTACCTTCCAAACCCAACGTACGTCCTGCTTCTCGACTTTCCCCCACCTTTGACTGACCATCTGCATGACCTCTTCAACAGCAACCTGGGACCTCGTCTACTCGGCTCGCTCGCTCTACGGTCCCTTCGTCCCCTCACTGACTCCCACCTCCTCGCTCTCGCCTGCATTCTGGCACCAGCTCACAGAGGCATTCGAGACAAACAACGAAGCCTGGAACCTCTACCGAAGCCACAACAACGATGGACAAGTTGTAGCAGAATGTGATGCCGATTGCAAGAAAGAGAAGATCTGTGATATGAGAGCGTTCAGGGCTGAGAACCTCTGCGTGAGTCTCTCCTTCCTATGTCTGTTAGCTGTGAGCCTGATCATGAATCGTGTAGTCGAAAGCGAAGATTGGTCTCAACTTTAGGCGGGATATGGCTGGGCGGGATATGGTGGTGGAACATGATCATGAGATTTGTGCTGGTGTTGGACTGGGCCATGTTCTCAACGCCATCGGTACCCAATTGGTGAGTTGAATACCTTGTTGAGATGGGCTGGTACTGACAGGTAACCTCTATTCAGACAAAAGAACAGCTGGAAGCCCTTCGCTCGGAGATGCGCAAAGCTATCACGGCCTAGGTCCAGTGGACTCACGGGGGAGACTTTGAAAAGTTGTAAAATTGAATCGTATCCATAGGTTATACATTGCTGAGATTGCAGACCGATTAGACGTGAATTAAGTTACTTTGACTGTTCAAGAGCGAGGCCGCTGAGGAAGAGAGGATGCTACAACTGGAAGGAGGTCATCTTCATGGTATGCTCCCAGAGTTTCCTTCGTTGCTCCTCGTTCCCGTAGTAATTCTTCTTGCCCATGTCCTTTCCATGATTATCGATTCTGAACGCTCCGTCAGTGTTGTTGAATATGGAGCTCCACATGTATTCGGCGCATTGATCCTGGGTGACCATGAACGGTCTGAGGAGGACGTTTGCAGCCATGCCGGCGAGACGAACGGAAGTGGAAGGTGAGCGATCGAGGAGGGCCGTACGAACGCCTCCAGGATAGGCATGGAGGAAGGTCAGGCCTGGATTCCGAGCAGCGTATTCCTGAGAGGATATCAGCTAGGTTTAGAGAGGGAGAAGAGTGAGACGGACCTCATTCATCAAGTCGTTATATGTCGTCGTCTGCATGGCAGCGTTCTTCAGCGAATACGTCTTCTTCAGACCCAAGTCGTCCGTATTGATCTCTCCTCCATACCCGGCAGAGAAGACTGACAGCGCCTTCGCCTCCTCTCCATCCTCTTTTGCCTTGTTAAGCGCCGGAAGAAGGCCATCGATGAACTTCCAGCGACCATAATAGTGAACCGCCATCTTCTTGTCGATGCCTTCCTCCGTCTCGTCTCTTCCAGCCGTAGTCATAATCCCCGCTGACTGGACCAAGAAGTTAATCTTTGGATGGCGTGCAAGAATCTCTTCAGAAGCCTTCTGCACATTCTTCATCCGCGTAATATCGCACTGGACGAATTCATGGGACCATTCCGCCTCGGTGGGTTTGGGAATCCGAGCAAGGATCGAGTCTGCGGATTCCTTGTTGCGCCCGACGATGACGATGTGGGCTTTGCCGTTGGTATAGCGTCCAAAGGCTTCAGCCATGCCTTGGCCGATGCCTGATGTTCCGCCAACAAAGACTGCCACTGGGGTGCCTTTCAAGGCGGTTGCTGCAGCGATGTTGGCTGAGCAGAGGGATTTGAAAGTTGACATGATAGTTTTAGGAATGCGGGATGGAAGTCGAGAGTGCTGGTTGAACAGAGAGGTCAGAGAAGGAAACGACCTTTATATCATCCAGAAGGCGCGTTGCAAGCGTTCTACGGCGCCATGACGAGGCGCGACGGCAAGTCAATCAGCGCGTTGTGTGGAAGAGGCTTTGTCATTGGGATTTGTCAAAACAGGAATGTCTTCGGCAATGTTGCCGAGCGACAACATTGATGGCTAACCCCGGCAAGCAGATGACGTTTCTTGGGCGCCTCTTTTGCTTTCACAGTTTCACAGGCAACTATATTATTGAAGGTTGCCACAGGTTTCCGTTCACTTGGTTGGTTGGCGGTTAATTTCTTTGCACTGAGTAGCAAACGTCTCTTCCTACCACCACTCACCTGTCGGTAGTCAAGCCCAGTTATTATCTATCCCATGGCCCTGGCCCTGTGAACAACCTTGCTCGTCAATCTCTCCTTTTCCGTTTATAACCAGCCCTGATTCTACGCACTTGTCCATTTTACTATGCACTTGGCTATCTGACTACTCACCGTAAAGCCAACCGCTATATAAAGGGTCATCAAGTTGAAACACGTTGAAACAGCGTGTTCGAGTAATCTTCGGACCTACTCGCCCACAACGAGGCCAGATTAACTCTGCGTTCTTTGTTAGCTACACTCTTCTGGGATGATGTTCCTTCCAAAGCCTTCCGTGGCCGTCTCCTGGGCGATTGGCTCACTCAACGAGGCCAGCCTCACGACTTGTGCGTGCCTACCCGAGGTCCACAAAACGGCCTCTTAAAGGCACTGCTGTCCCTGAATGCTCCTTTCCTTTCGCCACTCTCTCAGAGCCTGTGCTCTTATGCCCTTGTCCCCTCTTTGGCTAGCACCAACCTCGACCGTCGGTTTCGTCTCTTGACGGTCGACATGTCCGATCTAGCTTTCCCTGAGTCACTTGCTCGAATCGATTGGCTTGGCTGTTGGTCTTCGCCCGCGTTTATCAGCATGTTCCCGACCAGAAAAGCACGAGGCTCGCTGCGGCCATAGGTGGAATGGCTCTGTCTTCCATTGGGTATATTGCTGTAGTGGTTATACGCTACTTGGTATGATTTAGATCTATCATATTGGACACTGCATCTTTCCGGACGTTCTGAGGATCACATCTCTAGTTTTCAACTCAAGCTATTCTTCCAACTTCCTTTGGCCACATACATCGTGATAGCACCGCGCAAGTCCTCCGACTCGACTCTCTCACCCTCGCCCGCCACACTCCCGCCGCCCGATCCACCTCATGGGACTGTCAATCACCTTACCGACGAACGGCAGGCCGACGCTTCGGCGGCGGCTGGCCATGGGCGTCGGTGGCACTCATCCTCGGGATCGCTCACATTGAGCGCCACCAATCCTTCAATCATCACAACCTTGATCATCCTTGACTCTATTCTAGCCGAAAACAACCTGCTCAGATGGTCAACTGTCGCTAACCTTCCTGGCATCTTTCGACTACTTTGTCCGCGGATCCAAGCGTTAGCCGACGCAGCGAACCAGAAAGAGAGTACCAAGAAGATGGCAAATGAACTGCTACTTTCTGGGGCGACGATGTCGTTGTCCACCATGGACCACGTCTAATGTTCAGGACCCTTTCACGTTGGTCGCCCTTCATTTTATCAATCCAACAAGGCGTGCATACACAGAAGCGACGAAACTCTAGCAGCGATCCAAACTTGTTGGTTCTAGAAATCAGTAGCACTAGCAACAGGTGAGCCCTTTTTGTCTGAGAGAAACCTCGAAACGAAGGCAACATGACTTATATGTGCACCTCGTGCCAATACAGTTGTGGCCTGAAAGGGCAATGGCGGATATGAATGAGTATCACGCGACGCGAACCCACCTCCGGGAACATCGAGTGCCTTGACCATATTGAGGAAACTGAAAGAACGAGTCAGTGCCGTTATCGGATCGAATGTGATCAGAGGATTTGGGGGATCGCATGAGGGCCTGGATGAGTACGATGAGACGGTGCGCCTTCACTCACGTATCGCCTCTAACTGGCCTCAAATAAGAGTATCGTCCCCTCATCCCCCTCGCAAAACCCAAGACTGAAAACCAAGTCTTACCACGACGTCGGGATTGTGGTTTAGGGCATCGAGCGCTTCGCCGCATAGACTCCCACAGCCGCCTTCCAAAGTGAACCTTCCTTTCCTCATCGGGTACGAATTTCTCCGTTCGACCATTTCTTATTGTCTTTTTCCTCAGAGCTGTCCTCTCACATGTACACCGGGAAAAGCGAGATGAAGTGTCAAAAAGCTATTGGGGTGCTGCAAATTACTCAGCGAATAGTAAGCGGGTTGTACGTACAATCACATCAGGTTTTTGAGCCTCCCTTCGCTGCTGGGGAGGGAAGGGGAGGAGGGTAAAGAAATAATCGAACCATAGTATGCACTCGAAAAAATTGGGGCGCAGGATGTTTTACAACAGGTGGGGTCTGGAGAAGAGCACGACACGATCAAACGAGGCGCAGAGAGCTGATGCCATTGAAGCAGGCGTATGGTGTATAAGTGGAAGAAAAAACGGCGAGGGTATCTTGCAAAAGGGAGAGTGGTGAGTGCGTATAATGCTAGCGATAAAGCACAGAGAGAAAATAAAAGCAGAAGAAAGGTTCGTCAAACTGTTAAAAATGCGGCTGTCGTAAGTAATCATCGTGTCGTGCATGGAAAAAAAAGGGTTGGGTATACAGAAGCGAAGATGGTACAATCGGAGGGCGCCATCGAGACGGTTCCGAGGGGGGAATGCGGATGAGTGACCTCGAATAAAGTTGGGGTATCCAGCACCGTCCCGAAGCCTCATCCGAGAAAGAGAAAAACTGGGGTGGTAGTGGCACACTATGATTACAACAAGCCCTTAAAGATGAATAAACAAGAAAGGAGACGGGCGATAAGCGTGAGTCGATGCGTTCGATGTGCAGTGAGCAGTGAATGAATGGTGGGTGCGTGCAGCAAAGGGTTAGCGGAAGAGAGAAAAAATACAGCGTCTCGTCCTCGAGAGAAAGAGGAGAAAGAGGACGAGACTAAGAAACGAACAAATCATAAAGGAGATGATAAAAATGTGGCTTTCCTAACCATACATTGTCCTTCGTCGTCATTTTCCGTCCGGGCGGTGGGGTGGTCGTCGTTGATGTCGTAGTCGCAGATGGGGGTGTTGAGCACGTTCCAAGACGCTCAGCGTCAGTCGAGAGTCGAGATACTCTATGCAGTAGTGGCGAAGGCGTTCCCAGAAATCATATCGTCGTAGGCGTAGAGATCTGGTAGAGTCTGGTTGAACTCGTTGAAGTGTATCGACTCTGAGCCGTCGTGGTGATACTTGCCGCCACCGCCGCCACCCATGGCCATGAGAGCTTCATCGCCCATTAGAACAGGAGGAATCGAGTTGACGTCCCAGTTGTTGTCCAGGATAGCGTGCTCACCAGATGGCCAGCCCCATTGGATATTAGGGATATAGGGATTCTCCTCCAGCTCCTTCAATGCGAGATCAGCCTCCGTCTCGGGGAAGTGAAGCATCTCGAGGCTTTGGATGGGCTCGGGCATCGAGAACCAGCCATTGCCATCGAGGGACGGTGGCGTGACGGGACCCATGGGTGAATCTGGGTTTGATGATCCTGAGCTCATGATCGGATGAGGAGAGGTCATCTTGAACGATGCGAAGCTCGAAGTGTCGATCTCCATCGCCAGGCGCTCGAGCGGTGAAGGACCGTGGACGCGGTTCTGCGGAGGTGGTGGAGGCTGGAACATATTCTGCATGAAGTTAGGCTATCGAGGTCATTAGATATATTGGAATGGTCAATGTGAAGACGACGTACGTGAATATTCGAATCTAATGTTGCGGAGCTTGGGAACGGAGGAGGAACGTATGCGTTCTGAGGAATGAAGTCGAACATGTTGGTGGCAACTGACGATGTCGTTGAGACCCGGCTGATACAGTGGACGAGCGAATCGGACGGCGACTCTGGTTCTTGTAGACGGTGCACCACTTGGGGTATCGTAATGGATTGGTAGGGAGGAGGTGTCGGTGCGGAAGGTCGACGAGGACCACGAGAAGCAGGTAGGGGAACGACGAACGAGATGGTAGGCTCATCACCAGTAGTCCTTCCACGTTTTGACGACGATGGCTTGTTCTTCGACCGACCGTCCTTATCCTTGTTTCGTTGAGGGCGGTAAACGTAGTTGGGGTACTTCTCGAGATGGTCCTTCTTGCTCTGCGCTGCTTGATCCTGCCACAGCTGCCTCTCCTCAGACGTCAAATCCTTCCACCTCTTGCTAATCTCCTTCGACAAATCCGCCTGACGCTTCTTCTTGATCGTAGCGTCCGCACATGTCGCCTCCAACTCTCGCTGCAGTTCTGAGACGCAATGCCGGCGGAAGAGGATGAAGGCGTTCTCTGGGCGCTTGATGTAGTCGGGATCTCCCTTCTTCGGTCTGTGTTCCGATGTCTCGCTGCTTACAGATGACTTTCGGCGCTTCATTGATGCAGCGGGTGAAGGCGCGCGCAGGGAATCCGGAGAGAAAGGACCATCGAAGGACGTTGAGGCGAAGGCAGAATGTGTTGGTATTGAGACCATGGAGAACTTGCCAAAAGGGTCGGTGAATTGAAGTTCTGGCTCAGGCGAACATGAGCGTGATGAGGATGGGGAGCCGTTGAGGTTATGGGTTGCGGGGAAGGCGAAGGGGAGGGGTTTCGGTGATACTATTGAAAGAGTGGGGGGAACAGGTGCTTCCGTCGTCACATCTAGTGCTGTAGGGAGGGTTAATGGTGCGGAGGAGAGGAACCATGAGGAGATGCTCACATCGGGATTGGTTATCGCGAGTGCGTTGGGCGGGCATGACTATTCGTAAAACAAAGAGAGGAAGGACGACGACAATGGCGGGCGAATGGACAATGGGTGGGAAGGAAAGGAAAGAGGGAAAAGAATAGAGAGGTGTCGCCTTCACTTCCTGACAATCGTTTTCTTTAGTTCTCCTGCGACGTTGCGATCAGCTGAAGACAATTAGGGCACGGGCGGGGCACAAAAAGACAAAAACAATACGGGGCCATACCCTTTATACGCTATCTCTTCCACGAAAGGTTCCGCCGAAGAACACGAGTTCACGGTCCAACCACACTCAACCCTGGGATTCCGTCCATTCGTATTGTCCATACCATTTCTGGCCACACCCCGATCCGGCTCCCGATCGTCCCTTGCCCTGTTTGTGGGATGTTTGCCACACAAATGGAGGTGGGAAAGTCTTCTGGACCCTTATTGTCTTTCGACGCCGAGTCCCGTTATTTCCACTGTAGCCTTTCCACATCCGCCCTTTCGAAATACAGAGGGCAATTTGTAGTCAAAGTGGTCTAACCTCTTGTCGCTGGCTCACAGAGGCGACAGTATGCGCCGAAGATCAAAGCGACTTGCAGCTGTCTGGCCTGATGAGCCTATATTTACACACGTGTGGCCGGTGGCGAGTCAAGGTCATCAAAGTAGGCCATATTCGGGCCTATCGCCTTTGGGCCCATCAAGTTGATCAACCTTCGCATCTTGAAATGGAAGGCAGGACCCGGCCGTTTGGCCTCTCCCCCCAAGCTCATCTCCTGCGTCAAGCTTTTTTACTACCCTTCAATTATCTCATAGGATCGTTGGGCGCTTCCCCAGCTCACTAGCGCCTTCCCCCTCGAACTTAGGAAGCGCTAAGGAAAGCTTTTCGACTCATCGTCAGGACAAACACTCTTCCAAATGCTCTCAATGTAATGATAGAACCGCCTCTTCATTCTCGATGGTCCGAGGCTTATCTCCCCTACTATGTAACCCATCCCGTATTCCAAATGTCAAAGGGCATATTCGGCGGAATTCGACTGGCGAAGGTGGGAGACGTCACTCTCATCGTCGACTGTTTCCCCGCGAACGGCTACCTGAGAACGAGTAAATATACCGGATTACATATGAGACTTCGCATCAGATGGCCGAGAACTTTGAGACTTTCCTCGCAGTCGCATCCAGAAGGGGGAGGAAGCCATTTAAAGTTTACTCAACCTACAATGCCCATAACCCACCCTGTGCAGAGACGATCGGTCAAGACTGCAGCCCCGTCGTGCCGACATAGCGTAGGTAATGACATGAGACCCTGCTCATTTCATGCACACTGCCCAAGACACGATGCAAGAGGACATCGTCATTCAGCGGAACGACGAGGCGAGCGGCAATGAATTTCATCTAAATGGCCAGACATCTTGCTCGTGTCCATCGTCTCATCAGCCGCTGCCCAGCCTGTTTTACCGAGGATTAGGTTCCGCACCGACGCACATGCTTCTTCTCGGTTTCACAGGCCAACGACTCACAAACTCCTGCTCAAATCCCAAACACCCCCGCAAGAGTCATTGGGATTGCAAATGGGATCCCCGAGAGCTCGCCGAATGGCTTGACAGGTACACTGAGAAAGGGTAGTGAATCGCCAACAGGCTCGGACGGCCGACATCGTCAGCCTCGAGGTAGCCGCCCTTGTCAGATAAAGGAACGAGCGCGCCGCATGCTCATCAATTCGCCGACTCTGGTCTGGTTCCTTTCCGCAATCCTAATAAGGAGCGTCCGGAAGTTATATAACCGTGAGAGCGCGAATCAATGATGCGTATGATGACATCGATGCCGAGATCGAGATTCTGAGGAACGGAACCCTTATCAGTAGTAGTGAATGAGTCTGGACAGCGAAATGGACGCGAAGGACAAGATACATATGAGGGTACAGAATGGTCTTCTTGTAGTGAATACCGATCTTTCAAAGAGCCTATGGACCCCTGTTTTCCCATCTATTGAGCTGAAAGAGGGGTTACTAGGAACGACCAGGCCAGCCAATGTAACCTTATCCGATATTTGGTCGTCCGTAGCAACATGAAATCGTAGTTAGACCACGAGAACTTCAAAGAAGGGGAATTTGCATCCGTTGGAGTATATATTGGATAATTTTCGAGTACTGAGACATTTACACTTTGTTGGAAGTAATGCACAAGGTCAAACCCAAAACCCTCATTGCGATCTTCGATTTCAACAGGCGAAAGACTGGAAGGTAGGACAAGGCTGGTTAATTCTGTCCATCCTAATGCGATAGAGTTCCAATGACCTGGATGTAAAGATCAGAAAGTCTTCATCGCAAAGGTCGCGTCGACGCGTCTCCATTCTTATTCCCGCGAATGGACGCCAGCAAGCACCGCATTCCCTCGTGCCCTTTGTATTCACCCCCCCTTTTACATCATCTCTCATGCTTTCAATTGGATCAGGTCTCAGTCATAAGCGCCCGAGATAGAGCTGTCCCGCCGGATCTAGCGCAAGATAGCCGTCGACATCCATTATCATCGCAAGTTCTCCCGCAGGTCCTGATCCCCCAAGTACGCAAGAGAGATACGAATACAGGATCAAGGAAGGATCCTCGCTGACTTGAAATCTTCTCGCGAGAAGTACTAGTATCAAGGGTAGTCATCTCGAACCATTCTGTTGTCCAATCGCGACTTGATGTTCGGAGAGAGCCAGGAATCAGGCACCTACTGTATCTTCCATGGCATGAGTCACATCTCGCGTTCTGATAACTCAGAGGGCTGTGAGCTCACCACGTAAGAGGTGTGTATCCACGAAGATCAAAGGTCAAGGGACACACAGGCTCTACCTAATTAGCGCTCATAATCCTTGCTGCCATCACAACCATATGTGTTTCCCAGGCTTTTCCCGCCCTGATCGTCGGTGACCGCATCGAAGCCTGGGTCCGCAACACTTTGAGTCATGGCTATGAAAGTTCAAATAGACGTCGAATTCGAGGTAAACCTGTGTGAATCCCGCCATGGCAAGAAGTCATATGCGATTCTGGGGTGCGCAAGGTTCTGTTCGCCCGCCGAAATGGCAAGACCGAGGAATCTGCGAATATAGAGGGACTTGCGACATCGGGAAAGCCAAAGTGAGAGACTCTTATGTACATCAGCTCAAGATACCATTAACGCATATACATACCGAGGGTATAGCGACTTTTCCAGCATCCAAAATCAACGTGAATTGCAATGGACCCACTCTACTTGTGGACCGAGGGATTCCAATGCACTCCATCTACCAAATAGGGTACTCGCTGACCAGCATCGAGTATCATCTTTGTCGAACGCTAATGTAAACTGACAGAACAATGCGGCAATGACTCTTCCAACGCTGCGATCTCAGCATCAGCCCCCTCAATGAGCGACGGTGAGCCCAGAAGTAAAAATTCTCTATTTCCGTTCTGTCGACCAAAGCCATTGTTCAATCGAAGGTCAGCGCTGCCGGAGGTCCATCTTCATCCACTCTTCTCGATTCACTGATATGTTGTGCGTGCAGCCGGGTAAAATAGGCAAGGTACGCACTGAAAGGCACCTCAATCCCGCCCTTCCAATTTCGATCGGGATCAAAGGCAGATGGATCTCATACCCGTATTAGGGGAACAATGGCAATACGGGCACTCTTGCTTTCCACAAGCTCAAGTCATCTAGGTCTGAGAGAGCGGTAATCCTGGGATAGTGCACTAGTAATAGAAGTAGAGAAGTAAAGAAGTGGATAATGAATGTATAGACCAAGTGACATACGCCATATGCAACCGGACTTTTCCTTTACCAGCGTAGACGAGCTCTGGTCACACAAACGCGGGAAGGCGGGCGGGAGATAGTGGCGCATTCACATACCCAAGTGCATGACTTCATTATAATCGAATGGACGATTTACAACTCCCGAGTTTCCTTCTTTAATAAACGTTGAATGGATAAAAGCTGTTTACAGTAATTGGAACAGGGATGAAAAGGACCTACAGGTATGGGTGACACTTGCTTCTGGCTTGTCTTCCCCGACTTTCCTGTGAAGCTATCACCCTCCCAGTTATGAGCCTTCCTTCGTGAATCATCTACCTCTCTCCTTTCCTCACGCTCTGCAGTTCGAGACACCCGCTCTGTCGACGCAATGAGATCGAAGTCTCAGTCATACGACGGAGATCACAGAGAAGAGTGAGAAGATAGCCCAGATTCTGAAACGGCTATGGCGGCGTCTAGGAAAGGTGAAATGAGTTCTGCACAGCGGGGAGGCGGTCGTAGGTGAGTCATCGTTAGTCATCTCGTTCAGCAAGAAGTCCAAGTATGTGAAGGAAATGACGACTGGATCGAGGCTAGCAAAGGGGTTAGCGATGCGAATTGGTGCTTACCTGGAGACTACCAAGGTTAGCCTTGTGAATCGTGATGATTCATATCGATTCTCTCTCAAGACTCAGGATTGAATGGGAGCAATGATCGTAGAATTGAACGCAATAATCGATGGATCGATCGCGTCGGGCAGTCGGGCAAAGCGTCGTTCAACCTTGGATGATATAATAATGCAGTTGTGCGTCGGGACACCACATGCGAGCTCATGACCACCCGCTATCCTACTCAGTGTGGGTCCTTCTGATCCACAGCGGCGTCCAGGCGACGAGCACTCATTTGTGCAATACAGTGTAGTACCATCATTTGATACAGTACCGTCATTTGATACAACGGGCACTGTCCCTCCCCCAAAGCTCCCCCAGGGCTGAGATTTTGCACAAATTGAGAAGTCATATACATCTACCTGTGCATCAAATTTGGTAGAAAACGAAGTGGAGATGGAGGAGGATTTAGCCTGACGACACCAGAAAACTCGGATTTTAGAGTTGTATCAACTTCTGTATTGTACACTGCATCTCAACAGCAAAGGTTTTTGTCAAATTAGTGACTTTGAATGTCAGAGGAGCGTAGATATCACATAATCCACATTAAATCAAGCTATTTGACCTAGAATTGGCTGTTCTAGCAACAGAATAGTGCCAGCTCCCTCGTCGCACCTGTGAATATCCCCCATCAACCGCGCCCACCTGGAGCCCCTCTTGTGCGACCTCAATGTCGACCAACGCAACACTCTACTCATCCTCTTGCCCCCTGTCGCAATTGAAAATGGCCCTAAAAGGAAGAGTGATAGTTTTTGCATGTAAAATATTCTTATTCAATGGATGACTTCCCGTAGGAATCTATTCGGAATAGCCTGTCGAATAGATCGTTTATTATTGCGTAAGACTCTATTGCCAGAAAATCTATTCCCCCGTAGCAACTGCTCACCTCCAGAATATCATAGAAAGTTCGTTGGAGCTTAGGAGCTCGCCGCGTTTAGCCCCTATCTTTCCAATGCTCGAGATACCATGGGGGATCCTGAATTTCGCTTGGAAACCTCGTGTGGCCCTTATCCCAGTCACGCATGCCAGATTCCGCTGCCTTTTATGCCCTCAAGACGCGAAGGGAAGGGGGAATAGAGCAGATGAACGAAGAAGGGAATGGTGGCCATCAATCTAGATTCTCCATAGATGGAAGGCCAAGCTGATGGGTGACGTAAATTGGCAGTCTATTCGTGCGTTTGCAGTCTGGAGAGGGGGGGGTGAGGGGTCTCCAGACTTTGCGGTCTGAACGACCCTTCAAAATTCCCACTGCCGTTATGCCTTCCTTTTCAAGGTGGCATCAGCTCCAATATCGTCCGAAATATTGTCTATTCGCTCATCTATTCCGCATAGATTTCTACGGGAAGTCATCCAATGTGGAAGAGCATGTGCCTTAGGGCCTTTTTACTCATGTTCCCACGGGTGTATCAAATGGCCGTTTTCGCGGGTTTTCGAGTGCCCAAAACTATCGGCGCTTTACATCCCCTATACCTTTCCCAATACCCTTGTAATTTTGTACATACTTCCTAGAAGACCTTTGGTAATACTTGAACCGGTTTTTGAAGCCATATGACCCCAACTGCGAATAAAAATCGCTCGCATCAATCTTGTGTATCAAATGATGGTACTACACTGTAGTACCTGCCAATCCCGATCGTGTTTCGGCACGAGGGCAACGAGACCTATCAATGGAGACGTTGTGCATCAATATGAAACCCCAACGCCCTCTACCCATCGAAGGGCACCTCGTAAAGGCTTGTGCAATCGCAATGGGTTGCCGAGAACCTGGAATAGACTGGCCAAACTGACGACTTGGAAAGCCGGATTTCCTCAGGTACAGTGATACGGTCCGACGATGCGAACGCCTGCGGGGTAAGTACCTTCCATATTGGCTACCTCTCCAGCCGCATAACGAGATCATTGCCTAGGGGAGCAACAGCCGAGGACCCACCACGGAGCAACACAGGCGGCGATCCAGAGTGCAAGAGAACAAGGAAAGTTGACGTCATTTTGGGAAGGTGCACAGCTAAATTAGCCTTGAGGTTTCGTTCCGGTTTTCATGTTTTCTGCACCGAGAAAGCTGTTCCGAAGCACAGTCAAGTTGCGTTATCAGTTACATGAGAGATGACAGAAGGTGCGGCGAAGAACCCAAAGCCCTAGCTCAAGGTCCGAGAATACAAGGATGAACGAGGCGAGTTAAGTGCTTCCTGAAGTGCTGTACTCGTTTTCTGCCACGGAAAGGTGGTGTACAGGCCTAGGTCATGGTGAACTAGCCGAACGGATCGCGTTACCATGATAGTCGAAGAGCGTCGTAGTGAGATGGGTGTTCGGACCGAAGCAACGTACCGAGCATCCATTCTCCAACTCGGCCACCTTACAGGCATGGATGTCAGGCCCGGAGCTTGAAGCATACTAAATGGCGTTCAAGTTTAACAAAGTGATGCCTAAAAGGATATCCTCACCGAATGAACCATATGATAGTAGGTACGAGCAGGCTGTCGTCTTGAATGCCGGTACTGCGCTTGCCTAGAGAAATTAACATCGGTGAGCTAAACGGAAGGAAGTCGTTTAATCGAATGTTTAATTCCTCCTCTAGCTAAATTAGTCTGAGGAGTTAACGACCAGGCTCCGGTGGCTGGCGAATTCGTTTCCAGGCGTCAGTCAACCCAAAATCTAACACCATGACCGAGGTTCCCTATCAAGCCATGCTGAGAGCGAGCTATCGAGTGATGAAGAACTGGACTGGAAACGGATCTTGAAGTCTTCATCGCTGACTGCATTTCGCGAAGGGACAGTTGCAAGATCGTTGAATCCTCAGTTGCGGCGTTCTGTGGGAGCAGAATGAAAAGCATATCGGGCGATGCCGTGTCTTCGAGCGGCGCTTGAACCCAAAACATCCGAAGCCCCCAGCACTGCCTCGGGCGCTTAACCTCATCGCCCAAGACGGCCACCCGCAGGCGCAAAAAGGCTAATCAACAACGCCGTATTTCGTGTAACCGAGCCTTGGAGGACGAAAGGAAACCAGGCGAAGCATGGCTCAGCCTCAGGCTCGGCGCGATGACGTGTATTACTACGAAAATGTGGTCATTCAGGCGAGCCGTTTCGACCAACTGAATCTCAACTTCTTGCTTACCCCCTTCAAGGTCGAAAACACTTTGTTCAGTGTGCCTAGGACTTGTCTTTCCGATCACTCGGAGGTGTTCGCGGGTATGTTTCTGCTCGATGGAGCTGCAGAAGGTCAAACCGACGACAACCCAATCGTCCTTCACGGCTATAGCAGTGAGGACTTCCAGAGCTTGCTCAAAGTAATCAGTCCACAGTGAGCTCTAATTTCCTTATCGAGAACGGCTTCGACTCATGAGTGGCTGAAGCCCAATTGTATCAGCTCCTAGCACATTCCAGCCGCTCACAAAGCAGGAATGGACCGGAGTTCTTAACCTCTCCACCATCTGGCAGATGCAGGCGGTACGAAAGTCTTTTCTCATTTTGAAACCCAGTACTCATGTCAATACCGCTTATAGATACGATACCTTGCCATCGACAAGCTATCGAATATGGAGTTACAGCCCGATGAGAAGATCAAGCTGGCACGACGACATAGGGTCGCCAAATGGCTCTCTGAAGGGATTCATTCATTCGCCGAGAACCTTGGGCATTACCCACTTGACCACGTCGCGCTATCTCTAGGGTGGGAGTCAACTGCAAAGCTCCTGGCGGCGCGAAATCTACCGACATCAACAATGCGCGAAGTCATAGATGTTTCGAGGCTTAGGTGCAACTCTTGTCATTGCCGGTTGACCTGGAAAGAACAACCCAGGGTCCCGAGCTGCGCAGCAGGCCTCCCAGCTTGCAGACCTACGCGGTTCGAGATCACTGCGAACGCCATTGCACCTGGGATTTTCGTCGAAATCTCTCGGTTGCGATGCGACAATTGTGGCGACGTCTACAACCCGGACGAGGACCAATGCTCAACGTGCCAGAGCTTCGGCTGCTTTGTCTTTGCGGAGCGCGATGCAGGGCCTGTTGTAAGGAACACGGACGCGATAGATTCGGCCATTCAGCAGATGTTTGGAGACGAGATTGAGGCTTTGACATATGACTGATACATGAAGGACAAAGCTCTGGTAGCTCATTCTCATAGGATGTCTCTATACCTTCATTTTTTGCCTGACGATAGATACCCGTTGCACGTGCCCTCACGGTGCATCGCGTTTGGTTGGTGTTTGGACACTATATTTGGCTGCAGCGCTGATAAGCTCCCATTATCATCGATCATCGTCAAGTACACCTTGCTTGTTCATCGCTGACCACCATCTACCTGCACTGCCCTACCACTCTTACTTCAAAAAATGGCTAAACCTTCGTCACAACCTCAGCCACCGGATAGCTCTACTCGACCACGCGTGGAAAGGGACGCCACCCACTATCACACTAATGCAATCTTCCGTGTATGTTGATTTGAGAGATCGTTGGGGACGGAGCGACTCTGAAGAGATGTGACTTTTCCAGGTTGAAAACAAGCTGTACTCAATCCCGACCGGATTCCTAACGCAACAGTCGGAAGCCTTTGCCGGCATGTTCTCGCTTGACAACTGCTCGGAGGGCTTGAGTGACGATAGCCCAATCGTGCTCGAAGGGTACAAGTCGACCGACTTCGATAACTTATTAAAGGTTCTCATCCCTCGGTATGTTACTTTAAAACCTTCATCTTGCATCGCATATGAACCTTCTGCTCAGCCCCTTGGCCCCGTCGCCTCCAAATCTTTCGAAGAATGAATGGATCAGCACCTTGAAGCTTGCTACAATGTGGCAGATGGACGAAGTAAGTCGTTGTTGCGCAAAGCTGCCTTACGATTTGTAGGCCTCAACCGTTTTTCTTATAGATTAGAAAGGTATCTATCAGCAAACTGTCGGAAATCGACATTCCCGCCATCGAGAAAATCACCCTTGCCCGAGAATACCATGTTGCGAAATGGCTTCGGGAAGGCATTGCTACGCTTGCTAGCGACAGCCACGCGGTCAAGATTGAAGATATTGCAGCCGTCCTTGGCTGGGAGACGACAGCGCGCATCTTTGCAATCCGTGACTCTGCGAACAAACCCAAACCAGGAACAAACGAGCCGACACTCAAAGTGTCGCAGCTTACCTGTCTTGGATGCAGCAAAACTCCATTGAGTCCCGGGGTTCCGTATACGAGTTGTTGCAGCGGAAAATGTATTCAACTCGGATATCATAGTACGTATGTGCAGGGATACACCCTCAATTCTAGTCCAGATAACTCCCCCCAAGTGCTGTCGAGCGAAACGATAGAGAAATCTATTCTCGATCTCTTCGGCAAAGAGCTTGAGGGTTTGGAGCGATACTGACTGTGCAGTGCATAGCTCTCAGGCTCTCATTAGGATATTCTGTCTTCATATCTCCACCACAGAGACCAATTTTTACTCTTGCCATTTTGTTTGTCTGTTGCTTGGATACCATATTTGGCTACGGTGCTGACAAGCGCCCATGGCCATCGATCATCTCCGAGTTGAGATGCCGCTCGTTGACCGTCATCCATCTACCTTCCTTACCCTTCCAACCTCGACTGAAAAACATGTCTGACTCTTCGTCACATCTTCAGCAACCGGGAGACCCTATTCAACCACACGCAAACAGACACGCCATGCACTATCACACTGTCGCAATCTTCCGTGTGCGTCGATTCACAATCTCGTTAGCGATGGAACAAAGCTGGACGGTTTGGGCGGGCAATAGGTTGAGGAAACTTTATACTCGATCCCAACTAGCTTTCTGAAGCAGCAATCCGAAGCCTTCGCCGGCATGTTCTCACTCGACAACTGTTCCGAAGGACTGAGCGACGATTCCCCAATTATCCTTGAAGGGTACAAATCAGATGACTTTGAAAGCTTGTTGAAGGTTCTCATCCCTCGGTATGTGGCTTATAGATAACTCGAGTTATCCTCGGTCTCAACCTGCTTAGCCCTTTGGCGACGTCACTTCCCGATCTGTCGAAGGAGGAATGGATCGGCATCTTGAAGCTTGCTACCGTATGGCAAATGGACGAGGTTCGTCGCTATCTGCTCTTTCATATGTGTCATGCGTATGCACTATTTTGATAGATCAGAAAGGTTTCAATCAGTCGGCTCTCAGAGATGAACATCCCCGCCATTGAAAAGGTGACCCTTGCCCGAGAGTATCACGTTGCAAAGCGGCTTCGGGAAGGTATCGCCACCCTCGCCAGCGACACTTGTGCGGTCAAGATTGAAGCAATCGCGGAGGTCCTTGGCCGGGAGACGACGGCACGCATCTTTGCGATCCGTGACACAGCGAATAAACCTACACCCGGGACAAACGAACCAACATTTAAATTGTCGCAGCTAACCTGCGTGGCATGTGGGGCTTCGCCCTCAACGCCTGGACCGACTTGTTGCAATGGGAGATACATAACCGGATATGCGAGGGGTTACAACCTCAAATCAGGCATGGATGGCTCTGTCCCTGGGCCCTCAATTGAAGTGGTCAAGAAAACTGTCCTGGAACTCTTCGGCGAGGAGCTCGAGTTGTTGGAGAAATACTGATTGCGCATACCACTCACTTTCGTCATGCTCTCTTTCTAGCACGCTTGCCTAGGGTGCACTAATTCAACCCACGTTTATGCCAGACCACAAATAAACTTTAAAACATGCTGTGTCAGATAATCCCCGAAGCCATCCCCTTTTGGCAGCTTTGCAAATTCAATTCAATGTGAAGTGCTGAGAAACCACACGGCGATCTAAAGGTTTTCTCGTCACACTTTGCGTATCACAAGGAAGGAACCCTGCTTCTTGGCGATTTACTCTCACCATATATCTCTGACCAGCCGCTTATATCTGGCGATCTTCTACTGGCATGGCCGAGAAGGCATTCTCAACTGACTCGGGGAAGCGCAGGCCGACGAGATCCCAGGAATATTATTGTCCAAATGCCATCTTCAAGGTGAGTCCACCCCATGTCTCTTAAGCCATCCACGCAACCGGCTTTGCGATTTGGTACCTACTATACTTTAGGTAGAGGATGAGCTTTTCTCCATTCCGAGGACATGCCTCACGGACCATTCGGAAGTGTTCGACGCTATGTTCGCTCTCGATACCAGCGGCGATCACATAGAGGGGGAATCGGATGATCATCCGATTGTGCTGGAAGGATATTCGAGCCGCGACTTTCAAAGTCTCTTGAAGGTTGTCTTCCCCAGGTATTGACACTACGCTTTCCGGATGACCCCCCACTTAACTCACCGCTCGGCATAGACATCTGTTGATTTCGATCCCTAACCTGCCGAAGACAGAATGGGTAGGCGTGCTGAGACTTTCAACCCCCTGGCAAATGCACGATGTAAGCCAATACCCACACCTGACAAGCTTAACGTTCGCCTGCTAATCGTTTTGTTTGGAAAGGTGCGAAAGCTTGCGATCGATGAGCTTTCGGCGATGGCCTTGACGCCGTTGGAAAAGATCACACTTGCTAGAGAGAATCGGGTACCGAGATGGCTTGCTGAAGGGGTTCGCACTCTTGTGGAGAACATTGGGGATTACCACATCGAAGAAATCGGCGCCGTCTTGGGATGGGACACGACAGCGAGGGTCTTCGCAGCTTCCACTGCCTCTAATTCAAAGCCATTGATCGACAACTGGGGCTGGGTATCGACCAGCAGGCTCCAGTGCCACAACTGTCGTTTTGCTTTAGAAGGGCAAGGTGACGATGGCTGGCCTATGTGCATCATCAAAAAAGGACCTAGCTGCTCTAAAAGGATTTTCAAAATCGTGCAGGAGCCCGACGTACCAGAACGTCAATTCGTGAAGGTATCAATGATCGAGTGCTGTGAACCATCATGTGGGCCTGGCGATTCATACTCTCCATTGTCGCAGCGGTGCAGCTCTTGTCGCAAGAAAGATGGAAACTTCAAGTTCAGAGAAACCCCAACGTCGGAAGAGGGAGCGCAAGCGTGGAGGACTGACATTTCTGAGCTTCAGTACTCCATCGACGAACTGTTTGGAAAGGAAATTAAAAGTCTCGAGGGCTATTGAAGGGTTAGTAGAATATGGGCAGTGTTCATCGCACATTCAGTAGCCTGGAGTATAAATAGCGACTCCATCACTACGACTCAGCCAATTCACATGCAGATGCAGGGCTACTGCTAGTGCCCGCCGTCTTCCGCTTCTACCACAACGGCCACGTCAGGTTTGCACCAGCGTCATGTCAGACCTTGTGCAAAGCTCTCGCGTTCATGATCAGGCAGAACGGTCTCGCAGTACAAAATTCTACTTTCAAAATGCCATTATTGATGTAGGTCGCGAAACTTCCAAGAAGCAGGAAGTTGCCCATACTGACCCTTACGACGAACCATGGGTGGAAGGCACCCTCTATTCAATTTCTAAAGAGATATTGGCATCTCAGTCTCCAGTCTTTGAGGGAATGTTTGATGTTGGTGATCGCTCTGTGGGTGAAGGAGCTAGTGATGATAAACCGATCCTTCTTGAGGGGTACAAGAGCGAAGATTTTGAATGCCTCTTGAACGCCATACTTCCCCAGTGAGTCCTGATACAGTCCCCCCTTCAAGCTGGGTGTGATAACTGAGGCCTTGCCCGCAGACCTTTCCAACCTTTTCCTCTCTTGTTGAACAAGCAAGAGTGGATCAGCGTTCTGAAGCTTGCCACCATCTGGCAGATGGACAAGGTAAGTGTCCCGAACGCATCTCCTACCAGGCCGAAATCCTCATTCGACTTCCCAAATTATATCGAAACCTGCTTCAGGCCCGAAACGCTGCCGTTAACAAGCTTTCTTCATTTGATCTGTCACCGATTGAGAAGATTCAGCACGGAAGCGAGTACCACGTCTCTGCGTGGTTCAAAGAAGGCATCGCCGCGATAGCAAGCGACTTTTACAGCTACAAGATGGAAGAAATAAGGAACATCCTTGGCTGGAGGACGAAGGCGCTTATTCTATGCGCACGGGACAAGGCAAAGCCCAAAGCATCGCATGAATGGACGAAGGATTGGGTGTATTGAGTGCGGTGCGGCAGTCGAGGTAGTTCAGCGTGTGGTCAATGACAGGCTTATGGTGAGATGCTCGGCGGTGTGCCGAAATAGTTTGGTGCAGATGGTGCAGAGCAAACAGTCCCCAGCCGGTGCGGCGTCAGCATCGGAGAAAACGAGGGTGGAAGTCTCTGATGACGTCGTCTCAGCAGTATTTGCAGAGGAAATGAAGGCTTTAGACAATCGAACTCTGGTTGCTATTGGTATACGTTGTATGTAGAATATTACTATCGAATTCTAGCCGTTTCTGAACCTACCTCAGCGGCTGGATTATCTGAATCAGCCTTTCCTGGAGACCTAGGTTCCTTGGAATCTATATTTGGCCGTGCTACCGATAAGCGCCCGCGATCATCGATCATCGCCGAGTGAGATACCGCATGTCGGCCATATTCAAACGTTGACCAGCGGCCACCATCTGCAACGCTCTTCTTCCCAACGCTGTATACACTATGTCCGACTCTCCACCACAGCCACAACCGCCAGATAGCTCCACTCCAGCGCAGGTGGAACGTGATGCCTTGCATTACCACACCTTCGCAATTTTCCGTGTTCGTCGTTCCAAATACGAACTATGAGGGCGATCTTCATGTACCTTCAATTGATATAGGTTGAAAATAAGCTGTATTCGATCCCGATTGGCTTCCTAAAGCAGCAATCAGAGGTCTTTTCTGGGATGTTCTCATTGGACAACTCTTCCGAAGGCGCCAGCGACAATCGCCCCATCGTCCTTGAGGGGTACAAGTCGGAGGACTTTGACAGTCTTTTGCAAGTTCTTATTCCTCGGTAAGCTTTCCACCCCCTCTGTTTTCCATCATGTCTCACTTCAACCAGGCCTTTGGCAACGTCTCTTCCAAATCTTTCCAAGATGGAATGGATTAGCACCCTCAAACTTGCAACGATTTGGCAGATGAGCGAGGTAAGCCTTCTTTGGACACAAACTGTTAACGAAACAAAGAATTTGGCGGATCCTAATCGTTAACGACATGCAGATCCGAAAGGTTGCCATCGAGCAGCTCTCAGAGATGAATATGCCCGCCATCGAGAAAGTTACCCTTGCCCGAGAATACCACGTTGCGACATGGCTTCAAGAAGGTATCATCACCCTTTCCAACGACGTTCACACTCTCAAAATCGAGGAGGTAGCGGCGGTTCTTGGGTGGGAAACTACTGCACGTATCTTCGCGATTCGAGATTCGGCGTTGAGAACTGCGCTTCCTTCGGAGGATGGGCAATACTTCAAGACTTCCAGGCTAACATGTATTGGATGCAGCAGTTCGCCGTCGAGTCCTGGAGCTCCCTACCCAACGTGTTGCAGCGGAAATAGCGGGTATGGGAGTTACCGTTTTCAGGGATACACCCTCAAGCCTGATTCCGGCGACTCCTTCACCGTATCGCCATTAGCCAAGCATGCTGCTGCGATCAACAGTTCGGCACTCGATCTCTTTGGAGAAGAGCTCAAGGCTTTGGATAAATACTGATTTCACGCATGATCTCTCTATTGCATGACTTCGGAGTGCATTAGTAATGGCATTAGTGTACCAGTTAGTTCGCTCACCTGACACTTCCCACATCGATTTTCTCACGACCGGAGTAGACCCGATTCACGAAATAAGCGCCCGTTCACCTTTCTCCTGTACTTCCAAGACCACCCAATTAATCATCATCCCTCATGTCAAACAGCGCTCAAGGACCCAAAGAATCGAAAGCGGTGGGATGGTCTCGCAGTGCAACATACTATATGCAAAACGTCGTCATCGGTGTACGCTTGTTCGGATTCGAGACATCTGAAAGCTTAGCGCTGATCCCTCTTGCGATCTTTCCCATTCGAACAGGTTGAAGAGTGCCTGTATTCTATTCCCAGGCATGCTTTGACAAGTCATTCACCTGTATTCGAGGGCATGTTCGATGTAGGTGACCAATCCGGAGGCGAAGGAGGAAGCGACGACAAACCTATCGTTCTTGAGGGATATAAGAGCGAAGACTTTGAGTGCCTCTTGAAGGTTCTGCTGCCTCGGTACGCTCCGTTTCAGCTCACTTAGTACTCAAAGCATGTGCGAGAACTTTTTTACTCACTAGGACTTTCGAGCCATTTCCTCCAACGTTGATGAAACAGGAGTGGGCTAGCGTTCTTAAACTCGCGACGATTTGGCAAATGGCTAAGGTATAACTCATCTGGAGCCATGCTTCGATATCTATCCTGCGCTGATCCCCAATTTCGCAATTTCTAGGCCCGAAAGGTTGCTATCGAACAGCTCTCTTCCCTCGATTTGTCTCCAATCGAGAGGATCCAGTATGCAAGAGAGTATCATGTTTCAGCTTGGCTCAGGGAGGGTATCATGGCAATCGCAAGCAACGTGGACGACTACCAGATGGAGGAAGTCGGGAACACCCTTGGCTGGCAGACGACAGCACTTATCTTATCCCTATGTTATAAGGCAAAGCCTAAAGCACCGGAATTGGGAGATTGGGCGAAGGACTGGGAGTGTGGGTGCGGGTTGGAACTCTACTTTGGGATCGAGGACAATAAGCGATTCTTCCGATGCCCACTGGCAAATTTGTGCAACCGCAGGTTTTTTCGGGCCAAGCAACCACTTGATGCGCTTTCCGCTGCGCCATCGATTGCTCAGAAAGCGGGAATCGATATTTCTGAGGATGCCGTTGCAATAGCTTTTGCAGAGGAAATCAAGGCTTTGGATGTGTTCGTAGTTTCATGAACGGCTGTTGAGGGTTCATTCGTAATCATACGGCCTAGGACGGCTTGGACTGGCGCATCGGATCGACCATGCAAGTTAACGTTGGGTATGCTCGTGTATGAAGGAGACGTAACGTCAGACACGTTGCCACACCCACCGTCTCAACGAATAGTAATAAATACTCTCTGAAGAATGGACATTGATTCGAGACCTTCGATTCGCACGTGATGCAGATCGATACCAAACGCCAAATGCGTTTGAGTCGCGGCTCGACTTGATACTTTTACTGACGGCACCTGCCCTCACGCATCTTCATGGCTTATACCACACAAGGAGATGAGAACACTTCTACACGTACTCGAAGCGCTGCATATTACTTTCAAGTCGTTGTCATCGATGTACGCTCTGCCCTCTTCTCGATCTCAATCTCATCTGTACTGATTCGAAGCAATGCGTCGTGGACTTGGCTACGCCTTTTGAACAGGTGGGAGGACGCTTGTATTCGATCCCAAAACAAGCCTTGATTTCTCAATCGCCTGTGTTTGAGGGCATGTTTGACGTAAGCAACAATGGGGCAGGCGAAGGAGCGAGCGATGAGAAGCCGATCGTTCTCGAGGGATACAAAAGCGATGAATTTGAGTGCTTGTTGAAAGTCCTTTATCCTCAGTACGTGATCATTGTCCACATTTTGTCCTGATTGAAAGAAACAGGTAAATATTCAAACTCAGGCCCCTTGATCCCAGTCCTCCAGCGCTGTCACCAGTTGAATGGGTCCGCGTTTTAAAGTTGTCGACGATCTGGCAAATGGAGAAGGTCTGTCTCCGTCACTCTGAATTTTTTGACACTCACGGTGAGGCCGATGTGCAGATCCGAGACGTTGCAATCGAGCAGCTCTCCGAGTGTGCTCTGACCCCTATCGAGAAGATCCAGTACTCAAGGGAATATCGCGTTTCGAAGTGGCTCGTGGAAGGCGTCACAGAACTTGCGAGTGATCTCGCCGATTATGAAGTGAAGGATCTGGCAACAGCTTTGGGATGGGAGACAACAGCCCTCATCCTTGCCATTCGAGAAAAGGTCAGGCCCAAGGCGCTTGAAGCTACGGATTGGGCCCAGGGATGGATCTGTTGGAATTGCGATAACGATCTCCACATCGGGCCGACTGGCGCTGTGTCATGCATACTAGACTGTCGTACACGAACTTGGTTGAAGCCAAGGAATAGCCCTGACGCTATATCGGCCCCTGGAAAGGTTCCTCAAGACCTCATTCTCGCTTTCTTCGGGGAGGAGGTCAAGTCTTTGCAAACCTAACCTTTCGTATCGCATTCAATTGTCATTTTGGGATATTTTAAGCCTTTCCGTAATTCATCTTCAAGGCGAAGCACACTGCTGGAAGCATCGATTTGATTCGAGATCTTCGAAGATCACCCATTGTACCTATGAATCTGCTATTCTTTCGGAGCGCCGACTTCCAGCCAGGTTCTCACGTTCATACGTTCAATTCCTGGAACGAGCGCCCGTCATCTTCTTTAGATACTTCCACCACCTCACATCGCATGTCATCATCTCTCATGTTTGACACTGCTCAAATCCAGAAGGACCCAGAGACGACGGGATGGTCGCAGCGCAAAATACTACATGAAAACCATCATCGTCGGTGTAAGTCTGCACGAGTTCGAGAAAGCCAAGAGCCGATCAGTCATTCAATCCTGCATCCAATCCGAACAGGTTGAAGGACAACTGTATTCCATCCCTAAACAGGCTTTGGCAAATCAATTGCCTGTCTTTGCGGGTGATCCTTCGGGTGATGAAGCAGGGGGCGATGAGAAACCGATCGTTCTCGAGGGACACAAGAGGGAAGATTTCGAAGCCCTGACAGAAATCCTGTTCCATCGGTACACTCCAGCAATGGTAGATTGCTCACTAAGTGACAGGAAAGGCCCTGACTCACATTCTCTCTGAGCCGTTCCCTCCTGCGGTATCGCGGTAGGAGTGGACCAGCGTCCTTAAGCTCGCAATGATCTGGTGGATTGACAGAGTGAGTCTGAACCTGCCTCAGCGGCAATCATCTCTCGCAATGGCACCACAGCGCGATGGCATTACCCTCTCAAGGTGGATCATCTAAATTAAACTTTCGCCGAGATTCCTTGTTCGCGCTGGGGTAATTACTCCCCCGTCCAAAATCCGGACAAGGAACGGACGCGTTCAACATGAAGGGGTTCGAGTCTATATTTAACCATAGTCCCGATAAGTGCTCGTAATCGTCGACTATCGCCGAGTGGGAAACCGCGTGTTGGCCACTGCTGAAACGTTGACCTGTGGCCACCATCTACACCGCCCTCCCTTCTATCGTTGTGTATACGGTATGTCCGACTCTCCTTCCCAACCACAACCACCGGATAGCCCTGCTTCAGCACAGGTGGAACGAGATGCCTTGCATTACCACACCTTCGCAATCTTTCGTGTTGGTCCACCCATATCATAGCTATTAGGGCGATCCTCATGGGGTGTTAATTGATATAGGTTGAAAAAAAGTTGTACTCCATCCCGACAAGCTTCCTAAAGCAGCAATCGGAGGTCTTTTCTGGGATGTTCTCACTCGACAACCCTTCCGAGGGCATGAGCGACGATCGCCCGATCGTGCTCGCGGGGTACAAGTCAGTTGATTTTGACAGCTTTTTGAAGGTTCTTATCCCACAGTACGCAATTTACCATCTCTTATTTCAACCCCGTCTTACTCTGATCAGGCCCTTGGAACCATCGCCTCCCATTCTTTCGAAAGAAGAATGGATAAGTACTCTCAAACTTGCAACGATTTGGCAAATGAGCAAGGTCAGCCCCTTCGCCAGCCGGCTACCGTGCTGCGACTGGAACCATGAACTAACCGAATGGCACTCAGATCAGAAAGGCTGCCATCGAGAAACTCTCAGATATGAACATTGCCGCCATCGATAGGGTCGCTCTTGCCCGAGAGTACCATGTCGCCACTTGGCTTCAAGAAGGCGTTATCGCCCTGGCCACCGAAACTCACACAATCAAAGTAGAGGACATGGCGGCGGTCCTTGGCTGGGAGACCACGGCACGCATCTTCGTCATCCGTGATTCCGTTTTGAGGACCGCGCTTCCGTCAGCGGACGAGCACTACGTCAAAACCTCGCGCCTGGCTTGCATTAATTGTGAGACAACACCAACAGGCCCTGGGATTCAATACCCAAAGTGCTGCAGCGGAGTTAACTCGTATGGAACCATTTATAAGGGATACAGGGTAAACCAAGACGCCAACACTTCCCTTATTGCGTCGCCACTTGCCATGCATGCCACTGCAATTACTAGTTCGGCTCTAGAGCTCTTTGGCGAAGAGATCAAGGCCTTGGAGAGATACTGATCATACATAACAATCCTCTTATCGTGTCATTTCAGAGCGCTTTAGTTTACCATTTCGTCCACCAATCTGATCTTTTCCCTTGGATTCTCACGCTGAAGCATTCAATTCGCGAAATAAGCGCCGGTCATCATCTTCTTTCCTTTCTTCCACGACCACGCAATCAATCAGCATCTCTCATGTCCACCGCATCTCAAGGCCCTAAAGATTTAGAGACGACGGAATATGGCGCTCCAATTGCACAAAAAATAAATCGCCGCGATATTGTGAATTCCGCCCCCGGTATTGACTTAGAGCGCGAAGTCACATGTATATTAGGCATCCCACGTAATATATACTTCGCGCGTTATACACATGGCGCGCGCAATACTGAATGTGCGCGCGGTATCTCGAGACTCCCCGCGCGCAATATCCGGGAGGCTGAGTGGGGCTGTGCTCACGCGAATGAATTTTGATCTCCAACCCGCGAGTACAAATGCCCATCGTTTGAAGAACCTTGAATTGGGCTCGAGTGCTGGGGTCGTAAGAAATTCTAAGTATCATTCAGTATTCTATAGGATATGTAGTCTACAAAAACCGGAAAAAATCGAGTGTACCGGCCAATATGAAAACAAAACAAGCACTTTTCGTCGCCCAATGCCCAAGTTGGCTCGCCATCAGACTTCGCCAAATTAGGTCGCTTTGGCTCTGCTGCTTCTTTCAAGCTTCTTTTGACCATCTACCACCAATCTATCTACTCGATCTCCTTGAATACCAGTGCTACAATCTTTCCCTGACCTCAGGATGCCAGAATGGAGGGAGCTGTATGCTCACTGGGTGACATGCAAACACTTCCTTGCACTCCTTGAAGGGCGAAGAATTCTTGGGCTCTGGGGGGATGCTACCAAAGAAGAAACAAGGGATCGAGGCCTAGATGGCTTTGTCCAACATTTTTGGGAAACCAGCACATTTGTCCGGGGAACCCAGGGGATCCAGACCCATGTTGTTCCAGTAGCAACCCTCCAAGGAAAGTGCAAGCGTTTTGAGGAAGCGGCCAAGAGGAAGGGAAAGGGAAAGGGAAAGGGAAAGGGAATGAAAGCAGCTCCGAAGCAAGAGAAGGAGCATAAGGAAGAGAAGGAGGAGGACAAGCCTGAGGAAGAGAAGCAGGAGGACAAGCCTCCCCCCACCATCCAGGACTTGAATCTTGTGCTTCGGGAAGTCTATAGGAATGGCCATGCCTTATTCTTTGATTTTGGACATACATATCTCAAGGTATGTTAAATTCTTTCACTCTTCAAAGCCTTACATTCGCATCGGGCACTGTCAACGATTCGAACGCGCCCAGCCGCGCCCAAATCAGTCAAGTTTCAAGCAAGATATCCCTATCTGCATTCTATGCCTTTAGACCAGTAGAATGACAATATCTTGCTTGGATCTTGGCGGATTTGGGCGCTTATGGGCGCGTTCGAACGGCCTAAATGCCTTTCTCGTTGCTATGAATCCATTGATTCATCATTTTCGCATGCTGATGTTGTCCAGGTTGCATTTCTAATGCACACTTCGATCCAATGCTACAAGAAGGATGTATGGAAAAATTCTATAATGGCTGTCTCTGCCGTTGTAAGTGGTCTGGATTTTAGTCTTTGTCAACGGTCACTCAAGAACTATCATAGGATCGGGGATTCAAGGTCGGGCTTGCACTTGAATTCGATGATTTCTTCCTCTGTTTTTTGACGTTCGACCTTGTGTTCCAGGTGAGCCTGTCCTTAATGCATGCGAATGTCCTGTTCCCTAACGAGATTAATTGAATATAGCCTGAGTGGTTGAAGGTTCCTGATCCCACCATTGTTGACCCAAGAGCGCGGCTTGACCTTGGTCCAGACATCATTGCTGACTATCCTGGGTTTCTGAAAGGTGTTGCTGATTGGGTGAAAGAGCGCCGAAATCTGACTGGACGGAATGCACGACAAGGGTTGGCATGTGATGCTGTTCGTCATGCGTCGCTTGTATGGGTAGGAGTAGGGGCCTATACCGTTTGCGAAATCTTCTTCATTGCAGGTGAGCCCCAATGACTTTGGCTCACACTGTTATCTTACTAGCCATCCCAAGGTCTCTCACCATTTCTACTTGAGCACGAAGTCTTTGATTCTCCATCCAGAACTGCAAGACTCTGTGAGGCATTTTGGCAGTTTGCATATGATGCACGCAACATCTTTGAGTACGTTGTTGGCGTTGACTTGATTGACTTGACATGTCATGTCATTGAGACTGACAATGACTCGTAGGGACTACATTCAGCGAACTCTTGTGGAAGGGATCATTGCGCCTCGCGAGGATCACCGCCTTCGCTACCCCCAACTTGCTTTATGTATGGGCAAAGTCATCAACAAGAGTTACACCTCGTCATGGCCGCCTGATCGCTAATCTCAAGGTAAGTCTTCATGACAAAAATGTTGGATTGTATGGGCTGGCTCACATTTGATGGTGATATTCCAGAATAACATGAAAAATTACCGCAAGATGAACCTCTTTTGGTACCGTGATGTAGCTGAACTTCCAGATGCATTTGAACCCCAGTACATGATTGAAGCCTTACTTCGGAGGACGCCAAACAATGGCCTTCTGGATCGTCCTAAGCCAATATCGCTTGGACCCCTGATCTTTGGCAAAAGGATCTGGAAGGAAGCTCTGAAAAAAGGTGGTTATGCGCCGATGAAGATAGAAAATGATCCTCTTACCTCAATGTTCCAGGAAGGAGGTATGATCCCTGCTCTGTGTCTCGCACATTTTTACTCATTTTATCGGCACATTCTATAGGGTATCTTCAAAAGCCTTGCTGGCTCAACACCTCTCTGTACACCGACCTTCAAGACCCCTCTGATGTTCCGAACTCACAGAGACCATCGCCAAGAATCTATCTCTATGCAGAGGAAGAACGGAATATCTGGTCGGTAATTCCAGCATTCTCAGAACGATGCCTTGCACTGAAGAATACGTATGTGTACCATTGCATTGGCCTCTTGATTCTGCCCTGCTAATAGCTTTCAGTACCAAGCAAGGAAAGTGTCATACTCCCGTGTCAGAGGAGAAGCGATATCGCAAGACATTCAAGTACATTGTCAAGTATACCAAGGGTGTGTCGATCGGGCCACTCGAGTACTGTGGCCATGGTTTTCCCATTCTGAAAGATGGCCATCGATTGAAGAAGAAATATCAGTACATCTGTCTTCTATGCATGGTAATCTGAATATATTTTGATACCATTCCTAAGTGTGGCTGCTGTCCGGGGAGACCCTGCTCTTCCTGATGCCTACCGCAAAAAAGCGCTTCTACTTGTAGTCTCAAAGCGTGGGCTTCGCCGAAGAGTCTTGGACCGAGAAACCCAGTATGAAATCAACAGACGCATAAGGCATGCAGGAGCCACTGATCGCCTCCACCATCTACTATCCCAAGACCCTCCACACCATCCGCCTCACCATACTGAAGACGATGAAGATGACAACAATGAAGATGACGAAAATGAAGCTGAAGATAACAATGACACGAGTGAAGATGAGGGCAACAATTCAGATGATGAAAACGACAACACCAGCTCAAAGTCCTTTGGGTCATCCAGACCTACCTCGCCGTTACATCTATATTGTCTAACACCTCCTCCGCCATCTATTCCAGCATCGTCTTCGCCCTCAATGCGCTCATCCTCACCTGCTGAAAATGATGCCTTTGCAACACCACCACCTGTCGCTCCGCCTCGGATTGTGTTGAGTGTCTCCCCTTCCAAAACCGTCTTCAAGGTGAAGAAGAGGAAAAATGTTACCAACATTTTGCCACCAGCACCAGATATAGTAGAAACCGCTGGAGCAGCCCCCAAGGAGGAGAGGAGGAGAGGAAGGGATCGCCGCGTTGGGGCTGATGGTCACATGGCATTCGCTGGTTTGCATGAGATGCTTGCAGAAGGTAGCAGTAGTGGACGTCGACTACGAACAAGGAAATAATGTCAATATATGGATTTTACTCTACCCAGAATCTAGACTCGAGTACAGGATTGGGTCCAATATCTGATGCAATCTTCGAAGTCAACTTCTCCAGCACGAAGGTCGCCACTTTTGTAAGTTTCTGATCCTTCTTAATGTGGTTGCACATCTCGTAGAAGCACTCTACGGTGATGCCTTTGAAGATACCTATCATCGACCGCAGATAGAAGTCAACACTTGAGACATCGAATAGATTGATATCTTGGAGAAGGGCTGGTCCGATGCGAGTGAACCAGATCTCTCTGGTGACACGAATACACTCCTTGTGCTTGTCAGCTGGGCAGAAGGGCCGTGCAGTGTAAGGTAAGCAAAGTGGCTGGAGTGCAAGCAGTGCTCTTTCAACCTGTATCTTTTCACGTGCTTTGATAATGGAGTAGAGGATTGGCGCAGAGTTGATGTTCTTGATGTCGCTCTGTGTGAGTCCTGTAGGGCTGATGGAAAGAACATCTCGAACAACTTCATTCAGCCATATCCGGATTCGGAAGCGGATCGCCAGGCCAAGCTTGCGGCAGGGGGTAAGGGGAAGCTTTTCAAGACGCAAGATCGCAAATTTGATAAGTGAACGAGAGTCCCAAAGGTCCCCCAAGTGTAGCAGATTGCAAAGTTGGTCTTCTGCGATGGGTCCTTCATCGTTAATGATACCCAAGCTGTCTGCCCAAGGTCTATGATTGGTGAGGATAACATATCGAACCATAGGTCAGTCACGCACATGTGTCTGCACCATTTGGCAAAGCTCTCAAACGCCTTGTCTGTCACACCAGGTATGATGATAGGGTTGTCATATGTTCCTTCCTTCCGCGCGGCAGCTGGTAAACTCATGAGATCTTCGAAGATCTGACAGTGCTTGGCAAGCTCATTGACATTGAGTCTGTAGAGTGTCTCCCCGCCTTCAACCTACGCAATATTGAGTTCCAGGAAGTAGGGATCAGCAGATAGATAATCACATACTGCGAATACCAACAAAAGTGGTGTTGCAGAATCCCAGAGAGTTGGGTGCATTTTATACTGAGAGCTGGGTGGGGGTGGTCCAACATCCATAATGAGGAATGACTCGGAGTGTCAGAGGAAGAGTGTTGGAAGTAAAACGTAGGAAGGGATGAATAACGACGATAATCAGAGATCAGTGAAGACTTGGATAGAAGGTTGAGAAGCCCGGCTCCAATTACCAGGAACATGCAGAGATGTCAACTTTGTCAAAAATATATACAAGAAGCAGAGAAATAGGCTGGCAAGGTTACTCCGTAGCCTGCGCCTTTCTACAGGTTTTTATTTACCCTCCTCTGTTGCCTACTGCATTGTCTCAGCGCTCTCACCATGTCCCTCCCTGTCCCTCCTAGTGCCTTACCTCCTCACTCTTGGCCTCCGGAGCTTTATACTGTGTTTTCTGTTCTTCAGGAAATTCATGAATCAGCGTCAAATGCACTTGGCTCTTCAAACCTCAATCTCCATCGCATTCAGCATTACATGGACCGCATTGCTGATACTGCTCTTCCTCTCATGACCAATCTCGATGAGGCTATAGCAACATTCACCAATCCTGATGCAAGCACCATGCTTGACCCATGGCATCAGACTTGTGTTAAGAGCTTTGGCTCGCTCTTTGCACAGCTTATCACGATGAAGAACGAGGTCCAGGGAACGTGAGTGTGATTTTGCATTATCGGCTCACATATTACTGATGGTAGTAGGGAGAGCGCAACTGCTGGAGATGTGCACCATTTCAATCCTATCCAACCAGTTCCACCTGTAAAACGTGGGCGAGGACGACCTCCTAAAGTGATTGACCCAGCATTTTTGGCAGAAGTATTCGACCCAGGACGTCGTATCGGCATTTCCATGCTTGCAAGAAAGATGGGAATCCATCGGAACACTCTAAGGAAATATCTAAAGCTTTATGGTATCGACAGGAAGTTTGCCCAGCTTTCTGATCAGGAGCTCAACAATCTGTTGCACCACTTCCGGTCTGAACATCCTGGATCAGGTATACGCTATATCATGGGCTATCTCCGCAAGCAGAGGCTCAAGGTACAAAGGGCTCGAGTGGTCTCATCTATGCACCGCATCGATCCCCTCCGCACCCTAAGGCAAAAGATCAGACTGAAAATCCGGCGCAGGGAGTATCGGGTCAAGAGACCCAACGCTCTGTGGCACATCGATGGTCATCACAAGCTCATCTTGTGGGGAATCATCATTCATGGTGTTGTTGATGGATATTCACGAACTGTGCGTTTCATTTGGTTCATCTATGTCTACTGAACATCTGACCTGAATGCAACGCAGGTAACTGGTTTGAAGGCCAGTACAGATAACCAAGCATCGACAGTGCTTGCAATGTTCATGGAAGCCATCTATGATTATGGTATACCTTCACGTCTGCGTGGTGATAGAGGAGGGGAGAATCGCGATGTTTCGATCCTGATGATTCTCCTACGAGGAGCTGAGCGCGCAAGCTTCATGTGGGGATCGTCAACATTCAACACCTGCATTGAACGCATGTGGCTTGAGGTGGGCAAGCAGTTTGCTCGCGCATGGAGAGCTTTCTTTTATCGTCTCGAGGAACGTCATCTTCTTGATCGTTCAAACAGAGCACATCTCTGGTTGCTCCACTATCTTTTTTTGAAGGAAATTAACCAAGATTGCAAGTCGTTTCAAGCCACCTGGAATGCTCATCCGATCTCTGGTGGAGGCCACCGTCTCAGTCCTGATGTGCGTAAATTTAATGTTTGCGATTTATCACTTTTGTTCTGATACCCCGAATGTGTCCCTGTAGGACATGCACCTTTAGGGCAGGTGGAGCATGGCGTCTATGCTGGTCAGCCAGCGACGGCTCAGACAGATCAGGATATACAGGTGGACAATGATGTCACCATGGAAGACTCTGAGGGTGTGGGTGGCATGGATTGGGATTCAGACGTTGAGATGCACGATGCTGATGCCGATGTGGATATGGACCATGACAGCAATTGGCAGGATGAAGAAAATATGTCCGGATTCAACTCCCTGACTCAAAACCAGGAGCTGAACATCCGTCATGAACCGGTACCCACTCCAAAGTCTGCCTCACCCTTCCACACTCAACAGGAGATGACCGTCTTTGAGTTGGCCTTGTCGGAAATGAACACGGCAGGAAAGGTCCCTTGGGGGTATGGGGTCTTGGATGATGAATGGGACGAGTTTGGGGGAGAGTATCTGCCCTACCACCATATTCCAACTCGACATTGTGGAAAGGAGCTCAAGGTCGACCTGCCTCATGACATCTGGTATATACGAGCAGTTTATTGGGCTCAAGCATTATTTACTATGAATGGGGTTGTGAGTTTACGTGCGTCTGCATAATACATGTGTAGTTTTAATCCCTGAACGTTCCGAGAACCGATGCAGGAGGCACACATGAAACAGCCTCATGCAGCGCTCGGGCTAAGCTGCTCAGGGATCCCGAAGAAAGATTATTCCGTTTGCAGCATGGCCAAAGACTTAAAGCCCTCAAACACTTTCCTGCTTTTCCTACCACCCATTCATTCTCTTCTCCTTTCATCGCCTTCCTCCCCTCCACCTATTCTTACCTCACATTCTTTTTTCTGTATTTATTGTGGCCATCCCTGCTCGGCGTCAGTCCCCTGCCTCCTACTACCACCGTCTTCTCTAGCCATGAAGCGTCAACGCTCTGCCTCTCCTTCCGACCCATCTCTTGTTGAACTTGATGACGATGAGTATGAGGATGTCGTATCCAACCCTCCTACTCCCCCCTTGACAGCCTAAGCGTCGGAAGGCAGCTCTGAACCCTCCACCCTTCCAGGAGTCTTTCAAAGCTGCTCAAGCAAAGGCATCTGCATCAAAGCCGACTGGAGGAGACAAGACCACCCGGGAGATGCTTGCCCGTCTGACTGCTCAGGTCAACCAGCACTGTGTCTCCTCTGCATCCCAGGAGACTAACAAGGGGCTTCGAAAACCATCGACAAGGGTGGCTTCGTCGTCCAAGTCTAATAAGTCTTCAAGGTCTTCAAAGTCTTCGTCTTCATCTTCATCCCGTCGTACTTCTCAACCATCTCAACCAAGAGGGCAGCATAAAGCAGCCACTGAGGACAATGAAGAGACCATCTTTGTTCGCTCTTCTTCCTCTTGGCGTGATTAGTGTAAGTCATCCAAGCCTTTCTTGCTCCTTTGTTAAGTACTAACATTTGCGGTTTCTAGAGGGAGTATTTGGAACGGGACGACATCATGTCTGGGGAAGAGGATGGAGGGATATCGGAGCTCGTTTCTTGCCCGGATTATGAGTTCCAATCGGAGCCTCCCAAAACACTCGACAGTAACTATCTTGCTACTCTCGAGTCTTGTGGCCTTTATTTCCGTGCCGCTGACCCCAAGGCTCTCATTCCCATTCCAGCCAAAGCTGACCATCAGCAGCTCGCTCATATTCTTGCCAAATTCCTACCTGTTCCCTTCAAGCACATAAACGCCCAGATACGCCTTTCGCACCATGAATTCCCGTCTCCATTCATGCTAGTGCACAAGAACCGCTATTCATACTCCATTGTTGGTGGTAGTTGCCCAGACGCATCTGACATCGATAAGTGTTTTAATCCAGACAGAAGGGTTGGTGCTGCTAAGAAAATGCTTATCCTTGGTGAGTCTGACTTGCCTGACTACTGGTAGCTACTCACAAGTCATTCAGTAACGGTGGACAAGATCCTGACAAGGGAGCTTCTGAAATGGAAAAAGGAGCATAGCTCGTCTCAAGGTATGCACACATAGCTATTTGGTAGTGCTTATCTCAGTCTGACTCTCCGTTTAAATCTAGTATCATCCTCATCATTGCGCCTGTCCCTCCCCTCATCTTCTTCTGCTTCATATGAAGAAAGCAGGAATGCTAGTATTGAGGATGCTCTGAGGAGTGATAACGAGGACGACGAAGTTGTATTTCTTCCTCGCCCCCCACCACCTCCCTCTTCATCGATTCCACCACCACCACCACGTGCGACTCGTGTTGCCAAGATCACTGCAAATGCTGCTCTCCAGCAGCTTATGGCTGACGAAGAAGGTGGAGATGGAGGCGAGCTAGCAGATGCAGGCAGTAGCAGTGATCATGCACCAGCTATGGATACTGTCGCGCTTCCACCCCGCTCCGGAGCTGACTGGGCAAGAAGATGGTGTTCAAGAGTCTCTGACCTGGCCAAACTCACCCATCCAGGATGAGGTTTCGAACCTTTCCACAACCCTTCATTCCCACCTCAGCTTCTCCGCATTTACTGACCCTTGGGGGACTCAGCGTGAGCTCGACTTTGATTTCTAGACGACAAGACTCCTTGTCTTCTCTCATATCATCATGTCAGTCTTGTCAGCCCTTGCCCTCCAATCATTCCTCTCCTCTCGTTTCTTGGTTTTTTGTCATGCTCCGCTCACACTGAACACTCACCCACGCCCCCCCATGTTACGCCCTTCAATGCTGCATATTACGATTGATCCTTTGTCTTTAATCTCTTCACCATTTCGACGCTTCTTTTGATGGCTTGCACATTCCTTATCCATTGTTTCTCTGCTCTCCGGCCTAAATACAGTGTCTTAATGTGTAGGTATCTTAGCTAGTGTTCTAATGTGTGAGGTAGATTAGAGCCTATAATGACATCCACCTTTATATTGTACTTTTCATTGAGATTGGAGAGCCATTGACATTAACAGTTCATGATTTTGGATGGTACGACCTAATTTGGCGAAGTCTGATGGCGAGCCAACTTGGGCATTGGGCGACGAAAAGTGCTTGTTTTGTTTTCATATTGGCCAGTACACTCGATTTTTTCCGGTTTTTGTAGACTACATATCCTATAGAATACTGAATGATACTTAGAATTTCTTACGACCCCAGCACTCGAGCCCAATTCAAGGTTCTTCAAACGATGGGCATTTGTACTCGCGGGTTGGAGATCAAAATTCATTCGTGTGAGCACAGCCCCACTCAGCCTCCCGGATATTGCGCGCGGGGAGTCTCGAGATACCGCGCGCACATTCAGTATTGCGCGCGCCATGTGTATAACGCGCGAAGTATATATTACGCGGGATGCCTAATATACATGTGACTTCGCGCTCTAAGTCAATACCGGGGGCGGAATTCACAATATCGCGGCGATTTATTTTTTGTGCAATTGGAGCGCCATAACGGAATGGTCACGTAGTACCATGTACTACGTACAAAACGTCGTCATCGGTGTAAGCCTTCCAACTTCGATGCGCTTCACCCCGCGCTGATCCTCATCGACTTTGGTCATGGCCCGATTTCTGGATAGGTTGCGGGAAAGCTGTACTCGGTGCCGAAAGAGGCTTTGACTTCTCAATCGCCGGTGTTTGAAGGGATGTTTGATGTAGGAGATCGCGCTGGGGGTGAAGGCGGGAGCGATGATAAACCAATTGTCCTCGAGGGATATAAGAGCGAAGAATTTGAGTGTCTGTTGAAAATCCTGTTACATCGGTACGCTTTTGAGAAAGAACAGTCACTCTCAATGAGTAACGTAAAGGCCTTTATTCACAGATCACTCGAGCCGTTCCCTCCTATGCTGTCAAAGCAGGAGTGGCTTAGCGCTCTCAAGCTCGCGACGATATGGCAGATGGATAAGGCAGGCGCTCAAGCTTACAAAAATCTACCTCTCGAGGCTCATGTTGTGGGGATGACTGCTTTTTTTCACATTTTGCAGGTCCGAACCATTGCCATCGACCGACTTTCCCCCCTTGATCTGTCTCCAGTCGAGAAGATCAGATACGCGAGAGAGTACCACGTCTCCGTATGGTTCAAAGAAGGTATTTCGGCGATTGCCAACAATTTCGGCCAGTACGAGATGGAGGAATTAGGGAATGCGCTAGGTTGGAAGACAACGGCGCTCATTCTATCCATACGGGATAAAGCAAAACCCCATTCGAAAATATCGCAATGGAAGGAGTGGCCAAATTTTTGGGAGTGTTCGTGTGGTACGATTTTGAATACAGGGCTCATGGGTGACAGATCCGGGAGGCAATTCTTGCGGTGCAACAACTTTGTTGCTTGCCGAGAAACCTACATTCGGACCAAGAAACCTGTTGTCTCGGTTTCCGAAGGACCGAAGTTACTCTCGGAGCAAACAACAGCCGAAATGTCTGAGGATGCCGTCTCAGCAACTTTCGCAGAGGAAATCAAAGCTTTGGATGCCTACGCAGTTTCATAGTTAACTGTTGATATTCGTTGTACACTTGGGTATTCACTTAGGATAAGAAATCTTGAGTACGTGAGTCAGGTGAACCTCGCGCATGATGAAATATGCAAGTCACTGGCAAGCACAACATTATCTTTTTACGCCCATTCCAGGATCTCCTGACATTTCAGATAATATGACAGTGTGGTTACGACAAAGTATTGCCTCGCACTGTGGAAGCGAATGATGGGTCTCATCAGCAGACCAACTAGGCTGGTTACATACTAGTAGAGTTTCACGGTCATGCTGAAAACGCGAAGGTTTTGAATTCGAGCCCCACGTTGGCCTTATGGTTTTGCTCGGATGGGCGTATGTTGGCATGCATTCACCGAGATGATTAGAATAAGCAGCTGAGAGCGCGTTGCTTGTTTTTCGTTCCCTTTCCTACGTTCGTCCAGAAAAATGTGAGCTCTTTTGCACTAGCAAAGTTGGTGGTAAGCGCGTAAAGTTTGTGATACGTTTAGCAACGATTGATGCGAGGTTGTGATCGCCCTTGTTGAAGCACGGCCATGATCGACGGCTGGTGTTACGCATTCTGACCACTGCTCCACCTCGTTGGCTTTTGACCATCATCCTCGATATCCATGCTCTAAAGTTGTCATCTTCTGTCTTGTCTGACAGACAAACCCTATCGCCAAGGACTACAAGTTTCCTACTTTGACTATGAACCAAGGCCTTGCTCGACATCGGGGCGAAGCAGCGCTCGCCCTGGGATTTTCAGTATGCACAGGCCAGGCGTCCCCACACCTACCTCAACTGAATGTTCGAGAACACCAGCAATCGGTTCCAAGATGAAGGTCGTCAAATTTCTCACCGGCGTCTCGAAGAAGCTCGCCAAGGTCGAGCCGTGGAAGCTTCCTTCGCAGGTCAAGGTTCCTCCTGCTCTACCTACGCCGCCTCTGTATGGACAGAGGCTGAGGTGAAGCCGGTCGTGGAGGAGAATGTCGAGCAAGTCGAGTTGGAGCGAGTGGAGGAGGCACCTATTGAACCGAAAGGTGCAAAGCGACATACCACAGGCGAGACCACCAGGCAAAGGGAAAGCTTCCCCTATCGACGTCGCTTTCTACCTAGATCCAATGACAACTGAAGTAATGAAGGGAAAGAGCCTCCAGTCGCACCTTCCGTCCCTCCCCTGCCTTCTCTGCCAGTCCCAGTGGTATTTCCACAGCCCACACCCTCTCTCGCTGCCTCATCCTCCATCCCATCCCATCCCATCCCATCCCATCCCATCCCATCCCATCCCATCCCATCCCATCCCATCCCATCCCATCCCATCCCATCCCATCACGCGCCGAAGCCAAGTCTAGGCAGACATGCAGCGTCAGTACACCCATCGTTTCCACCTCCACCCTTCCGTCCTCATCCTCGTGCTCGTCTCTAGCGCCTCCTCCGCTGCCTTTGACTGGGACGAGGAAGGCGAGCTATGCACCTTCTGTCGGTCCTCGAATTGGGCCATTGAATACTCCACAAGCGGTTCAGAGGGTCCAAGACGTCTAGGCATATCAGTGCTTGGGCAAGGAATCCATGCGCGTAGGCCAGGACACCCAGTGTCATGCCTCGTTACTGGAACTCTCGTGGACTTCACTCATCCAATCATTCCAAGTCGCTGCTCCTTCGATCCGAGCTACAGCAGGGACGGGACTGATTGGAAGGCCGGAAGGCGGATTGGAGACTTTGCCGGGGTGGGCCATTGCCGGGAGACGTCTGAGTCAACCTCTTAGTCTTACTCGCGCACACTTGGACATTTCCGCAAGCTGCAGTTGCGTCAGCAGATCGCAAACGGTTCTCGTCGACGCAGCTTCACGATGTATGTGATCGCTCATCGAATTGGGATACCTCCTGATTCAAAAATGACATCTCTCATGCGCACCTGCTCAAGCTGGATATTGGGGTAGTACAGTAGACTGCGACAGGACCCTCAACAATGGGTTTTCTGGGCAAGAATCGAAGGGTGACCGGTGACCTCCCACTGCCCATTTCTGTCAGCAGCACGAAATTGTATCTTGATTCACACGATGATGCAGGAGCTGATTCACCGGATAGGCACCCGTCGCATCTTGACCGCCTCCTTCGCCGTAGTCCAGCAAGATTGCTGTTCATCCCTCCTCCATGTCTGATAACTCGCAGAATGGCCACGTCGAGCTTTTTCCCACTCGGAGCACTGAGTATTACTTTCAAAATGTCGTCATCAATGTAGGCCCTCGCGCTACTCCTTCACTACTCATTGGCGATTTGGTGCTGATTGGTAATACCGTATGGATCTACTACTTTTTCCAGGTAGAAGGACGACTGTATTCCGTTCCCAAACAAGCATTTACGTCTCACTCGCTAGTGTTTGAGGGGATGTTCGATGTAGGAGATCCCTCAGGGGGTGAAGGGGGAAGCGATGATAAGCCCATCGTTCTCGAAGGATATAAGAGCAAAGACTTTGAATGTCTCCTAAGAATTCTACTCCACAGGTAAGCCCTAATACAGCTCTTTCAGTCTTAGCCACTAACAGGAAACACTCTGACCTACAGGCCGCTCGAGCCGTTTCCTCCTGCGATGTCAAATCAAGAGTGGGCGAGCGTTCTCAAGCTTTCCACGATATGGCAAATGGACAAGGTCCATCTTCTACATCTCCGGATATTTATGATGTCCTGATCTTTTTCTTTTTCCTATTTTTTTTTGTCGTTCTTCAGGTCCGAAACTTTGTCATCGACCAACTTTCCACCCTCGATCTGACTCCCATCGAGAAGATCCAACATGCAAGACAGTATCACGTCTCCGTCTGGCTCATGGAGGGCATTGCTGCAATCGCCAGCGATTTTGGCAACTATGACATTGAGGAATTGGGGATTGTTTATGGCTGGAAGACGACGGCCTTTATCTTGTCCGTGCGAGACAAGACAACATCCAAAGGACCAGTGACATTGGAAGATCATGAATTCGCCTTGAAAAGTTGGCGGTGTGCTTACTGTTCCCAGTCAAGCGTTGAGGTCGTTTGTTTCCCCGACGCTCCCTTTGCTGTAGCTTGCAAGGGGTTTTGCAAGAGGCAATTGCTGTACCTTAAAAATGATGCTCCAGGCACCGATGAAAACTCGGCCTCTGTGGAACGCGTGATATCCATCTCTCAAGATACCGTCTCGGCAGTATTCAAAGAGGAGATAAGACATTTGGAAGCCCAGGTACCATAGTTATCTTGTTTTACTAGTGAAATTGCTAGTATTGGCTCATGGCATATGGCAATCATACAACCACCAAGAATTTGGGTACCTGGGACATGATGAGAAAGAAATACGCGTAACGGCGTCGACGACAAGGTATCTTCATGAAAAACATGCCGAGTCCTGGGACCGTGAGCATGAAATTTCGAACGTACGCATGCTGTCGTGAACACGGTCAGCCCCTAGCCCCTATTACACGCCCCTATTTTCGCTCGCGTCTCACCTTTTGATCTCCCATCACTCTTTCCGCATCAGCCCCTATCTTTTCATTTATCCGTCTCGGCATGGACACTTTCTATGGCGCACTGCCTCGTTTCTCCTTTCTCATTCTTCTGCACTACAGGCGCTGCCTTACGCGCTGCCTTTGATATTTCTATTCATTCGTTCACCTGACTCCTTTCTATTATATCACGCTTCTACGCGCTGCCTTACGCAGCTTCTATCAGCCTTGGTCAGCGCTCACTGTTCTTCGCGCTGCCCTACGCAGCATCGCGCAACCCTGCGCCATTCTTCACCATCGTTTCACCATTCTTTGCCATACTCGCTTACTCGTGCTTCAGACTCATTGCGGCTACGCTCATGTCTTGTAGAGTATATAAGCTAGGTAGTTCGCTCTGTATTTCCTCAGCTTGACCTCCTCGTCAATACATCGCTTAACTCGCAACCCAACCGCTCTGCTCTAAACCTTCCGCTCTGCTCAGTATTTGTGGCTATTCCCACTTATATTTGAGTCAGTCTCTTCCGCGTCTTATCTCGTCGTCGCCGACCGACTTCGAGTCTCATCCGCTCGCCGATCAGACACCTTGTTGGCGTCTTCCGTCATCGCTTTGATATAGTGCCGCGTACTTCGCGACACATGCAGTACTTGCAGAAGGTTCCCAGTGCAGGTCTAGACTGGGAGACGACGGCCTCATCATGGCTGCCATTGTTATGCGAGAGAAGGCGAGGCCAAAGATGCTCGAAGCGGTGGACTAGGCTCAGGGACGAATTTGTTGGATCCGTGTCAGGATAGACGGTTAGGGGCTCCCTGCCGTCTCGGGTTGCTTACGTATTCACCTTTGTGTTCTTATCGACCATTTTCTTCTTCCTCATCCCTCAGTTTCGTACCGTGAACTGAGGGTGAGTATTGGTTTTCCTTTCCATTTATTTCCTATTTACTTATATCTCCCTGTAGCGACTGACGTTCGTATACAGGTTAGAATGGAACAGTTTCGTACTGTGAACTGAGGCGACTGACGTTCGTATACAGTTCCTCACAGGTTATGAGCCCTGCTTAGCCCAGATAAGCCAACCGAAACTCAACAGACGCTCGCCTTAAGCGCCGAGCCCGCTATACACGGTCTAGCAAGCCGATCTCCCAATCCATCGACTTCCATCGATGAGAAGCGATCTATCCGGATCCGCCCGGCATGTCGTCGACAAAAGAAGACGACGAAAATGGATGCCCCGTCCTCCGCGGACCAGAGAACTTCGATCTCTGGCTCGTTCGCATTCGGGGTGAGCTACAGGAGCGCAAGTGCAGCTCCGTCATCAAGTTCGCGAAGAAGAAAGGCAAGGCCTCTGTCGAGGATGTGGCCGATCCAGATGCATCCCCCTTCGCCTACGACAATCTCCCCACTCGTGCAGAAAGACTGGCCGCCCAGGAACGCGAAGAGAAGGCACGAGGTGTCCTAATGCGGTTTATCTCCAACCGACTTGCGATGGACGTCGGTCACTTGGAGACCGCTCAAGAGATCTACGATAAGCTTGTCGAGATCCATCAAGGATCGAATGTGGGTCTCATTGGGTTCCACGCCTACAAGAAACTCTCGCAGATGAAGTGGGATGGGGCCTACGACACATTCGACGACCATGTCTCTGGCCTCCAGTTCCAACACAACAAACTGTCCAACTTAGGTCTCGGCTTCCCCCAACTCTTCCTCGCCTACACTCTGCTCGACTCCCCCCCAGAAGGTGATCCATGGGACTCCTACGCCACCACAGCTCTCACGACGGTTGCGGCTGCAAACGGCGGCAGCGCCGACAAGATCTCCTTCCACGACATCTCCAACCAGCTCGCCGCCGTCAACCTTCGACGCAAATCGTCTGGCGACGCCATCGAAACCGCCCTCAAGGCTGATGCCAAGTCGAAGGGCGGCGCACCGAAGAAGAGTGGCGCAGGCAAGGCGAAGAGATGGTGCAGTTACCACAACAGCACCTCTCATGACGACGAGCACTGCTGGTCTCAGAAGGAGAAGAAGGGTGACGCAAAGACAAAGGACAAGGATAAAGGAGGGAATAGTGAATGAGCAAACGTTGCTGCTAAGTCCAGTCGGGCTGCTGACGTCGAGGTGTCTGACGATGACGAGTCCGAACTGTCCAACATCCCTCGTAGTGCTGCCCATGTAGCTAGAGTTGATGCCCAGCTAATGTCACGGATTCGCGCCTACACCTGCGTTCGATCTCGGAAACCTCGCAAGTCTACGACAGTCTTGGACTCCGGGTGCACCAGCCATATGTCGCCCGATCGAAAGTCTTTCAGGACGTTCAAGCCACTTCACACGCCGCACCCAATATACTTCGGGGATGACAGCTATGCAAACGCGACTGGTATTGGAAGCATTGCCTACAGATGCCAAAACGGAAGTGTCTCTCGAGTTGTTGAACTCACCGACGTCTTCTACGTCCCCTCATTCGAACTCACGCTCGTCTCCGTTCCCCAATTGGACAAGCAAGGGCTGTACTCGGTGTTTAAGGATGGAGGATGCAGTGTTCACCAGACCGAAGGAGGGAAGACTGCCATGACGGGGAAGCTCGTGCATAACCTCTACCAGCTCAACGTCGAACCAATCACCTTCGAAGCGGAGCGCGCACTCTCATCAGTTGTCGATATCAATGTCCTTCACCGACGCCACGGGCATATTGCCCACAACAGCCTATACGAGATGCACAAGAACGGTCACCTCAAGGACATCACGAAGATAACTGGGACCCCTACATTCTGTGAACCCTGCACCATGGCCAAGCTCAGGAAGCTTCCGTTCAAGCACGACGGACAGAGAGCGTCACGCCCACTGGAGGTTGTCCATTCCGATATTGGTGGATCAGTTACGCCTGCCGATCGCTATGGCCATCGGTACTGGATAACATTCATTGACGACCACAGTCGATTTCGCTGGCTCTACTTCCTCAAGCGGAAGAGTGAAGCTGCGGTTGCTTTCCGCCAGTGGAAGAAGGATGTTGAGGCACACTTCGAGACTGAGGTCGGCGAAATCCAGCTTTCTAGCTCGTTCCCCAAGTTCTTCCAGAGCAACAACGGGACCGAGTACACTGGACGGACATTCCAGGATGAGCTAAAGGCCTCTGGCGCAATTCACCTCACCACGGCTGCGGATACACCTGAACAGAATGGCATGGCGGAGCGAATGAACCAGACCTTAGTCAACATTGCAACTGCCATGCTTGTCTCATCTGGCCTTCCTGCATCATATTGGACCGATGCTATGCTGGCGGCGGCGTTCATCACATCCCGCACACCAGTCTCGGGGCTACAGGGGAAATCTCCTTACGAGGTGCTTTTCGGCTTCAAGTTTGACACATCATGGTTCCGTCCTTTCGGATGCACGGCTTATGCTCTCATTCCCAAGGATAAGAGATCTGGGAAATTTTCCGCGAAGGGGAGGAAGTCGATACTCCTCGGATACACCCATGGCAAGAAGGCATACCGCCTCCTCGATCTCCAAACACGGAAAACATTCCACAGCCGCCATGTCGAATTTGACGAAGGTTCCATCCATGAGACTGTTGACCTCAGCCAGAATGACTTGAAGCAGTGGGAGAGGTTACTTCAACCAGACACTCCGACTCCACCTATGGACAAGGACAGGACTCGGACACGCACGAGACAGCACGAGGATGACCATGAACTGGTCACAACCTCACCAGGGGGCTTCGATGCAGTGGGAGAGCATCCCGAGTTGGCCATACCACCGTCTACGCCCAAGGCAGTGGGAGTACCACAGCAAACCACTACATCCTTGCCAGTGGGAGCTCAAACATTGAAATCGTCCACCCAGGACACCTTCCATACACCACCTCAAACTCCACTCTCCCCTCAAGCATCAAATACCCCAGCTCCTATGCCTCAGACACCCCCTCAACCAATTCGTTCACCTACTCCTCCACCAGCTCCAGCTCCAAACCGCACCAGAGGTCGCATAAACCATCGAGACCGTGTAAATCCTGACTCGATTGCCTCTAGCCATCCACGGAGAGCTATGAACCCACCGAGCAACCTGTACTACGAGGCTACTCGCATGCAACAAGAGGTTCGCCAGCTGCTCCGGGAGCAACGTGAGGCCCAAGCCCGAAATGGTGCAGGTCATAACGGCACTGCAGGGGAAGATGACGAACAGCTGGATGATGAAGAGGGAGATGCAGAGGCAAACTTTGCTTTTGACGCGTGGCCACCAGGCCCCCACTTTGCTGGTGCTGCACGCCATGCAGCTGTGGACCCTGAGTCACCTCGGTCACTACCTGAAGCACGAACGACAAAGTATGCGGTGGAGTGGGAGGCAGCAGCAAAGGAGGAGATGCAGAGTCTCATTGACAATGAGGTTTATGATGTGGTCCGCATCCCAGACAGGGTGAAACCACTCACATCCAAACTCCACATGACGATCAAGCGAGACGCGAACGGAAACATCGCCAAGTTCAAGGGGAGGTGTGTGGCACGGGGGTTCCTCATGAGAAAGGGAGTCGACTATGACGAAGTTTTTGCCCCGGTGGCCAACCTTGAATCGATCAGGATCATCCTTGCACTCGCAGCCAAGTACGATCTCGAGCTGGACCAGATGGATGTTTCGACAGCCTACCTCAATGGGAAGCTTGAAGAAGACATTTACATGCTGCCCCCAGAAGGAATTGACATCCCTGTTGGTTACTGCTGGAAGCTCAAGCGATCTCTTTACGGTCTTAAGCAGGCAGGACGCACTTGGAATCGCACACTTGACAAGAGACTCAAGGACCTCGGCTTCATACGACTCGATGCCGAGACGTGCCTCTACCTCATCTAAAATCCGTCTGGCTCAATATGCTTCATCGTGGTCTACGTCGACGACTTCCTTCTTGCAGCTAACTCGCGTCCATTCATGGACAGGGTGAAGAGAGACCTCAAGGCAATGTTCAAGATGAAGGATCTCGGCCCTGCAACATGGATACTCGGCATGCAGATCAAGCGCGACAGACCAAATCGTCTCATATCGCTTAACCAATCCCAATACATTCGCGACGTCCTCAAAAGGTGTGGCATGGCAGGATGCAACCCTGCCAGAACACCAATGGTTGCGAACAAGCACCTGACAGCCGATGATCCCGACTCAAAAAGCGACGAACTCGTCTACGAAATGGAGATCAATGGTGTCAGCGTCACATACCCCAGCCTGGTCGGAAGCATGATGTACGCTGCTCTCGGGACTCGCCCTGACCTCATGTACGCAGTTGGCGTACTTGGGCGGTTCTCTGCCAAGCCTAAACATCACCACTGGGAAGCGGCGAAGCGAGTCCTGCGCTACATGGCAGGCACGGTTGACATGGAACTCACCTATCAAGGGAATGCTGAAGGTGGCGACACGGAGTTCAGGTTCCAAGGGTACTCCGATGCAGACTGGTCAGGTGACCCAGATACCTCAAAGTCGACATCAGGGTATGTCTTTATGACAGCTGAAGGAGCTATTGGGTGGTCAAGTAAACGACAATCAATCATCGCGCTCTCATCCACCGAATCCGAATATGTTGGACTATGCAATGCTGGCCAACATCTTGCATGGCTCCGCAAGTTCTTCGAGGATGTTGGCCATCCTCAACCGGAGCCAACACTGCTCCTGTGCGATAACCAAGCAGCCATAATCTTATCAAAGGACAAGCAATTCCGCGCTGCACTAAGCACATCCAACGAAAATATCACTACATCCGGAGCCTCCACCAAGACCAACAGGCAATTGTCAAGTACATCCCAACAGACGAAATGGTCGCAGACATCTTCACCAAGGCTTTGCCATACGACAAACATTGGAAGTTCCTCCGGGATATGGGTCTACGGTTGAATACGAGTGGGAGTGTCAGGATAGACGGTTAGGGGCTCCCTGCCGTCTCGGGTTGCTTACGTATTCACCTTTGTGTTCTTATCGACCATTTTCTTCTTCCTCATCCCTCAGTTTCGTACCGTGAACTGAGGGTGAGTATTGGTTTTCCTTTCCATTTATTTCCTATTTACTTATATCTCCCTGTAGCGACTGACGTTCGTATACAGGTTAGAATGGAACAGTTTCGTACCGTGAACTGAGGCGACTGACGTTCGTATACAGTTCCTCACAATCCGTGATGCTAATCTTCACGTCGAGGCGGCGCCGGCTGGTAATGTGTTGTCCATCATCACGAACAAGCTGTTGTACACGAACTTACATAGTGAAAGCCAAAGAATAACTCCAATGCTGCATCAACCCCTGGCAAACGTAAGCTCACGGTTCCCCACAACATCATTAATTCATTTAGGAAGGAAATCAAGCTCAAGTCTGTGCACAACCTAACATTTCATATCACTATTCGATTATCATTTTGGGATGATTTAAACCTCTCAGTGATTCATCATTACGGCCAAACATGGTGAATACTATGCCGCTCAGAACTTAGGAGTCGATATCTCGGAGGGTGCCGTCTCAGTAGCTCTTGCAGAGGAGATTAAAGCTTTGGATGCCTGCGTAGCTCCATAGTTGACTCTTGAGTGTTCCTTTGTAATCCCAGTGCAGCTCGAGCTCTCTCAACTGAGCCGCGCACATCGGATTGACCATCCAAATCTCAAGGTATACACTACACCGCCAAAATGTCTAAACGTGGACCTGATGGGTGACACATACATCCAGCCCACCTCGGACTTCATGTGAGGTCAGCTGGACCCGACGTGGTGGCACTGTGGGCGCCAAAATATTTTGGGTGCATTGTTCGACAGGCGCTCACCATGTTTTTCGCGCACATTGGTAAAATGTTTAACCTCCGGAGCAAGTGGAGACAGGATACAGAAGCATGTGGCCGTGTTTAGTTCATGAGGGTTGAAAATTCTACTTTGAACATCCTTGTGTCCCATGCTATGTACTTATTTAAGCGCTGAGAGGGCTATTGAAGGAGGGGCTCTAGAGGAACACGGCCTGGAGAAATTCGAGCGTCATTTAATTGAAGCTCCGCGTGAACTGTGTTCGCATTCGGCCAAAGTCGTGCCAGCAGCTTTCCACCCTCCTTCCACCTCCTGCCTCTGTCCCGCGTCGAACGATGTGCGATCCCCCGCGGTAGTTGCCCTCTATTTCTATTCTTTCCGCCACTTATCTCTTGAACTGAACAGGCTGTTACTGTGAGCCAAGGTATGTTTTCTACGACGTCTACCATGCGTTCAATGAACTAACTCTCTTGTTCCTCTAGGGCGCTCGATATCTCATGTTGTCTCAGCAGGTTGTCAGCGGGGTCGGAGGGGCAGAATGGATTCGGTCAGCTGGCAATGACAACGGTATGTCAGGTCCGTCTACCGGCGCCTTCATTATTTCGACCACTGACACTTCATCCAGTTGCAGGCACGGCCCCGCATGCAACAATGCCTCACCTGGGAAGGAAAGAGCATGGAGAGCATGGAGCAGAATTCAGTAGCATACCAGTAGCATATATGATATTAGCTGTACAATACGAAATATGACTGTAGGACCTGAACAATCCAATGGCTGTTTTCCTGCTCATCCCCAATTGTGTCCTACCCCAGATAGAAATAAGCACCATAATTCAAAAGAAAGAAGAGCGAAAATGCAATTATTTCTAGCCGTCGTGCCAGTCTGCAATAAATCATGGGCACCATGTTTTAGAACACCTGGCGTAAACATGTATGTGGCCACAGGGTGCTATTAGACCGTCCGAATTCTGGTAGCCAGATGTTGATCTGCCTGATGTGTGCTGTATATTAGATGACCACACATCACGGCAAAAACGTTTCGTCTACGTTTTGGTTTTTTGGCGGTGTAGGACCTAGTTGGGCCTTCGGCATCTTGTTTTGCCGTTGTTTGGACACCATATTTGGCTACAGCATCGATAGGCGCCCGTGGTCATCGATCGTCGTCAAGTCGAAATGCCGCTTGTCCATCACCATCCACCATCCATCTGCGTTACCCCTCCAACCCAAACTTCATAACATGGCTGAACCACCTTCACAACCTACGCAACCAGAGGACTCCACTCAAGAACATGCGGAAAGAGACGCCATACATTATCACACTGTCGCAATCTTTCGGGTACGTCGATTCACCACCTCGCAAGGGGGCCGAGATACTCAACGTATGGGGATGTTCACAGGTAGAAAAGAAGCTGTACTAGATTCCAATCGGATTCCTGAAACAACAGTCGGAAGCCTTTGCTGGCATGTTCTCACTTGACAATCCTTCCGAGGGTTTGAGTGACGACCGGCCAATCGTCCTCGAAGGATACAAGTCAGGGGACTTCGATAGCTTATTGAAGGTTCTCATTCCCCAGTGAGCAATGAACAATGTTCTTGAGCCATGCCCAGTCTCATTGTAATTAGGCCCTTGGCTACGTCGCTTCCAGGGCTTTCAAAAGAGGAATGGATCAGCGTCCTCAAGCTTGCAACAATTTGGCAAATGGATCAGGTAGGCCTTCGTTCGCTTCTATCTCTCAACTTATATGAGGGCTTTATCTCGTACCTTTTTAGATCAGAAAGGTTGCTATCAGCAGGCTCTCGAGGATGAACATCCCCCCCGTTGAGAAAATCACCCTCGCCCGAGAGTATCATGTTGCCGCTTGGCTTCGAGACGGTATTACTTCCCTTGCTGCTCGTCCCATCAAGGTTGAAGAAATGGCCATGGTACTTGGCTGGGAGATGACAGCACGTATATATGCAATCCGTGACTCAGCGCAGGGGTCATCAGTCCCGTCAGGGTGGGATCAATATATTAAAACGTCGCAGCTTGCATGCAGCGCATGTGGGAGTTCGTCGAGTGTTGGAGTACCGACACCACATTGCTGCACCGGAAAATATTATAGTGGGCCTGTGAAGGGGTACATCCTCAAACAGAATGCCAATGGGGCTCCCTCAGCGTCACAAAGTACTCTGATCAAGGACTCTGTGCTGGATCTCTTTGACGGGGAACTCACAGCCCTAAAGCAATACTGACTGGACGCGATATTTTCCTTTATTTCTCGGCTACTAGTATCGGTACATGTTGTGTGTAGAATGCTTCCGTTAATTCCGCCAAGCTATGAAACTTCCTCAGCGACAAAAATCGCGTTGCAATGGCGCTACAACGTGACTCCTACGTTCCTTCAGAGAAACTGTGAGTCCTCTGCACTAGGTAAAGTTGCTGGTAAATTACAAACATGCAACGTTTTTGATCTTTAGCAACGATTGATCGGAGGTTGTGACGGCTCTGTCATCGTTGACCTTAGGCTTTGACCATCATCATCGATATCCGTGCTCCAGACCTATCGCCTTCCGCTTGTCTGACAGACAAAGCCTATTGCCAGTGGCTACGGCTTTCCTTGCCACTTTGACTATGAGTCGTTGGCAAGGCCTTACTCGACATCGGGGCATGGCAGCGCTCGTTCTCACGCTGGGATTTTCCATACGCACAGCTGAACGCTCAAGAACACCAGCAATCAATTCAGAGATGAAGATCGTCAAGTTGCTCACCGGTGTCACGAAGATCGCTAAGGTCGAGCCGTGGAGGCTTCCTTCGAAGACCAAGGTTCCTCCTGCTTTATCTGCACCGATTATGGACGGAGAAATGCTGGGAAGAAGCCCAGGAGAAGGTTGGGAAGTAAAGTTGGCACGAGTGGTGGAGGAATCACCTATTTACCGAAGGTCGAGGACGCCGTACCACAGCCGAAACCCCCAGGTGCAAACGAATGCCCTCCTTATCGCGGGATATAGTTCTACCCAAATCCAGTGGCAACTGAGGAACAAGAACCTCCAGTCTCACGATACGTCCCTCCTCTGCCTTTCTCTGCAGCCTCAAGCGGTGCTTTCACAGACGCAGCGGCCACTTCCACAGCACCTCCAACGGCAACGCAACACCAACTGCAGCTTCCCTAGCTGCCTCATCCTACTTCCCATCCCATCCCATCCCATCACGCGCCGAAGCGTGTCTATGCAGACATACAGAATCAGCACCCCTCCCACCCCCATTGTGCCGTCCTCATCCTTGTTCCCGTTTTCAGTGTCTCCAGCGTCACCTTAGACTGGGATGAAGAGGGCGAGCTGGATAAGGACTCGATGGGCGTGGGCGTGGGCATGTGGTTTCCCTCGTCACTGGGACGCTCAAACGATCCGCTAATCTAGCCATCTTGACGTCGCGACCAGAGGAAGTCACTGCTCCTTCGATTCCGGCTACAGCGTGGAAGGCTGGAAGGCGGGTTTGGAGGCGTTGGAGGGTGGTTCCTTGGGCCTTGCCGAATGGCATCTGAGGAAACCTTCTCCTTGCCCACACTTCAGCTTTGCCCCGAGCTGAGGTTGTGTCGGCAGAGCGCGAACACGTCCCATTGCAATCTTCGGCGTAAGTACTAACTCGTCGAATTAGGATGTCTCCTGATTTCTGAATAGGTTGCGGGTCGCTTACACTAGGTTTTCGGGAGGAAGGTTTGACATCTCAACCATCCGTCTTGGTGGGCATGTTTGATATAGGCGACCAATCGAGTGTGGCGGAGCGAGAGACGAGAATTCAATCGTTTTCGAAGGATATAAAAGCGGGTATTTGGGATGTCTTTCGAATCAATATAATCAGTAAGCTAGTCCCAAATTGCGTTGACTTCCCATTGAATAATGTTCAGGCCTCTCGAATCCAGTCCTCCGGCGCCGTCACAGTCCATATGGGTGAGGCCTTTCAAGCCTCCTACAATTTAGGGTGGGGTGATTATCAGCTTGTATCCGTGATTTGTCCCGTACCCGACTTTGACTTTGGCATTAGAGCCAAGCAGTGGCTTTCCGTTTGTGCGGGGAGCCCGATCGAGGAGATCCAATAGTCTCGGGAATAGCGTGTTTCGGAGTGGCTAATTGAAGGTGTTGCAGAACTGTTGAGGAATCTCAATCATGAAGCGAAAGAGCCGGAATTGGTTTTGGGATGGGAGTCGACGGCGCTCATTGTCGTTATGCGAGAAAAGGCGAGGCCAAAGGTGTTTGTTGGAACTGCGATAGTGATTCTCTCACGTCAGGTCGACTAGTAGTGTATCATGTATGCACTACTGTCGTGCATAAACTTGGTTGAAACCAAAGGATAGCTCTTACGCTACAGCGGTCCTTGCGAGGGTAAGCTCACGGCCCCTGAGACGCTGTTTTTCGCCTTTCGTGGAGAATGTGAAGTCTTTGCAAACCTTATCTTTCATACCTGTACTTAGTTGCCATTTTGATAATTCACAGCTTCCCGTAAATCATCATTAAGTCAAAGTGTGCTGCTATAGTCATCAGGATGGCTCTCTATCTCTTTTGAGAGCACCCCGAGATCTTAGGAAAATGCTAATTGTACATACATATATCGTCTAGCCCACAATTTCGGAGCGCTTCCTTCCAGCGGAATTCTCACACTCATATACTCAAATCGTCGAGATTAGCGCCCGTCGTCATCTTCTTCCACTACTTCCACGACCTTGCAATCCCTTGCCATCTCTCATGTCAAACACTACACAAGGACCGAAGGACACAGGGACAGCGGTATTGCCTCGCAGCACAAAATACTACATACAAACCGTCGTCATTGCTGTAAGTCTGTAAGCATTTGAGAAACCCATTCGCTGATCACTCATTTAACCGTCCATCCTGTATGAACAGGTTGAAGGGCAACTGTATTCCGTCCCCAAGCAGGCTTTAACCAGTCAATCACACGTATTTGAGGGAATGTTTGACGTAGGCAATCATTCGGCTGGTGAAGGAGAGAGCGATGAAAAGCCGATCGTCCTCGAGGGATACAAGAAGGAAGATTTCGAATGCCTACTGGAAATCCTATTGCACCGGTACGCTCTTGAAAACGTTGATCGCTCCCAATAAATCATAGGAAAGGCCTTGATCCACAGACCCTTCGAGCCATTCCCTCCTGCAATGTCAAAGCAGAAGTGGACCAGTGTTCTTAAGCTCGCAACGATCTGGCAGATGGATAAGGTGAGCCTTCAAGCTTAGAGGTAGGTATTCTTCGGTGTTCACTTTGTGGTGATTGTTCCTTTATTCAATTCAGGTCCGAACTCTTGCCATTGACCAACTTTCTCCACTTGACCTGTCCCCGATTGAGAAGATCCAATATGCGAGAGAGCATCGTGTCTCTGCATGGTTGAAGGAAGGCATCGCAGTGATCGCAGGCAATTTGGACGACTACAGGATGGAGGAAATAGGGAACACTCTTGGCTGGCAGACGACAGCGCTCATCTTATTTATACGCGATAAAGCAAAGCCCAAAGGACCCAAATTGGAAGGATGGATGAATCGCTGGGAGTGTGCATGTGGCAGGAACCTGGATTCGGGAATCATCAACACTTCCCAGAAACAGTATATACAGTGCTCTAATGTAGGTCCTTGCCGAGCAGTGTTCATTCAGACCAAGGAGCCTGCTGGCGCGGTTTCTGATGGACCCTCAGCCTCTGAGAAGGAAAGAGTCGAAATCTCTGAGGATGCCATCTCAGCAGCTTTCGCCGAGAAGATCAAAGCTTTGGATGCTTACATAGCTTCATAATTGGTTGCTGATATTCTTCGTACTCTTGTGTATTCAGTCATGTTGAACCAGCTTTAGATCTCATGGGAGTCGGGTGAACCTCGTGCAATGGACAGGTGTAGTACACGCAAGCCAGTCGCGCACGAACGTAGCTGAAACCGAAAAAAAGATCCGAAGTTACAGTGGCCCCTGGCAAAGGTAAGCTCGCCGTTCACCAAGACGTCATTTTCACTTTCTAAGTATGGGGAGGGGATCAACTTTTCGTATCGCTATTTAGATGTCGTTTTGAGATAACTCAAGCCTTTCCGCAATTCATCTTCAAAGCCAAGCAGGCTGCTACGGTCATCGGTATGGCTCTCTATCTCTTTGGAACGGTGCTCAAGACCTTGAAAAAACACTGGTTGAATCTAGAAATCTTCAATTCCACATTTCGGAAAGCCGACTGATTCTCACGCGCTTATACTCAAATCGTGGGGATTAGCGTCAGTCATCATCTTGTTTCACTACTTCCACGACCTTGCAGTCACTCGTCATCTCTCATGTCAGCCACCGCTCAAGTTCTGCAAGACACAGAGACGACCCGATGGCCCCGCAGTACAAAGTACTACGTACAAAATGTCGTGATCGGTGTGAGCCTATACCAATCCAAGAACCTCAAGAGCTGGTCGCTTATTCGATCATCCGTTCCCTCCGAACAGGTTGAAGGGCAATTGTATTCTGTCCCTAAGCAGGCTTTAACCAGTCAATCACCCGTATTTGAGGGAATGTTTGATGTAGGTGACCATTCGGGCGGTGAAGGTGGGAGCGATGAGAAGCCAATCGTCCTCGAGGGATACAAGAGGGACGATTTTGAATGCTTATTAGAAATCCTCTTGCCCCGGTACGCTCTAGCATTGTTGATCGCTCTCAATAAATCATAGGAACGGCCTTGGTCCACAGACCCTTCGAGCCATTCCCTCCTGCAATGTCAAAGCAGGAGTGGATGAACACTCTTAAGCTCGCAACAATCTTGCAGATGGATAAAGTGAGGATCCCAAGCCCATTTGTATTCATTCTGTACAGAAATTTGTCCTATGCTTATGTTCTTCTCGTCCTTCAGGCCCGAACGCTCGCCATTGACCGGCTTTCCACCCTCGACCTATCTCCGATCGAGAAGATCCAATATGCAAGAGATTATCATGTCTCTGCGTGGTTTAAGGAAGGCATTCTTGCAATTGCAAACAACTTTGAGAGCTACGAGATGGATCAACTAGGGACTGATGTTGGATGGAAGACAACGGCACTAATATTATCCCTACGAGACAAGGCCAAACCGAAAGCATTGGAACAGGACGAGTGGTTGAAATATTGGAGGTGTCCTCATTGCACTCAGGGGTCGGGTATTGGTATTGCCTTCAGAACGGCCCCCCTACCAGCAACCTTCTTGGTGGATTGCCGAGATTGCCACACGAACCTGTTGTACGCTAAGGATCCATTCAGCACGGGGCCAGGTTCGACCTCTGTGGAGCATAAGGTCTCTCAGGATGCCGTGTCGTCGGTTTTTGCAGAAGAGATCAAAGTTTTGGATGCCTTTTCATATTAGTCTACCATATTTACGCCCTTAAGTGTTAACAGTCACCATTTCAATCGAGCGCCCTTGCATGATGATATACCAATCTGGAGCCAATTGAAACACTGGTAGGACGCATGCAAGACGAAACCTAGGTGCATCCTGTCGAACTCCTGGGAGATTGTGTACCTCGCTGTACTACGCAGAGGGTGTTCCCTTTTTTTTTTTTGTTCTTGCTTCCCATCGACTCACCGGGTGCTACGGGGAAGGGGAACCAACCCTCCTGTCCCTACGCTCCTTCACAGTGGCGCGAATCAATCAGTCCTTGTACTGGAAAGGATGCTGGTAGGCGCATAAAGTTTGTGATACTTCTGTTGAGCAGTGGTCACTGATGGTCAGGTCGAGGCACGGCCATGATCGACAGACCGTTATTTGTCCTCTCGCGGAGTCGTTGACCTTTGACGATCACCATCATCATCCATATCCACGCTCTAACTTGTCGCCTTCTCGTTTATCTGACATACAAACCATATCGCCAGGGGCTAAAAAATTCCTTACCACTTGGATGATCTGTGCTCAAGAAGGCCGTCGTCGACATCGAGGCTATCAACGCTTGGGCTAGAATTTCCTGCACACATAGTTGGCCAGGGGTATCTCCGCACCTATTCCCATTGAACGCTTGCGAAAACCAGCAATCTATTCCAAGGTGAAATCGTCAAGTTTATCCCTGGCATCTCGAAGACGCCCACCAAGGTAGAGGGGTGGAAACTTCGAAGACCAAGGTCTGCTTCGCCTGTGGCTGAGGAAAGGCTGAGATGAAGCCGGCAGTGGAGAAGGTCAAGGAACTCAAGTCGGAGCAAGTGGCGGAGGATGAACTCATTCAATCGAAGAAGGCAGAAGACGACGGACCACAGCCGAAACTACCAGGCAAACGAAAACCTCTACCCAGATCCAATGGCAGCAGAGGTAAAAGAACCTTCAATCCTGCCATCTGTCCCTCCACCGACGTTTGGTCCCAGTCCCAGCGGTGCTTCCACAGCCCACACCCTCTCTTGCTACCTCACCTCCCTCGCATCGCATTCCACCACGCGTCAAACCATGCAGACATGCAGCATCAGCACACCCCAGGGCCCGTTTCTGCCCTCACCCTTCCGTCCTCATCCTCGTTCTCGTTTCCAGCGTCTCCACTGCCACCCTTGACTGGGACGAGCAAGGAAAGCTATGCATCTTCTGTCTGGCCTCGAGCTGGACTATCAAATATTCCGCCAGCAAAGGTCCGGTGTTCAGGCATATCCGTGCTTGGGCAAGGACTCGATGCGCCTGGGCCAGAACATCCAGTGTCCCTTGTCACTGGAATGCCCGTGGACTCCACGAATCCTGTCATCTCGACGTGGCGACTAGAGGAAGTCGCTGCTCCTTCTAAGTTCTATCCCAGCCACGGCATGGCCTAGACTGAGTCGATGGCTGGAATGCGGGTTGGGGCCCTTGCCGAAAGGCGTCTGGTGATCCTTCTGCCCACATTGCCGCAAGCTGCAGATGCGTCTGCAGAGCGCGAACGCGTCTCATTAGGGCTGCTCCGCAACCTTCAGCGCAAGTGATCCCTCGTCAAATTAGGATGGCTCCTGATTTCTGGATAGGCTGCGGTTCGCTGATATTCAGTTCTGAAAGAGGCTTTGACGTCTCAATCGTCTATCTTGAAGGAATGTGTATTGAGGCGACCAATCGAGTGATGAAGGAGGGGGAAACGAGAAGCGAATCATTTTCGAAGGATATGGAAGCGGACATTTTGAATGCCTTTCGAGTCATTGTATTCGGTAAGCTGAGCCCACCTTACTCTCGCTTTCCAAGGAAGGGACTGAGCGATGTCTAGCCCTCTGTAACCCAGCCCTCCAGCTCTGTCGCAGGCCGTATGGATGAGGCTTTGAAGCTTTTACGATGTAGCAAATGGGTAACGTGATTATCAGCTTCTATCTGTGACCTTTTCGAAGCCCGATAATGAGGTGTTATAGAACTGTCAAGCGAGCTCACCAATTATGAAGTGAGAGAGATGGCAATGACTTGGGGATGGGACACTCTGGCCCTCATCGTTTCCGAAGCAGAAAAGGGGAGGACAAAGGCGCTCGAAGCGAAGAATTGGACTCAGGGATGGATTTTTTGGAACTGCGATAGTGAAAACCTAACCTTTCGTATCGTTATTTAGTTGTCATTTTTTATACTTCAAGTCTTGTACCTAGAATCCCCGATTCCATATTTCGGAGCGCCGACTTCTAGCTGGATTCTCACGTTGTGTGCTCATTTCGTGGAAATAAGCGCCCGGCATCATCTTCTTTCACTACTTCCACAACCTTGCAATCGCTCGTCATCTCTCATGTCGAACACTGCTCAAGGTCCCAAAGATTCGGAGACGAGGGGATGGTTGCGGAGCAGAACATACTATATACAAACCATCGTCATTGGTGTAAGCTGTCCTACTTTAAGATGCCCGGCCAGGTCACTGATCACCGACTTGGATCATCCTGCTATCTGGATAGGTTTCAGGGCACCTGTATTCCGTCCCTAAGCAGACTTTGACGTCTCAATCTCCTGTTTTTGAAGCGATGTTTGATGTCGGGAATCACTCTGAAGGTGAAGGAGGCAGCGATGGGAAGCCGATCGTCCTCGAGGGGTATAAAAGCGAGGATTTCGAGTGTCTCTTGAAGATCCTCCTTCACCAGTACGCTCTGAAAATCTCGATCACTCTCAATAGCTCACATACGAGGCCTCAACTCCCAGACCTCTCGATCCGTTTCCTCCTGCGTTGGAAAAGCAGGAGTGGTCTAGCGTTCTGAAGCTTGCAACGATCTGGCAGATGGATAAAGTGAGTCGCCGAGCCCAGGTTTACATAACACCTGTATGATAATGGTATGGTGTGCTAAATATCACATTTTCGCATACCTCAGGTCCGAACCCTTGCCATTGACCGACTTTCTGCCCTTGAACTTTCTCCGATAGAGAAGATCCAACATGCGAGACAGTATCACGTCTCTGCATGGTTCAAAGAAGGCGTTGTAGCGATCGCGACCAATTGGGACGACTATGAGATGGAGGAGGTAGGGAACACAATCGGTTGGAAGACGACGGCTACCATCATATCCATGTGGGGCAAGGCAAAGCCAAGAGCACCACGATGGAAAGAATGGGGAAAGGGCTGGGAATGTCCGTGTGGCTTGGGACTCAGTACAGGGGTCACAAAGAATACCAAGAGGCAATGGTTGGAGTGCTCAGCCCAATGTGGAGAAAAATACATTCGAACCAAGCAGACTGTTGACGAAGCTTCCGATGGGCCATCGGCCGCTGAGATCTCTGAGGATGTCGTCTCAGCAGCTTTTGCAGAGGAGATTTGGGCGTTGGATGCGTACTTAGCCTCATAAGTAGTTTATTTTTCGTATTCGCCATGCTCTTGAGTATTCGATTATAACAATACACCTTGAAAACTCATGGGAAGCAGGCAAATGTCGCGCGTTGAACGGATGAAACATGCAAGGTGAGCACTAGATTATCTCTTCCCTTGGATTTTCAGCATCTGGAACTGCTGCGACTACATAGTTTAAGGGGTGCGCTGTTGCAAGGGACAGCGAAACTGAGTCATCTTCCGACTAGCTCAGCGTCGTAATAAAAGCGCGAAGATTATAGCATGGTCATGGTCGACTTCTGGCGTTACGAATTCCGAATTTTGCTTAGCCTCGTCGTTTTGCCGTTTGACCATCGTCATCCACATCAGCATACATGCTCTAAACCTTTTGCCTTCTCTCCTGCCTGACCGGCAACGATATCGCCAAGGGCTACAGATTTCCTCAACACTGGCGGTCGACTATCAGTCGTTGGGAAGCTTGCGCGACATCGAGGCATATCAGTGCTCGTAGTAGGATTTTCCATTTGCATAGGCCAAGCACACTTCTATACCTTTCTCATTTGAAAGCTCAAAACACCAGGAGCGTATTTCAAGATGAGGATTAGCGACTTTGTCGCCGGTGTCTCGAAGAAACTAGCGAAGGTCGAGTCGTCAAAGACCAAGGCCCCCTTCTGCACAACCTTCACAACCTGTCGATGATGGGAATTCTGAAGTGAAACCGGTCGTCGAGGCAAAGGCCAAGCAAGTCAAGCTGGAGCGAGCTGTAGAGGACGTCCCTATTCACCAGAAGAAGATGCCTCCAGATGCACCTTCCATCTCCCTTCTACCGCCCAGTGTACACGTGTGTTCCACAACAGCACCAGCAGCAGCTACCACCTCCACATCAAATGAACTAAAACTAGGCTCAAGACGAACCACACCCTCTTTATCTATGGTCTCCTCCTCCCTCGAATCTATAATAGCACCCACCAGAGCAAAGCTCATGCCTACATTCACAACCAGCTCTCTCGTTCGGACATCCACTTTTCCCTGATCATTCATTTCGTCATTGGCTTTATCACCACCAGAACCGCTACTGGATGGGATGAGAAAGCAACAACCTATGCAGCATCTGTGTCGGCGAGAACTGGACGCTCCGTCAGCGTGGGGTTTCGCTGTTGAGGCATCTGGATTCCCACGCTCAAGAGCTCGATTCCCAAAATAAGCGCCCATCATCATCTTCTTTCTTCACCACCACCACCAAACAATCACCCACGACGTCTCATGTCTGAATTGACAGAAATCTCAGAGGGGCTGAAGAGGAGGTCGCGTAGTACAAAATATTACATACAAACCGTTGTGATCTGTGTAAGTCTCAAGAAATCGAGACATCTAGTCGCCAATACTCACTGGAGGGCAACTTTTGATCCTCATTTCCTAGGTTGAAGCAAGTCTATATTCAGTTCCTAAGCAGGCGCTGACGACTCAGTCACCTGTCTTCGAGGGAATGTTTGACGTTGGCGATCAATCAGGGGGCGAAGGGATAAGCGACGATAAGCCGATCGTCCTTGAGGGATATAGAAGTGACGACTTTGAGTGTCTCTTGAAGGTCTTGATTCCTGAGTGTGTTCTTATTTTACTCGGCCGCCCTTCAAAATCACTGAAGGGATGTTTTTCTCTTTGAAAGGCCTTTCGAGCTGTCTCCTGCATTGTCGAAACAAGAATGGACGAGCGTTCTGAAGCTTGCAACAATCTGGCAGATGGACAAGGTACATCTTTCGAGCTCCTCCCGTAGAATGGTTGGATACGCGTATGTTCTGATCCACATCTTTCTGTTTATAGGCTCGAAAGGCTGCTATAGATCAGCTCTCCGCTCTTGACCTATCCCCAATTGAGAAGATCCAGCATGCGAGAGAGTATCGTGTCACTACCTGGTTCAAGGAGGGCATTGCTGCGATAGCAAACCAATCTGGCAAGTACAAGATGGAGGAACTGGGGAACGCTCTCGGGTGGAAGACAACCGCTCTAGTCTTGTCCTTACGAAACAAGGCAAAGCCTAAAGCACCGCGATGGAAGGAATGGGCAAAGGACTTGGAATGTCCGTGTGGCTCGGGAATCCAAACCGGGATCCAAGCGACCTCCAACAAGCAATTTTTCGAGTGCTCAAATTTGTGTGGGGCAAAGTACATCCGGACCAGGCAAACTGTCGACACAGTTTCCAATGGGCCATCGGTATCTGAGGCAATGGGAGGCGATATCTCTGAGGACGCCGTCTTGGCAGCTTTTGCAGAGGAGATCATGGCTTTGGATGCCTACGTAGTTTTATAATTGACTGCTGATGTTCATGATCGTTTTGAGAATTGACGGACAACCATGCGGCTTGAGGCTCACAAATTGACATTGGGATGGCCATGCAAGGTAAACACTTTGTGGTTCTTTTAGGTTCACCTAGATTTCAAGGCTCTTCGTGTGTAAGTATCTCCAGCCAGAAAGACATACCTCAGTTCAACCGAGAATTACTACGCAACACTGAGAAGAGGACCTGGCCGACCTGCCCAGTTGATTAGAGTGTCGTACTAATCTTCAAGGCCACCCATGCTGCCATCATCGTCAATTTTATCAGAGAGCTACTTGAGAAATTGGAAAAATACTGATTGTACTTGAAACTCTCCACGCCACGATTTTGGGAGCGCATCCTCCCAGCTGGATTCTCACGCTCAACTACTCAATTTGCGAGATAAGCGCCCATCCACTTCTCAGGCTTTCACTACTTCACAACCTTTCAGTTGATCTTCATCTCCCATGTCGAACATTGCCCAAGGCCCGAAAGGCTCAGAAACGACTGGATGGACCCGCAGCACAACCTACTACATGCAAAATGTTGTCATCGGCATAAGCCTGCACGAACTTGTGAAAGTTGCAACTGATTGCTCATCCAACGGTCTGTTCCTATCCGAATAGGTGGAGGGGTGCCTGTATTCCGTTCCTAAGCAAGCTTTGACGTCGCAGTCGACGTTCTTTGAGGAAATGTTCGATATAGGCGACCAATCGAGTCGTGATGGAGGGAGCGACGAGGAGCCAATTGTTCTCGAAGGATGTACAAGCGCGGATTTTGAATGTCTCCTGAAAGTCATTTATCCTCGGTATGCAGTATACCACTGAACTTTGCTCTTTTCTGAAGGCAGGGAGCCACGTCTAGCCCTCTGGAGCCCAATCCCCCAGAGCTGTCCCAGGACGAATGGGTCAGCGTTCTGAAGCTTTCTACGCTCTGGCACATGGGTGAGGTACTTATCACCCTCTTTGCGCACTTGTGTTGAGGGACTCGAGGCCTGAAAGCGGCTATGATTTTCCAGATTAGAGACGCAGCTATATGGGAGCTCTCCACTTCTTTACTTGACCCGGTGACAAAGATCCAATACTCCAAGAGATACAATGTATCCAAGTGGCTCACAGAAGGCATCGTAGCTCTTGCTAGAAACCTTGGGGAGTACACAGTGAAGGATTTAGCGGAGCTCTTGGGCTGGGAGACAACGGCTCTCATTTTTGCTGCTCGAGACAAATCCAGGCCAAAGGCGTTCAAGGTACAGGATGGAGCTAGTGGATGGTTCTTGTCGTGGACACCGGTTAGCCCCTATCGTTTCGCTCCTATCTTTTCCTTTTTATCTTATCTTGATCCGCTTTCCATCTTATCTCCGTTACCCCTATTCTCTCATCTCCGTTCACTTGTCCCGATGGTTCCTTTCCACATTCCTACCGTTGATTACTATTTCACCTTCGGCTACGCGCATTGCCTCTGCGCAGCCCGACCCTTCTTTGTCATTCCTTTACTCAGCCCGACTCATTTCTATTGTTATGCCCGATACAATTACTTATCCTTCGCACTGCCTTGCGCAGCTTCTTACTTATCCTTCGCACTGCCTCGCGCAGCTTCCTTGTTTATCTCTGTCAGCACGACTCACATGGCCTTTGACTTAGTACGACTCAGCACCTACTGTAGGGTATATAAGACTGCTCGTTCTCATTGTATTTCCTCAGCTTGACCTCTTCGTCAATACAACGCCTTAACTCGTCATCTCTCCGCTCTAAGCCTCTCTCTCTCCGCCTTTGCTCTTGACTTGTAGTTCCACTACTTGTTGGTCGAGCCTCTCGCACCGCTCAGCCTCTCCGCTCCGTCGTCGCCGATCGACGACTACGCCGATTAGATTGCATCTAGCGCCACTCTCCGCGACATTAGGTCAAGCTACCTCTTCGCACCGGCAGTACCGACTACTGCCCTTGCGCCTGTGCAACCGCCGCAACCATTCCAACATTCAGACCCCCAGAAAGCGACTCTGAATCGAGTCAATCACAAGACCCCGAGACCAGCCTTTCATCAGCGTACCAATCCGCTCACAGCAACTCCGACAGCGACTCAAGCTCTGAAGCAAGCTTTGACTGCTCCGAACTCCAACACGGAATCGACATCAACACTACAACCTCCGTCAACTACGAATACTTTCCAGACACCGACGCCTGGCATTTTGCCGACTGTGACCACCAACCGTGTCCCTACCGCTACACAAGCCCCAGCATCCAAGAAATCTATATCAGCAGATCCCTAGTTATTTTTCCAACCCAAGCACAGCACCTCCCAGCTCTACCACCCTTCTGGTTCCCAGCCGACTTTCGTTTCCCAACTCCTACTGTTTCACCACCAGTATCCGCCCTCGCCACTCTCGTTCAGACCACTCCCAATAAATCCGATCCAAAGCCACTCCCCGACATCCCCGCTCAAGAACCACTTGTTGTATTCATGGCCGACCACCAAGGCGGACCCTCCAACTCCGGAACCATGGACGTCGATACCCAACTCACTCCCATCCAGCTTCAGCAACGCCAAGTCGAAATGGCCAAGCAAATCCAGGAACTACTTGAACTACTCGCCAACAAACCCGCCACACCTGCCCGTAGCAGTGTCGAGAAGCCCAAATCTTTCAAAGGAAAAACCGACGACTCCCGCCGCTTCCTCCACTATTTCACCAATTGGGCAATCCACCAACGCGACCTTCTGAGCACCAAAGGAGGACGTGATGATCGAAGATGGATCTCGTCTGCCCTTTCCTTCTTTACGGGTGATGCCTATGGATGGGCGTCCCGCTTTCTCCAACAGATTGTGGATGCGGAAATCGCGTCCAGCTCTGGAGACACAGCGAAGATCACACAGCACCCCTTCCCCTTCACTGGCAACTGGGAGAAATTTGTCGAAGAGTTTGAAAAGCGCTTCCAACCCAACGACGACAAGAAGTCCGCCCTTCTCGAGCTGGATGCCCTCCGGCAAGGAAACGACAGGCAGTCCGCCCACAAACTGGTCACCAAGTTCCAGGAGATCTTCCCTCACACGGGACTGGGAGAGCAGGATGGCATTGTACGCCTCACCGACAAGTTGCACCGTGAGGACCAAATGTGGCTCCTCATGAACCCACTGGGAGCCGTTGAAGAGCCCAAAACCCTGGACGAACTCTGCGCCCGCATCATCAACAACGAATTCACCATGCGTACCTGCCCTGGACAAATGAACAAGGGCTCATCTGGCTACAGCTCCGCCCCAACCATCACTTCTGCCCCCGCCGACCCCATGGCTATGCAAGTCGACGCCTCCCGCACTCCTGGACGCACTCGCGACGAATTTACGCGAGTTATGCAAGGACGATGCTACGGCTGCGGCCTCAAGACTCATCTCAAGAGGGACTGCCAGTACAAGGAAACACAGTGCAGCTACTGCAAATGCAAGGGCCACATCCAAGGAGTCTGCCAGGATCGCTTCATGGGACTTGAACGCGACCGAGGACTCAGGAGAACCCAACGTGTCCGTGCCACCAACGCTGAAGAAGTCACCTTTGACGCCTGTGCCTCTTTCAACACCCCAGCTCCTTCCACCTTCTCTGCATCCATCTCTGCTGCCACCGCCAGGCCTGCTGCCACTCCCGCTCCTGCTCCCACCACTATCTCCACCGAGCTCCAAACCTACCAACAGAACCAACTCCGCACCCTCAACCAGATCTCCCAGCTCCGCAAGGATTTTTAAAGAGGGTGTCTGTCAATGCTGCAATGCATTCACCCTTTGCTCCGTACGCCTCCTCTGCCTATGATTCGATAACCACCTGTAAACTTAGCACCGTTCGAGAATTGAACCCCCTCTCATCCCACTTCCGTGTGCCCGCCCGAATCCGAGGTTGCGACCGCAGCAGCACCCAAGCCAATCCCATGGTTGATTGTGGTGCAACAGGACTTTTCCTAGACGTTCCATTTGTACAACGAAACCGCACCCCCACCTTCCCACTCCGCCGTCCCATCGAACTCCAGAACATCGATGGATCCCCTAATACTGCTGGATACATCACCCATTTCGCCCGCCTCAAGCTCACCGTCGACAATCACACCGCCTGGACAGACTTCCTCATCACCAACTTAGGTGCCGAAGATATCATTTTAGGTCTCCCTTGGCTCCGTCACCTCAATCCTACCATCGACTGGCAACGTGGTACACTTCGCATTCCACCCCATGCTCCAACAAGCCCCATTCCATCTGTATCTATCGAGGAAATCCCAGACGAGGACGCTGCCCCAACTTATCGTGGCACCCCCTCAGGAGACGCCCTCGTCGAAGAAATAGATGTTGAGTATGAATCCATTGCCACTGGCACCACCATTCCACCCGATTCCACCCCTGCCTCTACTCCCGATCCTACTCCTGCCACTCCTGCTAACCCACCTACTCCTGAACCGACACCTACTACTCCTACCACCCCGCCTCTTGAAGAATTGGACGCTACACCACCCTTCTGCCGTATTAACGCCAACCGCCGACTACGACGATCTTTCAAACGCAAAGGACTCCTCGAGGACATCAGTGATCAACTGTGGTGCGCCGCTGGATTCACCTACTCCCAGCAAATCGCCGAACAGATCGAAAAGGAGAAACCGGTCAAGACTTTCGAAGAAATGATTCCCCCTCAATACCGACAGCACGCCCACGTCTTCTCTGAATCCGAGTCCCAACGTCTACCAGAACACAAACCCTGGGACCACGCCATCGAGTTCACACCAGACGCCCCGGCCGACATGCGCACCAAGGTCTATCCCATGTCATCCAATGAACAAGAAGAATTGGATCGCTTCATCAAGAAAAACGTTCAGAAAGGTTACATCCGTCCGTCGAAATCGCCCCTGGCCTCTCCGGTCTTCTTTGTCAAGAAAAAGGACGGAAAACTTCGCTTCGTACAGGACTACCGTCGCCTCAACGAGTTCACCATCAAGAATCGCTACCCACTCCCTCTCGTTTCCGACATCGTCAACCGCCTCAAAGGTGCCAAGTATTTCTCCAAATTCGATGTTCGCTGGGGATACAACAACGTACGCATCAAGGAAGGAGATGAGTGGAAGGCAGCATTCGCAACCAACCAAGGCCTCTTCGAACCCCGTGTCATGTTCTTCGGACTCACCAACTCACCCGCCACCTTCCAAGCACTGATGAATTCCATTTTCTCCGACCTCATTACCGCCGGCAAAGTCGCTGTCTACCTCGACGATATTCTCATCTTCACCATGACCCTGGAAGAACACCGCCAAATCACCAACGAAGTACTCCGACGTCTCAAGGCTCACGACCTTTTCCTCCGACCTGAAAAGTGTGTCTTCGAGCAGATGGAGATTGAGTACCTAGGTTTGGTCATCAGGGAGGGAGAGATCTCCATGGACCCCGCCAAAGTTGAAGCTGTCCGCAACTGGCCCACTCCCCGCAATCTACGTGCCGTTCGAGGTTTCCTGGGATTCGCTAATTTCTATCGCCGTTCATCAAGGACTTTTCCACCATCGCCCCGCCCTCTCAACGACCTCACCAAGAAGAATGTTCCCTGGCAGTGGGGTACGCCACATCAAGACGCATTTGATACGCTCCGCCATCAATTCATTTCCGCCCCGGTATTGTCACTTTGGGACCCAAATCGACCCACACGCATTGAAGTTGACGCCTCTGGCTTCGCCACGGGAGGTGCATTGCTTCAGAAGCTCGACGACGGTCTTTGGCACACCATTGCTTTCCGCTCATCCTCCATGCAACCCGCCGAACGCAACTACGAAATCTACAATCGAGAAATGCTTGCCATCATCGAAGCCCTCAAAGACTGGCGACATTTCCTTGAAGGCCTCCCAGAACCCTTTGAAATCATCACCGACCACGCCAACTTTGAATACTGGCGCACCGCCCAAGATCTCAGCCGCCGCCACGCCAGATGGGCACTTTACCTTTCACGATTCCAATTCCATCTCACCCACCGTCCTGGAAAAGCCAACACCCAAGCCGACCCTCTCTCTCGACTCGACATCCACCAAGTAACCGACGCAGAAGATAACCGACAACAAGTAGTCCTCAAGCCCGAACTATTCACCAAACTCGCCGCTAACTATGAATTCGCCAACCCCCTCGAAGAACGCATCCGCCTTGCCTGTGAAAAAGAAGCCAACGTCCTCACCACCCTCAACGCCCTCAAGAACGGACCTGCCAAACTCGTCAATGGACTACCCGAATGGAAGGAAGAAGACGGCCTCATCTATCACAAGGGCCGAGTCTACGTTCCCAACGACATTCAACTCCGCCAGGACATCCTCCGCCAATGCCACGACGACCCCACCTCAGGACACCCTGGCATTCATTCCACCCTTGAACGAGTCGAACAACAGTACTGGTGGCCCTCTATGAGGGCTTTCGTCAAGAAGTACGTCGAAGGCTGCGACACCTGCGCCCGCAAGAAGAACGTTCAGCATCCCCACTCCCTTCTTCAACCCCTAGACGTCCCCAACGGCCCTTGGGAATCCGTGGGAGTTGACTTCATCGGACCTCTACCCACCACTCTAGATGGCCATGACGCCGCTATCGTTTTTACAGACCACTACAGCAAGTTCATCCACGTTTTCCCCTGCACCACCAAGATCGGCTCTGAAGGAGTGGCCGACATCTACTATCGTGAAATTTTCCGCCTTTACAGTCTCCCCCTTCAGTTCACCAGCGACAGAGGCCCCCAATTCGCCTCCCAGCTCATGCGCGACCTCCTCAAACAACTCAACATCAAGTCCAGCCTCACTACCGCATACCATCCACAAGCTAACGGCCAAACAGAACGCGCCAACCAAGAAGTCAAGAACTACATTCGCCTCTACGTTAACCGCCGCCAAACCGACTGGGACAAGCACCTCCCCATGGCAGAATTCGTCATCAACTCCCATATTCACTCCGCCCATGATCATTCACCTTTCGAAGTTCTCTATGGCTACCTTCCATCCTTCAACATTCCCATCGGCTCCAACTCCACCCTCCAACCAGTCAATACACGACTCGACACTCTTCGAGAAGTCCGTAAAGACGTCGAGGCCGCCTTACGTATGGACAAAGCACACCAGAAAGACTCATTCGAAGCCGGCAAACGCGCCTCCGACACCTTCAAAGTAGGCGAATATGTCTGGCTAGACGGTAGCGACATCAAAGTCCGAATTCCATCTCGAAGCTTAGGCAACAAACAGCTTGGACCCTTCAAAATCCTCGAACGAATCGGCGACCTCGACTACAAGCTGGAACTCCCTCTGAACATGCGACGTATCCATCCCGTTTTTCACCTTGACAAACTCTCCCGCTTCAAAGGCAACGACGTCAACGGCATCTTACCACCACCACCAGAGGCCGTAGAAATCGAAGGAGAGACGGAGTACGAGCTCGAAAGCATTCTCAACAGCGAATGGAGGAAGAAAGGCAGGAAGAATGAGCTCTACTATGAAGTCAGCTGGCTTGGTTACGACGCCTCACACAACAGCTGGGAACCCGAATCCAACCTCATCCCTCGTTCACAAGAATACATCGACGAATTTCACGAACACAACCCTGACACCCCTCGCCGCATCTCCGCCACCGACTACGTCCGCCTAGGCCTTCAAATCATCGAGGACGATGAAGCATAGGAGGGGGGTAATGTCGTGGACACCGGTTAGCCCCTATCGTTTCGCTCCTATCTTTTCCTTTTTATCTTATCTTGATCCGCTTTCCATCTTATCTCCGTTACCCCTATTCTCTCATCTCCGTTCACTTGTCCCGATGGTTCCTTTCCACATTCCTACCGTTGATTACTATTTCACCTTCGGCTACGCGCATTGCCTCTGCGCAGCCCGACCCTTCTTTGTCATTCCTTTACTCAGCCCGACTCATTTCTATTGTTATGCCCGATACAATTACTTATCCTTCGCACTGCCTTGCGCAGCTTCTTACTTATCCTTCGCACTGCCTCGCGCAGCTTCCTTGTTTATCTCTGTCAGCACGACTCACATGGCCTTTGACTTAGTACTGTTAAAACCTCAACGATACACACACTGCAAGTGGGGAATAGTTCGATGGTTAGATTGAGTACTGTAGGATGATACTGTTACACATACCTGCAAGTGGGGAATAGTTCGATAGGGAACTCCTCACTTGCAGTAGCTACTTAAATACCTATGGAGGCTATGCAAAGTAGAGATCATAACACAGTACCCATCGATGAACAGTATCGATGGTAGTTGTACAACAAAGATATGTATGATGAAGATAAATAGAAGAGATCGTAGTCATCGAATAGAAATGATAGAATGATAGAAGATGAAGAAGATAGATACGATGTATATGAAACGATAGATGTTAATCGTCCGATCTTAAACTAATGAATCTCTGTAACTACGATGAGATGTAAGGAAGAAACCATGACATGAGCATTGTATTCTAACACACCCCCCTCAATGTAATGTCCATGGACTAGAAAAGTCCCATTGCCATACGATGGCGTTCGACTGCAAGTCGAGGCAGCGGCTTGGTAAGGATGTCCGCAATCATGTCGTTTGTAGGAAGGAAGTGAACTTCAATGGCCCCTCTACGAATTTCCTGCCGGATCCAATGCATCTTGATATCGATATGCTTCATCTTACTGTGATGCTCAGGGTTCTTGAGGACTCTCAATGCCGATTGGTTGTCAACCATAAGCAGAGACGGTTTGTCCATTTTGAACCCAAGTTCGCCTAACAGGCTTCGCATCCAGATAATGTCGCGTCCAGCAGTAGAAGCAGATATGTATTCAGCCTCAGTTGACGAGTTGGCAATCGTTGCTTGCTTCTTGGAAGACCAGCTGACTGCACCTGTACCCATCTTCATGATAAAACCACTTGTCGACTTGCGAGTGTCAAGACATCCTCCATAGTCTGCATCGCTAAAAGTCTGGAAGAGCTCAGACGTATGTGGTCGATCCCCATCAGCTCTGTAGGTAAGCTTTAGGTCCTTCGTCCCTTGTAGGTAGCGGAAGAGATGCTTGACTGCCTTCCAATGTGCTAGTCCAGGATTTGAATTGAACTGTGCAAGTTTGGCAACAGAATAGGCAATGTCTGGTCGTGTTCCAATAGCAAGGTACATGAGGGCACCAATAGCGTTCATATATGGAACCTTCTTCATCTCTTCTTTCTCCTCATCTGAACTGGGAAGCTGGCTTTTATTGAGAGTGATGCCAGGTTCCATAGGCGTGGTGACTGGTCTGCATTCTGAGAGGCGGAAACGAGCAAGCATGTCAATGATGTACTGGGTTTGGGAGAGGCGGAGGGTTCTGTTCTCGCGATCGTATTCGACTTTTATGCCTAGAAGGTATGCTGTTGGACCAAGATCCTTCAGCTTGAAGACCTTTCGCAGTTCGTCCTTGACCCATTGGATTTTGGACTTGTGCTTCGACGTTATGGTAATGTCGTCAACGAAAACTGGGAGCGTGACTCGAACACCATCCTTGGCCCAGGTATAGATGCTTGGATCGGATAGAAGTTGGATGAAACCAATGCGCTCGAGTTCGTCTGCAAGTTTCTGGTACCAGAGTCGTCCGCTTTGCTTCAGACCATATAGACCCTTCTTTAGCTTGCACACCCATTTCTTGCCATTAGGACTAGGAACTTCAAAACCCTCTGGCTGTTTCATGTAGACCTCGAATGCATCTTCGATTTTGCCATTGAGATAGGCGTTGGAGATGTCGATGGACTCGATGTGGTCACCATTCATGGCAGCCTGAGCTAGGATGGCTCGGAGCGAGGCTAGACGAGTTGTGGGGGCAAAGACTTCATCATAGTCGATGCCATGGGATTGACCATATCCTTGACCAACAAGTCGTGCCTTGTACCGTTCAACTCTCCCATCTGCATCTCGCTTAATGAGGAAGACCCAGCGAGAGCCAATGGCTTTGCGGTCTGAAGGTAGCTCCACTAGTTCCCAAGTTCCATTGTCAACAAGAGCGTCGATCTCAGTTTGCGCAGCTTCCAACCATTTCTTCGAATCATCCCTTGCCATTGCCTCTCTCCAGCTTCGTGGGGCGTCGTCTGGTCGAGTTGCTGCACCAAAAGCCTTTTCGCCTACTATATCAAGAGCAATGTCGACTGCCTCTATCATAGAAATGTGATTGTCTGTAACACCATAGACGTCAAAAACACACTCTAATACTGAAGTAGCTTTTAAGGCCTTCTCCAGATCAGGTTCGTCATCTTCTTCCTCAATGCTTGTAGCAGTGAGAGGTGCGAAGCGGTTCTCAGACATAGGCGAGTATTGGCGAGTTGATGAGGATGCAGGGATATGTGCAAATCGAGCAGGGTTTGGGTTGAAGCCAGAACGAAGGTCCATGAGATTTATGCCTCCAACCTGAGGTGCAGGAGCTGCGATTGGTGTAGGTTGTTGTGGAAGTGGCGCTGGATTGGAATTTTGTGCACCCCCTCGATCTTGCGCCTCTTGCACAGACCGAGTCCTTGTACCAATTACAGTAGTCTCAGAGTCATCGTCCTCTGGAATGTCAGGCCGAGTGGCTGACTTTTCCCTGCGTGCAACTGGTACGGTTCCTCTCCTGCTGCTCCCTGCTTGGACTTGGTAGTCAACTATTTTACGAGCTGCAGCTCGAACAGGACGGTCTCCTTTCGCAACCTCAAAAGGCTTGTTTGGGTTGGACTTTGGTGCTGCAGGCTGCTTTTCCGTAGCCTTAGCCTGGCCAGTGGCTGGTGCTTTTGGCTTAGGTTTGGCAACAGCAGGTGCCTTGCCCTTGTTGGGCACAGGTGTGGGAGTAGGTGAGGGGCTAGGTGGACGACGTATTTGTCTCAGAGCAGGAATTGGTGTTTTCTCAGTTCTCCCATCGTCAGGGGAGATTGGCTCGTCTTTTGCCTTTGGCGTGGGGGAGACGTATGCCTGAGGTGTAAACCATTCTGTTGAAGACTTTGACGGGGTTTTTGTCATATCCTCCTCTCTTTTGACCTTTGGAGAGGGAGTACGAGGGGATGGCGCTCGGGGAGTTTCAGGACGTTCAGGGATTTGACGATCCCCATCATCATCAGAGCTATCATCATCCGAGTCGGAAGGATTATGTGGTGGAGGCAACGAAGGTGAGTGACGATCTACAGAGTTAGGTGGATTCTCTTCATCACCCTCCTGAGTACTGTCGTGCTCATGAAACCAAAGCTCAGAGAATTTTACCGGTGGCACCACTACTTTTTTGTCTTTCGTGGATAGGCCTGGGAACGAAGTCTCGTCGAATATGACATCTCTCGAGATAATTTCTTTTCGTCCCACCGGGTCATAACATCTCCAGCCTTTGTACCCTTCTGAAAACCCTATAAAGATGCACGGGATAGTATGTGAATCTAGGTTTCCGCGATCCTTCCGGGCAACATTTACAAATGCCCTGCAGCCATAGACCTTGAACATAGAAAGGTCTGGTCTTTTCCCACTCCATACCTCGTGTGAGGTGGTTTCAGATAGGGAGGATGTTGGGGTGACATTGAGGATTTCAGCATAGTATAGGACAGCTGTGGTCCACCAGCTGGTTGGCAATCCCGAATGATTCAGCATGGCAGTCACCCCCTCAGCTAAGGTACGGTTCATCCGCTCTGCCACGCCATTTTGCTGTGGGGTGCCTTTCACTGTGTGTCGGCGTTTAATTCCCCGAGCTTTCATCCATTCATCCCATTCTTTTGAGATGTACTCGCCCCCTTTGTCCTCTTGGAACTCTTTGAGTTTCTGGCCTGTTTCAAGCTCCACTTTTGCAACCCATTCCTTGAAGACGCTAAATGCTTCGCTTTTCTTCTTCAGGCAATAGACACCTTCTTTGCGACTGCAGTCGTCAGTAAAGGTAATCCAATAGCGATACCCTCGAAGAGATCTAGGTAGCGGACCATGAAGGTCACTGAAAGCACGTCCAAGTACTTCTGGAGAGCGGTTTTGGGAGACTTTAGGGAATGGAAGGCGATGCTGTTTCCCCGCAATGCATGCTTCACAAAATTCCTTGACATCTGTTCCCTTTTTGACTACAATGCCGTCAGCAAGATTTTGGGATATGAGTCGATCCAGTCGATCTTTCCCAATGTGACCAAGTCGATCGTGCCAGAGTCCTTTGTCTACAGCGGCCACATAGGCCTGTTCTCCTTTCTCAAGTGTTACACCGTCAAGTATGCCAGTAGTGCCATGAATAGTAGCAGTGAAGAGGTCTTTGCCACCTTTAGAGAATTCAAGGGTGTCGTTCTCAATGACCACTCTGGCTTTACTTCTTTTAACGATGGAGAGTATAGAGAATAAATTATTTTGCAGACGGGGGACATATAGTACACGTTCGAAAAGTACAGACTCGCGATTACCAGCAGGCTTAAATAAGACGTCACCCTCGACCTTGCGCATAGACGATGTGGTTGTTGGCTAGTTTGACGGGTATCTTGCAACCAACCATATTGCGCATCCACTTCAAGTGGGGGGTCATATGCGAGGTAGCGCCGGAGTCTGCATTCCAGGAATGGTCAGCGGTCTGTTTAAACTTTCGACGACGAGGGGTACTTGCGATGTGAGCAACGGCAGCCATCATAACCTTCTCTTCAGGGTCCAACTCCGAATCGGAATCTTCCTGGGCAACGTTTGCATCTGCCTTCTTCTTCGACTTCTGCTGATCGTAGCATCTGTCGTCGCCATGTGAGTTGTTGGCGCCATGGACCTTGCATGTGAACTTAGGCTTCTTGGGTGTAGAAGAAGTAGAAGCCTTGGAAGTTGTCTTCTTTTTGTTCGAAGACTTCTTCTTTGGCTTGGACGCTGCAAGTGCAGCCTCTTCAGCCAGTTCATCGTTCTTTTGCGTAATGTCGGCCATGCGAAGGTGGTCGAGGACTTCCTTGGGTCCTTTGACAGAGTCGAGGTGGGTGAGAGTGTTGCGGAGGAAGGTAGAGTTTTCGTCATGGGGAAGACCAATAATAGCGATGGCCATCATAAGGTCGTTGATAACGTCAATAGCAGTGTAGCCTTCTGAGAGTGTGGCTGGGGTAACGACGACTTGATGTGTTGCAGCAGCTGTTGTACCTGGAAGGGTAACTGATACGTCAACAGTTCCTTCTGGGATAAGCTTTGGTGCTTCAGGGATTCGGTCCTTGATTTGCTGGGCGAGGGCAACGAGTTTGGAACCAAAATCGCTGTACGAATCCGTCTCTGTCTTGCGTAGAGCAAGGAGTTCTTGAAAAGCTGCTGCTCTGGACTGGGCAGTCTGTGGCTGGTAGAAATCAAGGAGAGTGTCGTACATGGTCTCTGGGTCGTCGTCCTCAACATTGCGAAGGACTGAGTCAAGTTGGGCATCATCGAGGGTACCTCGAATATAGCCTGCAAGTGCGGTGCGACGCTTGCGGTAGTCCCTATAGGCCTTCCTCTCTTCTGTATCTGAAGAGTTTCTGTCAGGTTCATCCTCCTCGCCAAAGAGAATGTCCCTCGCGTTTATGGTGAGCGCGTGGTTGATGACATTCTTCTTCCATCTGTTGATGGTAGCAGCAGAGAGAGGGTTCTCGACGGAAGTCGACATGATGGAGCGTATAATGTAAAAAGGGGTTGAAAAATAAAACTGTAAGGTAAAGCAATGGGCACTTGGGCAAGTGAACTTGAAGTACGTAGCAGTTTTAGTGACTAAATATATAAGACCCCGGGTGTTGCACCGTTCTCCAACTCTCTCGCTCGAGCTGCGATGTTGTTGGTGGTCTGCTATCTCCTACGTGGTTTTTTGAACCTAGTGTTCTCAACCTCTCGCGGTAACCCTTTCCCAGTAAGGATCGGGACCAGTCCGGATACGTTCTTTGTTCTAAAGGGAGAGTACTCCCAATGTGGCAGTAGCCGTTCGAAGGACGTGTGAGATAAACGAGAACGTGGACGAAGTCGTCCGTTCGAAGAGATGAAGATTTAGAAAGTCTAATCGTCCAGTCACAAGTGCAACTGGGGACAGACGGGTGCTCCTAGTCGATAGACAAGGGAAGAGCCTAGAAGGCGATGCTACCAGTGGTAGACTTGACCGAACGTGAGGGAGGTTGAGTGGTAGCGTTGTGCGTTGACGACTTGTCTTTAGCACTGTGCACCGGGGCTCATAACCTGTTAAAACCTCAACGATACACACACTGCAAGTGGGGAATAGTTCGATGGTTAGATTGAGTACTGTAGGATGATACTGTTACACATACCTGCAAGTGGGGAATAGTTCGATAGGGAACTCCTCACTTGCAGTAGCTACTTAAATACCTATGGAGGCTATGCAAAGTAGAGATCATAACACAGTACCCATCGATGAACAGTATCGATGGTAGTTGTACAACAAAGATATGTATGATGAAGATAAATAGAAGAGATCGTAGTCATCGAATAGAAATGATAGAATGATAGAAGATGAAGAAGATAGATACGATGTATATGAAACGATAGATGTTAATCGTCCGATCTTAAACTAATGAATCTCTGTAACTACGATGAGATGTAAGGAAGAAACCATGACATGAGCATTGTATTCTAACAAGTACGACTCAGCACCTACTGTAGGGTATATAAGACTGCTCGTTCTCATTGTATTTCCTCAGCTTGACCTCTTCGTCAATACAACGCCTTAACTCGTCATCTCTCCGCTCTAAGCCTCTCTCTCTCCGCCTTTGCTCTTGACTTGTAGTTCCACTACTTGTTGGTCGAGCCTCTCGCACCGCTCAGCCTCTCCGCTCCGTCGTCGCCGATTGACGACTACGCCGATTAGATTGCATCTAGCGCCACTCTCCGCAACAGTTCTGTTATAGCTGTAATTCTGTTATCCAGGTCAGGAAAATTGGTGCGACCAGGGATTGGTGCTGTGATAGTGGATGCGGGGGAAGGGTTTACAGAGACATCTCGGATTCCAAGGGTGAATCAAGTGGCGAACTCGACGTCGATGATGCTTGCGTCTCCGATATGCTCAAGGGGTTACTTTAGTATGACACACTTGACATTTGGCACCGCTTGAATTCATTGCTATTACTACGCAATTTAGACACCCGTTTGTGACGACGGTAATCTGAGAGTATTGAGAAACAAGGCGTTAGAGATACTAATTCAGGCTGGACGGGAGTCGCGAGTGTCAAGATCACAGGGGCACGCTTTGGTGAATCAACCTGCCGTCGCCAAGCATTATAGGCCGACTAGCTCAGTTGGTTAGAGCATCGTGCTAATAACGCGAAGGTCTTGGGTTCGATCCCCACGTTGGCCATTTAATGCTTGTGAACCTGATCACTTTTTTGCTCCGAACATTTGTGACAACTTTAGTGGGGTACTGTATGGTGAGCGGGATGTGCAGCTGAGGACATGTTGCTTGTTCTTCTTTTACATTTCCAGTCGCGACTTTCCAATCGATCTTCTGGATTGAGGAATGATACTGTTACATTATCGTATTATCCTACAGCGCCCGTCGTGCAGAGACTACATAACCAACCCTACTGTTATCATTCCTCCTTCAGAGGTGAGAAGTCTTTGGAAAAACAAAGATGCCGGTGAGCGCGCAAAGTTTGTGATATGTTTAGCCACGATTGATGGGAAGTGTGATGGCCCTTGTCTCGTCGGTGCACGGCCATGATCGACTTCCGGTGTTACGAATCTTGACCTTTGCTCTGCCTCTGTCGTTGTTGGCTTTTGACCACCATCATCACCCATATCTCATGCCCTAGAACTGCTGTCTTCTCGCTTGTCTCACAGATAAAACATATCGCCAGGGGCAAACGAATCCTCTATCATCTTCTATCGACAGTCGTCGGTAAGGCCTTGCCCGACATCGGGGCATATCGTCGCTCAGGCTAGGATTTTCCATACGCACGGGCCAGGCGCATCGTTATACCTTTCTCATCTGAACACTCGACAACGCCTACTCCAAGATGAAGATCGTCAAGTTTATCACGAGCGCCTCGAAGAAGCTCGCCAAGGTCGAGTCGTGGAAGTTTCCCTTGAAGGGCAAGACACCTCCTGCTTTGCCCGCCCCTCCTGTCGATGAGGGAAAGGTCGAGTCGAAGCCGGTCGTGGAGGAGAAGGCGGAGATGGTTGAGGATGTGAAACTGGAGCGAGTTGTAGAGGCGCCTATTAGCCGCAGAAGGCGACGTACCACCGCCAAAACCAGCAGGCAAACGAAAAGCGCTGCTTATCGGCATCCAGTTCTACCCAGATCCAGAGGCAGAAGCGCAAGAGCCTCCAGTTACACCTTTCGTGCCTCCTCTACCCTCTGCACCCAGTGGGCAGGCTGCTTCCGCAGCACCAGCCCCCTCCTCTACAGCAACGCCACCAACGCCAGATGCAGCTACACGAACCACACCTTCACTAGCTGCCTCGTCCTCTGTCGCATCCATCACATCACGCGCGGAAGCCAAGTTTGTGCAAACCTGTGGCATTAGCTCTCCCCCCGCTTCCCCCTCCACTCGTCCTTCCTCCTCCACTGCTTCGCCCTCGGCTTGATTCCCACCACCACCACCATCACCACCACCACCGACTAGGACGAGGAAGAACTGCGCAGCTGCTGTGTCGCTTCGGACTGGCCTGTCAAGCTCTCGGTCGGCGTGGGCGTTCCCAACCGTTGAGGCATTCCAGTATGCTCAAGCGCATAGGTGAGCACCTAGCACAACTAGTGTACCTCATCACGCAAGCGCTTACTGAACCGACGGACACAGTTGAAGCCATGGCCAGATGGCGATCATCAGTTCATGAAAGATGCCTGCTAATGCACTCGCCCCTTCAGCTCTTTGTCACCGCTTCTCGACCTTCTGTGTACGTCCGTTTGAACAGCACCTTACTGACGCCATCCTGCCCGTTTCTAGGTCGAGGCGTGAAAGCTCTGTTCCCTTGCGAACTGGACTAGTCTTTGCACTGCGGTTCCTGAAAGGATAATACGCCGAACGTGATAGAGGACCAGAATTGGGAAGATTTCGGCGGCCTTCAAAGTCCTTGAGCCAGAGTAAGTGCTCGCGTTCCCTGACCGTGACCCCAGCATCGTTAACGCATATTGCATAGTTCTCTTGGACCGTCGCCTCTTCTTCTACTCCGCTTTCTCCAGCGTCGTATGAGTTGATAGATGGGCAAGGTGCATCTCCCCCATACGCGCGACGCGGGTCGGTAGCGTATGTCCATGGATTAGGAAAGTCGTAGTCGAGAAACTCTCTGCAGCCCAGAACGCGAGCGTGGTCTGTCGCTGCCGCCCAGCATTGTTGGAGCTTTCAGCAATATGACTATCGCATAGATAAAACAGTTTAGAGCCGAGATCAGAGCCCTCGAATCCTGAATCCTGATATTTCGACTGGGATAGGGAATAAAATGATTATGCTAATCTATATTCGCGCAACGAGCTCTCGGTTCAAGGGCTTGAGCCTACTCAGCGAAGCCTGTGTTATGGCACGCTATATACCGCTTCTTACTCGTCGATGTACCTTCTTGCATCTCTAGACTTGTTGATACAGTGCATAATCTACGTCTTGTCACAAGTGGCATTGAAACTCCGCGGGGTCACGGGCGCCTATTATCTCGTGATCCGGGTCGTTCAATCATCGGCCTCGGCCACTCGCCAAAAACCACCTTGCTCTTCTCCAGTCATGAGCACAGAAGAATCACGAGAAACGAGCACTAGTGACGATCATTATCCTTCTCGAAACGTGTTGCACTACCTCAACTTTGCTGTCTTTCGTGTGAGCGTTGACCCGTTGTTCGAAAACGCCAAATATCTCAGAGCTTGATCGCCTCTCTAGGTCCAGGATCAGCTCTACTGGGTCCCAAAGGAAAATTTGACCATGCACTCCGAAGTCTTTGCAGGGATGTTCTCCGTTGAAAATGGTACAGATGGTCAGAGCGATGAGAATCCCATTGTGCTCGAAGGATACAAATTGAAGGATTTCAACGCTCTGTTGAGGATCTTGGTTCCAAAGTACGTCGCGTCGGACACTCTCACAGTACAAGGCGGTTAGGCTCAGCGCCCTTCTGATAACGATAGGCCTTTGGATTCTTCGCCTCCACAACTCTCCAAGGAAGAATGGGTCAGCGTGCTCAAGCTCTCCACAGTCTGGTAGATGGATCAGGCGCGCCTTTTTTATATCGTATATGCCAGTTCCATTCTCATAACATCGCTTCCTCAGATCAGGGCCATGGCGATCCAAAGGCTTTCTCGCATGGACCTCCAACCTCTTGACAAGATCGCCATGGCGAGAGAGGTTTGCGTGTCGAAATGGTTATCCGAGGGGGCAACGGCACTCGTCGAGACTCTGGATGGCTTCGAAGTCGAGAGCGTCGCTCAGGTCTTGGGTTGGGAGACAACAGCACGGCTATAAACGCTTCATAGCGCATCCCACAAAAAGCTCTTCGAAAAGGAGCTCGTGTGGCTCATTGGCATCCACTACGACTCTGTGCATATCAAAAGACTCCAGTGTATCGGATGCGGCCAGGGGCCGACGTCGAATCAAGCCCTTCTCAACGGATGTGCATGTGGAGGACACAAGTACCGGGAATGGGGCCATCCATATGGCCACGCCTTCGTGACGAGGAGTGTACCAGGTTTCAGAGTTGTCGGCGAGGCACGCTCTCTAATGCCTTCCTCATATTCCGTCGAGAATCACGAGTCGGCCATCTCTGAAATGGTCACGAGTATTTTTGGTGCAGAGATAGAGGCGATGGAGGTGGTGGTATAATATCAGCATGATGAAACCCAGCGAGAGTTGTTCCAGGCTGACAAGGAGAGCATGCGTCACCCTATCCTACTCTCTTGCTGTACCAATACCCCCAAATTGTAAATTTCAGCCATTGACCGAGCACCCATTCGACGCGATGTAAGAGCCTACATGCAACGACATTCGAAGGAAGGTGGTCATGGATGACTATGTGAGATTTTTGGCACCACCGACATGTACCAATCTTCAGGTCAGCAAAAAGCACCTGTGCTCGCTCTCGCTCAACTGGGCAACCTTACGCAACTTATCACTGAATCCTCATGGCATGGATGCCTATTTCGTGATGCGCTTGATTGTCACCTTCCGCAATCTTCTCCTTCGCCATAGAACGACATCAGAGCAAGTCTATGAATACAGAAATGCAAACCTCCGCAAGCATCCCCAGCAGCCGTCGTTATCGGCATGCTTCACACTACCTCAGCTTTTCCATTTTCTGTGTGCGTATTGAGGCTATTTTGGTTGAAAACAAACATATCTCAGACCTCATATAGGTCGAAAATCAATTATATTGCCTTCCTAAAGACCATCTAAGCCTTCACTCCGAAGTGTTTGCCGGGATGTTCTCCATCGATAATGGGACAGATGGCCAAAGTGACGACCACCCGATCGTCCTTGAGGGATACAAATCAGAAGACTTTGATGCTCTTTTGAGGATCATTGTACCCAAGTATGTTTTTTTCCTGCAATCCTGGATCGATAGTTCTTGGCTTAACCCGGCCTTAGACCTCTCGAGCCTTCACCTCCGTATCTGAACAAGGACGAGTGGATTAGCGTCCTCAAGCTTTCAACTATCTGGCAGATGGACAAGGTGTGCCCTTCCACTCTCTCAAACAGCCGAAGTCCATTGCTGATATACATCCAGATCAGAAAGCTGGCAATCGAGAAGCTCTCCATCATGAACATGCTCCCTCTCGAGAAAATCGTCATGGCACGGGAATACAATGTTTCCAAATGGTTATCCGAAGGTGCTAGTGCATTGGTAGAGACTTTGGACACATTCAAGATCGAAGATATCGCTCAGACGATTGGGTGGGAAACGACAGCTAGGATATACGCCGTTCACAGTGCCGCTCAAAAATCTGAGTTTGACCAAAAACTCAAGGAAACTCAAGCCCAAACTGTGCAAATTTCAAGGCTACGATGCATTGGCTGTAGTCAGCCGCCAAGCCCAGTTCATGCTCTGACCAAAGGATGCCCTTGCGGAGGACAAAAGTACGAAGCATTGGGCCCTCTCAACAACTACTCTGGTTCAAGACGCCCGGAATCGAGAAGCATCTCTGGTTATAAAGTTGTGGAGCCGGCCCTGTTTATTACATCTCAAGCTTTGCCTTTGCAGACCACAGACGACCACAGTCCTGTCATTTCAGCCACCGTCTTGAAATTGTTCGGCCCAGAGATTGAAGCAATGGAGGCCGCTGCTTCGTAGCGGCATAACAGACAAGACTAGATCACCGACAAAAACAAATCGCATCGAAAAGATACCACATACTATCACATGCATATCCTACTGGCGTAGGCTTCAGCAATTAAACACCCATTCAACAGCTTTATGAAACTGGTTTGAAATCCAACAAGGAAAGGCTAAACGTTGTAAGCACTCCTAAACGTAGAGAAAACAAATTCATATGAGTGAATGAGTAGGGTTGATCTGTGTGAGGCAATGCCGACACGAGTCCATACAGATAGAAAAACCGAACACTATAATCTCTCCTCCCTCCCCCTCTACATTCACGTTCCTTCATAAAGATAATCACAGCCCCCTGGGTCCAGTTGAGAATTTCAGGCTATCAGACGGACAACCCCAATGAAATACAAGCAATATCCCACCTATACGTGCAGAGGGGATCGATCAACACAGTAACTATCAAAGCCCTTTTCGGGAGTAAAATTGAGGAGAGAGACGAATCGAATCAGTCGTCAACGTGGAAGCCTGCTCTGCCCAACTAAGAATTTGGTGGGACTGATTTACACTGTCGCCGAGCTCCCCCTCCTCCTACTTGAGGGCGAAAGCACCAGAAATATGTATAATAGTAAAAATCAGTCAATGGCTCTGTCTGTTTAAGGGGTCAATCTGCACGTGTCCTTCTAATCTCGTCATGCGCTTTGTTGACATCGCGAGCAATCTCCTCCTCCGCCTCATACGCATATTCGAATCAGATCATGACTATGGAAACGCTACCCAACGCAAGCATCTCCAATGGCAGCAGTCGTACTCGCCATGCTTCACACTACCTCAGCTTTGCCATTTTCTGCGTGCGTGACGAGGCTGTCTCGATCGAAAACTGACACACATATCAGACCGCACGAACCCTATGTAGGTCGAAGATCAATTATATTGCCTTCCTAAGGACCACCTGAGCCTTCAATCTGAAGTCTTTGCTGGGATGTTCTCCGTCAATAACGGTACAGACGGTCATAGCGATGACCATCCGATCGTTCTGGAGGGATACAAATCGCAGGATTTTGATGCCCTCGTGAGGATCATTGTCCCCAAGTATGTCGTTTTGGACTATGCGATGCATGGCTGACCGCTTCTGCGCGACTTTAGACCTCTTGAGCCTTCCCCTCCCAAGCTAGCCAAGGAAGAATGGATCAGCGTGCTCAAGCTTTCCACGATCTGGCAGATGGACAAGGTATGCCGCTACACTCTCACAAAGGCACCCTCACCCACACCTCATCTCCATTAAGATTAGGGCCTTGGCCATCCAGGGGCTGTCCAGATTCGATCTCTCTCCTCTCGAGAAGATCGTTTTGGCTAGGGAATACACCGTTTCCCAATGGTTATCCTCGGGTGTCACAACACTTGTCGGTACTTTGGACAAATTCAAGATCGAAGACATTGCTCAGACCATTGGATGGGAAACGACGGCAAGAATATACGCCGCCCATAGCGCCTTTCAAAAGACCGACTTTTCCCAAAAACTCAAGCAGAGTCAAGCTCAATCTGTGCCAATTTCAAGACTTGTATGCATTGGATGCAATAGGGCCGCAACAGAAACGATGACTCAAGACCTTGTCAAAGGGTGCCTGTGCGGCGGCCAAAAGTACGAAGCAACGGTTGATCCCTATTCGGGTCGAAGATCTGTCGAGTCGAAAACCATCTCGGGTTACAAACTTACCGAGCAGGCCATATCCCAACCACCCTTCATCATGCCGTTCTTTGGCCTCTTTGGTACTACACCAACCATAGTTACACAATTTTTCGGTCCCGAGATTGAGGCCATGAACGCCGCCGCTTCGTAGGGAACCCACTTCTAACGCTATCGACGTCGAAAATACATTGTCACGAAACTCACATCACATCTGTATCAATGCCCGAGCCTCCTGAGCAAACCAAACACCCATTCAGCGGCTTTATAATGAAAGCAAACAAAGATAGACTAGGTAAGGATCCTACGCGGAAACAAATGAAATGAGTGTATGAGTGAGTACGAGCGAATGAATGAGTTGGGTTAGTCCATGTGATGCAATGCTTTATACGAGTAGTCCATAACGGTATAACGAACGTCAGGGTAAGTAGATGTACACATAGAGAATCCAAACTTAAAAAAAACCATACGAAACGACAATCACCTCCCAACACTAGGCAACGGAGGAACCTTTCCAGCCTCCCCCTCCTCCGGCTCCTCAAGCACAACCATATGACTCAACCCACTCTTTCCTCCACTCCCACTCCGGCTCCTCCCTCGACTCTTTCGCCTCTGCTGTTTCTGTCGATGATCTTCGAGCGCAGCAAGTCGTTTGATGGGTTGAATCGGAGGTGGGCTGGGTGCACCCCAGAGGTCTTCCGAGTTGCCTATGCTGCCGCTTGAAGTGGCTCTAGGTGCAGGAGGGGATGCAGGAGACGCCTTGGGCTCGCGTGGTCGTAGAATGCCTTTATTCGGATTCTGCCTGTCCCGGCTGGAACCGATGATGGGCGACACGATCGACGCTGTCGTTTGCGGTGTGAGCGGTGTAAGCGCCGGTGGAGGAGGCGAGATCAAGTTGCTTGACGTAGGGGGTGAACTCGAGACCAACAACGGAGGCGGAGGACTCGATGAAGGCATGGGACGAGAATCATCCCCCCGAGCTTCCTGCCAATCATTCAACAACAACGGCGTGTTCGTCGAACTCGTTTGTCGATGGTGTGGTCCACTCGCCAGTGGGAGGGATCGTTCAGGCGACCGATTCCTCTCCCTCTCGTCTTCATCCAAGAGTTGAGCAGTAGCACTTTGTTCAGGTGACGAAGGAGGAAGCGTGGCAGAATCCATACGGGGTCGATGGCTTCGATACGAACTGTCTCCGTCGGGGGAATGTCGTCGTTAACCACCCATAGCGGCTGCACCACCGACAGCAGCAGCAGCAGCGGTAGGGGCACCACCAACAGTCGACGCATCCGAAACCGTCCTCTCCCTCTCCCCAGCACTCACAAGCGTCGACGCACTATTCACCCCTCCCGTTCCTCCTCCACCACTCAACCCCTTCTTCTCATCTCCCTCTTCATTCGACGTCGACCCCCCCACTCGACCGCTTACTCTTCACAGCTCCAAGTGCGTACCCATCCGTTCCCAACCCTCCCAGGCTTCCTTTAGTGCGCGCAGCACCATACAAAGAGCCAAGCACCATCTCCCGTTCTTTATCACCCTCCCCATCTCCCCACACATCATCATCCCTCTTCTTCTTGGCCGCCCCAGCCGCACTCGCAGCGAAAAACAACATCTTGTCTCTCCTCCTATGCAAAAACCACCTCAGCACCCAAAGCGCCGCACACACGCCAAAGAAGGAAACGAGCACGATGGCGACGATGATACCCGTGCTCAGTCCTCCTTGGTTTTTGCGGCCTGCAGCGGTAGAATCGGCGTTGGACCCTCCACCGGGTGGGTTATTCGAGATGGGCTTGTTAAGCACTCGGACGGTGGTGAACTCGTCCATTGCGATTGTGGGGTCTGTTATCCCTAGCAGACCTAGACGGGGTGCGATTTGGTTGGTGGGACCGGCGGTGGAGGGATCGAATGGGCCAGCTCCGTCTTCGTTTTCTTCGTCTTCGGAGGAAGGGGGAGAGGAGGGGGGAGAGGGAGAGGGAGTGTTGAGGTCGGGGAATGTACCGTCTGGGTTGGGTTGAGTGTATGCCATGACGCTGTACACGTTTCGAAGGAATGGGACGCCCAATACGACGTCTGCAAGGCTTTCGCGTCCTCCTAGTGCGCCATCTGCTGCCTACAATACGTTCAGATGTCAACTTCCTACCAATGAATGAACGAAAGACGCACCTGAATCAACCCAACACAAAATTTGGCCCTATTATCATCGGGCGGGTCCGCAGTAAGGTCCAAAGGATGCAGAGCGACGCTCGCCCGATCATCCAACCTCACAGTGACATTCAACGGCGTCTCACACGGCACAAAATACTGCCCATCCGCACTGGGACTCACACCAATCGCACCATAAATGGCGTTTGCGATCGTGCTCGTCGTGAAAATCAACGGTACCCCCGAATCCAAGATTGCAGTGGGAAACACCGAGCCCGTCCCAGCTCTCGGAAGTTCAATAGGGAACGGCACCCCATTCACCCACACCACGAGTTCCCTCAAACTCGTCTTCCAAAACAACGTCCCAAGTCGTTCCGAAACAAGGGTCGAATACTGAATCCTCTCCACGTCTCCCTCTTTCAACACCCCACTCGGATGGTTCACCGGATGTCTTCCAATCGCCATCAACGACGGCACCCTATCCGAGCCGGGTCGAGCGAGTGTCATACCGATGAACCTAGCAGCAGGAGCGTTTGAGACGGGTGTGATGGAGAAGAGGTTGGAGGCCCAGGCGGCGCCGTCCGGGTCGTTGGTGGTTACTTCGGGGAGGCGTTGGGAGATGACGCTGTTTAGGGGGAGAGCGAGGCCGATGAGCCCGTGGAAGGATTCGGAGAGGGGTTCGTCTCTGACGATGTTTGCTGCGGCTGTTGACGAGCGAGCGAGGAAAGAGGAGGTGAGCGAGGAAAGAGGAGGAGAGGGGAGGTTAGTCAGAGGAGGGAAGGGAGGAGAGGGAGGAAGGAAGGGACGTACCGAGAGCTTGGTTCTCGATTGAGTAACCGCCTACGTTTACACGGTCCCAGTATACAGGTCCTTCGACGTGTCCTCGTAGATAGTCAATGTCGAATGCGACGCCCGTGTCGAGTGCACCGCTGCCGCCTGGGTTGTAGAACCTGGATCCTGAGCCTCGGCATGAGTCGGCGTTGCATGATGTTGATGCTATCCACTGCGCAGCAGGTGAGCATACGATGTTAGTAGAAAGTACAGGAAACGCACGAGGTCGGATGAACCGCTGTCGACTTGCAAAAGAAAAGTTTGAGGCTGGTCTTCCCTGCCTACTGTCACTGGGAGGACGTATGATCTGTAGGCTTGTTAGAATGCTCCATTCATGTGGGGTATGACGAGCAAGGGGGTGCCATGGATGACTCCAGGTTTGACGAGTAGCCAGCGACAGTTCCCTCCAGCAAGAAGGAATGCGCACACTTCATACAGCCCACTGCCAATCATCTGCAACGGCACAACAATACCCTCCTGTCCACCCGGTCCTTCCTGCCTCGCCTCCAACCGTGGTCTTCCATCCGCCCTCTTCTCCAACGTTTGCCATCGAGGATCCAATGTTCCTTCCAGGGGTATCCTCCGAGCTTGCATTCGTCGTCGTCTTGGTTCTCCATGGTATATCTCAGCAGCTTCGTCATGCACCTCCTCCTCCCGTCCCTTTCCATCCCGATTTTTTTGATGATGATGACGAGGATGATCCGGCGTACGATGCCCGTCTTGCGTTCGACGACGATGACGAGGAGGTGAGGTATGACCGCGACCGCAAGGAGGGGCGGGATCCAGAGCTTGAGCCTAACCCCGAGCCAGAGGATCGAGAGTTCCAGGGTATCAATGAGCCGGAGCTTGAACCTGAAGCGATGGCGTTAGGCCCTTGCGACATGATTCAGGAAAGCTTCGTCGTCGTTGTCTTCGAGGTTAAATGAGGATGAGCGTTGGTACCCGCTGGTTCACCGAGGGTGGATGGCGCAGGCTTCAGTCAATCCAAAATCGAACACCATGACCGAGATTCCCTATCAAAACCATGCTAATGGTGAAAGCAAGCTATCGAATGATGAAGAACTGGACTGGAAACGGATCTTGAAGTCCTCATCGCTGACTGCATTCGCCAAGGGACAGTTGCAAGATGAATCCTCGGCGTTCTGTGGGAGCAGAATGAAAAGCGTGTCGGGCGATGCCGTGTCTTCAAGCGGCGCTTGAAAAAAGCATCCGAAGTTCAGAGCACAGCCTCGGGCGCTTAACCTCATCGCTCAAGACGTTCACATCCAGGCATAAAGAGGCCAGTCAGCAAGGTCATACTTTATGTGGTTGAACCTTGGAGGACGGACGAAACCCAGGCAAAGCATGGCTCAGTCTCAGGCCCAGCGCGATGGGGTGTATTACTACGAAAATGTGGTCATTCAGGCGTGCCGTTTCGACCAACTGTATCTCAACTTCTTGCTTACCCCCTTCAAGGTCGAAAACACTTTGTTCAGTGTCCCCAGGACTTGTCTTTCCGATCACTCGGAGGTGTTCGCGGGCATGTTTCTGCTCGATGGAGCTGCAGAAGGCCAAACCGACGACAACCCAATCGTCCTTCACGGCTATAGCAGTGAGGACTTCCAGAGCTTGCTCAAAGTAATCAGTCCACAGTGAGCTCTAATTTCCTTATCGAGAACGGCTTCGACTCATGAGTGGCTGAAGCCCAATTGTATCAGCTCCTAGCACATTCCAGCCGCTCACAAAGCAGGAATGGACCGGAGTTCTTAACCTCTCCACCATCTGGCAGATGCAGGCGGTACGAAAGTCTTTTCTCATTTTGAAACCCAGTACTCATGTCAATACCGCTTATAGATACGATACCTTGCCATCGACAAGCTATCGAATATGGAGTTACAGCCCGATGAGAAGATCAAGCTGGCACGACGACATAGGGTCGCCAAATGGCTCTCTGAAGGGATTCATTCATTCGCCGAGAATCTTGGGCATTATCCACTGGACCACGTCGCCCTATCTCTAGGATGGGAATCAACAGCCAAGCTCCTGGCAGTGCGCAATCTACCAACGTCGACAATGCGCGAAGTCATCGATGTTTCGAGGCTTCGGTGCAACTCTTGTCATTCCCGGTTGACCTGGAAAGAACAACCCAGGGTCCCGAGCTGCGCAGCGGGCCTCCCAGCTTGCAGACCTAAGCGGTTCGAGATCACTGCGAACGCCGTTGCACCTGGGATTTTCGTCGAAATCTCTCGGCTGCGATGCGACAATTGTGGCGACGTCTACAACCCGGACGAGGACCAATGCTCAACGTGCCAGAGCTTCGGCTGCTTTGTCTTTGCGGAGCGCGATGCAGGGCCTGTTATGAGGAACACGGACGCGATAGATTCGGCCATTCGGCAGATGTTTGGAGACGAGATTGAGGCTTTGACATATGACTGATACATGAAGGACAAAGCTCTGGTAGCTCATTCTCATAGGATGTCTCTATACCTTCACTTTTTGCCTAACGATAGATACCCATTGCACGTGCCCTCACGGTGCATCGCGTTTGGTTGGTGTTTGGACACTATATTTGGCTGCAGCACTGATAAGCGCCCATTATCATCGATCATCGTCAAGTACACCTTGCTTGTTCATCGCCGACCACCATCTACCTGCACTGCCCCTACCACTCTTGCTTCAAAAAATGGCTGAACCTTCATCACAACCTCAGCCACCGGATAGCTCTACTCGACCACGCGTGGAAAGGGACCCCGCCCATTATCACACTGTCGCAATCTTCCGTGTATGTTGATTTGGGAGATCGTTGGGGGCGGAGCGGCTCTGAAGACATGTGTCCTTTCCCAGGTTGAAAACAAACTGTACTCAATCCCGACCGGATTTCTGAAGCAGCAGTCGGAGGCCTTTGCCGGCATGTTCTCGCTTGACAACTGCTCTGAGGGCTTGAGTGACGATAGCCCAATCGTGCTCGAAGGGTACAAGTCGGCCGACTTCGATAACTTACTAAAGGTTCTCATCCCTCGGTATGTGTCTCTAAAAGTCTCACCTGGCATCGCATATAAACCTTCTGCTCAGCCCCTTGGCCCCGTCGCCTCCAATTCTTTCAAAGGATGAATGGATTAGCACCTTGAAGCTTTCTACAGTGTGGCAGATGGACGAAGTCAGTCGTTGTCGAGAAACGCTGCATTGCAATTTGGAGGACTAAACCATTTTTAGATCAGAAGGGTTTCTATCAGTAAACTCTCAGAAATTAGTATCCCCGCTATCGAAAAGGTCGCCCTTGCCCGAGAGTACCATGTTGCGAAATGGCTTCGGGAAGGCATTTCCACCCTTGCCAGCGACACGCATGCGGTCAAAATTGAAGAAGTGGCAGCGGTGCTTGGCTGGGAGACGACGGCGCGCATCTTCGCAATCCGTGACGCCGCGAAACCAGGAACAAACGAGCCGATGCTCAAAGTGTCGCAGCTCACCTGTCTTGGGTGCTACGCTACGTCGTTTAGTCCTGGGGTTCCTTATGGAAGTTGTTGTAGCGGAAAGGGTGTTTCCAACGGATATGGGAACTATACCTACGTGCGGGGATATACCCTGAATTCTAGCCCAGATAGCTCCCTCCAAGCGCCGTCAAGCGAAACGATAGAGAAATCTGTTCTCGATCTGTTCGGCGAAGAGCTCGAGGTTTTGGAGCGATACTGATGGACATAGCTCTTGGTCTCCCATTATCATGTTATCTCTTCGTATCTCTATCCCAGAGTCCTCAAATCAGTACTCTTGCCGTTCTGTTTGGTTGGTGTTTGTATACCATATTTCGCTACGGCCCTGACAAGCACACATGTTCATCGATCATCGCCGAGTTGATCTGCCCCTTGTCGATGGTCATCTATCCATCTTCCTTACCCTTCCGACATTGACTGAAAGACATGTCTGACTCTTCGTCACATCCTCAGCAACCAGGAGACCCTATTCAACCACACGCAAACAGACATGCTTTGCACTACCACACTGTCGCAATCTTCCGTGTGCGTGGATTCACAATATCGTTAGCGATGGAGCGAGGCTGGACGCACACGTGCGGGTAATAGGTTGAGGAAACTTTATACTCGATTCCAACTAGCTTTCTGAAGCAGCAATCCGAAGCCTTTGCCGGCATGTTCTCCCTCGACAACTGTTCCGAAGGATTGAGCGACGATTCCCCAATTGTCCTCGAAGGGTACAAATCAGATGACTTTGAAAGCTTGCTGAAGGTTCTTATACCTCGGTATGTGGTTCATAGATCCCCGAAGCCATGCTCGTTCTCAACCTGCGCAGCCCTTTGGCGACCTCGCTCCCTGATCTGTCGAAGGAGGAATGGATCAGCACCTTGAAGCTTGCTACTGTATGGCAAATGGACGAGGTAAGTCGCTATATACTCTTTCATATGTGTCAAGGCTTATGCACTCCTTTGATAGATCAGAAAGGTTTCAATCAGTAGGCTCTCAGAAATGAACATCCCGGCCATTGAAAAGGTTACTCTTGGCCGAGAGTACCAAGTTGCAAAGTGGCTTCGGGAAGGTATCGCTACCCTCGCCAGCGACACTCATGCGGTCAAGATTGAAGACATAGCAGCAGCGCTTGGCTGGGAGACGACGGCGCGCATCTTCGCGATCCGTGACTCTATTAACAGGCTCAAACCAGGTACAAACGAGCCAACATTCAAATCGTCGCAGCTAGCCTGCGTGGGATGTGGGGCTTCACCCTCAACGCCTTGGCCTCCGACTCAAGCTTGTTGCAACGGGAGGTATATATATACCGGTGGATATGCGAGCGGGTATCACCTCAATTCAGGCCCCGATACTAGTAATAGCTCACCCTCAGGGCCGCCAAGCGAAGTGATCGAGACTACTGTTCTGGATCTTTTCGGTGAGGAGCTCAAGGGTTTGGAGGGATAATGATTGTACTTAGCTCCCATCATCATATAATCTCTCGATATTTTTACTGTCTGCATACTCTTGAATTAGTACCCCTTTCATACATACTGCTTGGTTGGTGTTTGGACAATATTTGGCAACGTCACTGATAGCAGGCGCCCACAGTTATCGATCATCGTTGACTGGAGATACCGCTCGTCTTCTGCCATCCACCATCTATCTTCGTTACCCTTCCAACCCTAGCTGCATAAAAATGGTTGATTGTCCTTTACAACCTCAGCAACCAACAAGCTCCGCTCGAGCACGTGCAAGAGACACCATGCACTATCACACTGTTGCAGTCTTCCTTGTATGTTGGTTCACGGTGTTGTTAGGGGCTCAGCGCGGGACTGAAGGACTAGGACGAACTCTAGGTCGAAGAAAAATTGTACTCCATTCCAACTAGCTTTTTGAAGCAGCAGTCGGAGGCCTTCGCTGGAATGTTCTCGCTCGACAACTGTTCTGAAGGATTAAGCGATGATTCCCCGATTTTCCTCGAAGGATACAAGTCAGCCGATTTTGATAGCTTGCTCAAGGTTCTTATCCCTCGGTATGTGGTGCAGAGTCTTCATTTTATACCTAGACTTAATCTGCTCAGCCCTTTGGCAACGTCGCTTCCAAACCTGTCGAAGGAAGAATGGATTAGCACCTTGAAGCTCGCTACGGTGTGGCAGATGGAGGAGGTCAGTCGCCATCTACCATCCTATCCTACAACCATGCGAGGGCTCAATCGTTACGTTGGTAGATCAGAACGGTCTCTATAAGCAAGCTCTCAGAGATGAATATCCCTGCCATTGAAAAGGTCACCCTTGCCCGAGAGTATCATGTTGCCAGTTGGTTTCGGGAAGGTATTGAGGCTTTAGCTGACGACGCCCACGCGGTCAAAATTGAAGAACTGGCAGCGTTACTGGGTTGGGAGACAACGGCACGCATCTTTGCGATCCGTGATTCTGCGAACAAGCCCAAAGCAGGAGCAAACGAACCGACTCTCAGAGTATCGCAGCTAGCCTGCATTGGATGCGGCGCTTCTTCGTTAAGTCCAGGGGTTCCATATACAAGTTGTTGCAGCGGGACCTCCGTTGCCACCCGATATGGTAGTCGGTATGTGCAGGGATACTCCCTCATATCTGGCCCAGATAGCTCCCTCGCAGTGTCACCACGTCAAACAATCAGGGGTTCTGTTCTAAAACTCTTTGGAGAGGAGCTCAAGGTTTTGGAGCAACACTGATTGTGCATACCACTCGCCTTAATCATGTCCCTTCTGTCTCATATCAGTGTATGTACTTGGTGTACTCAATCAATTCACCTTTATGCCAGACCAAAGTGCGTTTATACTCAATGCTTTTCGGGGAAGCCCAGATGCCATCCCCCTTTGAAGGATTCGCAAGGTCAATCCATGCCTCCATTTGATTGTAACCGCCGATTGCCTAGTATTGATCAGAATCATGCAGTTCACTTAGGCGTGAAGTGCTGTGAAATCGCAAAGCGATCTTAAAATTTCCCATCACGCCTTGCGTATCGGTACGAAGGAACCCTGCTTCCTGGCTATCTACCTTCACCGTACCTCTGACCGGCCGTCGCTCATATCTTCCTGCGATCTTCTACCGGCATGACCGAGAAGGTAGTCTCAACTCACTCAGGGAATAACAGGCCGACGAGATCTGAGGAATATTATTGTCCAAATGCCATCTTTAGGGTGAGTCTACCTCAGAGCCTTAAGTCATCCACCTGTGCTTTCGCATCTGCCATACTTTAGGTGGAGGACGAGCTTTTCTGCATTCCAAGAACATGCCTTACGCCAGGGGCTATCACATGGAGGGTGAATCGGATGATCATCCGGTCATGCTAGAAGGATATTCGAGCCGCGACTTTCGAAGCCTCTTGAGAGTTGTCCTTCCTAGGTATTGAGTTTATGCTTTCTGGATGGTTTCCTACGTACTCACTGCTCGGTGTAGGCATCTGTTGATTTCAATCCCTACCCTCCCGAAGACCGAATGGGTAGGCGTATGAAGGGTTTCAACCCCCTGGCAAATGCATGAGGTAAGCCGATGCTCACACTTGACCAGCTTGACGTTCTCTCGCCAACCTCTTCGTTTGGAAGGTTAGGAAGCTCGCAATCGATGAGCTTTCTGCGATGGACTTGACGCCGTTGGAAAAGACCATGCTTTCTAGAGAAAATCGGGTACCAAGATGGCTTGCTGAGGGGTTCGCACTCTTGTGGAGCACATTAGGGATTATCCCATTGAAGAAATCGGCGCCGTCTTGGGATGGGACACGACAGCGAGGCTCTTCGCTGTTTCCACTGCCTCTGATTTAACCCCGACGTCGGGAGAGGGAGTGCAGGAGTACAGGACTGACATTTCTGAGCTTCGATACTTCATCGACGAACTGTTTGGAAAAGAAATCAAAAGTCTCGAGGGTTATTGAAAGGTTAGTAGACTATGGGCACTGTTCATCGCACATTCAGCAGCTTGTAGTATAAATAGCCCCTCCATCACCACGATTCAACCAATTCACACGCAGATGCAGGGCTGCTGCTAGCCGCCGTCTTCCGCTTCTACCACAACGACCACGTAGGCTTTGCACCAGCGTTATGGCAGACCTTGTGCAAAGCTCTCGCGTTCAGGCGGAACGATCTCGCAGTACAAAATTCTACTTTCAAAATGCCATTATTGATGTAAGTCACGAAACTTCCAAGGAGCAAGAAGTCGCTCGTACTGACCCTTACGACCACTCATAGGTTGAAGGCACCCTCTACTCAATTTCTAAAGAGATATTGGCATCTCAATCTCCAGTCTTTGAGGGAATGTTTGCTGTCGGTGATCGCTCTGCGGGTGAAGGAGCCAGTGATGATAAACCGATCGTCCTTGAGGGGTACAAGAGCGAGGATTTTGAATGCCTCTTGAGCGTCATATTGCCCCAGTGAGTCCTGATACAGCTTCCTCTCCTCGTACGTGATAAACAAGGCCATCCCTGCAGACCTTTCCAACCTTTTCCTCTCTTGTTGAACAAGCAAGAGTGGATCAGCGTTCTGAAACTTGCCACCATCTGGCAGATGGACAATGTAAGTGTCCAAAACCATCTCCGTCCAGCCTGCAATCCTCATTCAACATCGCCAAATGTGTCGATACCTGCTTCAGGCCCGAAATGTTGCCATTGACAAGCTTTCTTCACTTGAACTGTCACCGATTGAGAAGATTCAGCACGGAAGCGAGTACCACGTCTCTGCGTGGTTCAAAGAAGGCATTGCCGCGATAGCAAGTGACTTTTACAGTTACAAGATGGAAGAAATAGGGAACATCCTTGGCTGGAGGACGACAGCGCTTATTCTATGCACACGGGACAAGGCAAAGCCCAAAGCATCGCATGAATGGACAAAGGATTGGGTGTGCATTGAGTGCGGCGCGGCAGTCGAGGGTCGTTCAGCGGGTAGTCAACGACAGGCTCATGGTGAGATGCTCAGCAGTGTGCCGAAAAAGCTTGGTTCAGATAGTACAGAGCAAACAGTCCCCAGCCGGTGCGGCGTCAGCGTCGGAGAAAACGAGGGTCGAAGTCTCTGATGACGTTGTCTCAGCAGTTTTTGCAGAGGAAATGAAGGCTTTAGATACCTGAACTCCGTGGGGTATCAGCGTATATTGTATGTAGAATACCACGATTGATTCTAGCGAGTTCTGGACCTGTTTCAGCGACAATATTCTCGTTGCAGTGTTGTGACAGCGCGCTGGCGTTCAGCGCTCTGAAGCAGGAATATTGAAATCAGTCTTGGTTGATATTCCTTGCCCACGCTGGGACTCTAACTAGTCCCTCATCTCTAAATCACACAAGGATAAGCCGCAAATTGCTGGAAGCTGGGCCGTTTCAGCTCTCAGCAGTCGACCAAGTGGCTGTTTCGCCACGAGACTCAGATTTCATTTGGGACTGAGACAAGAGTTGCCGCTGACTCAAGACTAGATCAACGGATGCGAATTCACAAAGCATTCATATTGGTTGTAAACGCCCGGCGAAGCAGTACATTCAACCTCAAGGCCTCACCTCGAAGCTTTGAATCTAGATTTGGCCATGGTGCCGATAAGCGCCCACGATCATCGATCATCGCCGAGTGGGAAACCGCGTGTTGGCCACCGTTAACCAGTGACCACCATCTACAGTGCTCTCATCTCCAGCGGTGTATATCCCGCATGCCCGGCTCTTCGTCTCAGCTGCAACCCCCAGATTTCCCCGCTTTAGCCCAGGTCGAACGTTAGGTTGAAAATAAGCTGTACTCTATCCCGACCGGCTTCCTAAAGCAGCAATCGGAGGTCTTTTTTGGGATGTTCTCACTAGAAAACTCTTCCGAGGGCTTGAGCGACGATCGCCCAATTGTCCTCGAAGGGTACAAGTCAGAGGAATTTGACAGCTTGTTAAAAGATCTTATTCCTCGGTTAGTCGCTCGACTCTCCGTTCTACACCCTGTCTCATGCTACTCAGTCCTCTGGCAACGTCTCTCCCGAATCTTTGAAAGGCGGAATGGATCAACACCCTCAAACTTGCAACGATTTGGCAGATGAGCGAGGTAAGGGTTCTTTGGCCACTAAATCTTCGGAGAAGAAGAACTTATGAATCCTAACCGCTAATGAAATGCAGATCAGAAGGGTTGCCATTGAGAAACTCTCAGAGATGAACATGCCTGCCACCGACAAAGTTACCCTTGCCCGAGAATGTCACGTTGCGACATGGCTTCAAGAAGGTATCATCACCCTTTCCAACGACGTTCACACTCTCAAAATCGAGGAGGTAGCGGCAGTTCTTGGGTGGGAAACTACTGCACGTATCTTCGCGATTCGAGATTCGGCGTTGAGAACTGCGCTTCCTTCGGAGGATGGGCAATACTCCAAGACTTCCAGGCTAACCTGTATTGGATGCAGCAGTTCGCCGTCGAGTCCTGGAGGTCCCTACCCGACGTGTTGCAGCGGAAGTAGCGGGTATGGGAGTTACCGTTTTCAAGGATACACCCTCAAGCCTGATTCCGGCGACTCCTTCACCGTATCGCCATTAGCCAAGCATGCTGCTGCGATCAACAGTTCGGCACTCGATCTCTTTGGAGAAGAGCTCAAGGCTTTGGATAAATACTGATTTAACGTATAGTCTCTCTATTGCATGACTTCGGAGTGCATTAGCGTACCATTTAGTTCGCTCACCTGACACTTCCCATCGATTTTCTCACGACCGGAGGAGACCCAATGCACGAAATAAGCGCCCGTTCACCTTTCTCCTGTACTTCCAAGACCACCCAATCAATCATCATCTCTCATGTCAAACAGTGCTCAAGGACCCAAAGAAGCGAAAACAGTGGGATGGTCTCGCAGTACAACATACTATATGCAAAACATTGTCATTGGTGTACGCTTATTCGGACTCGAGACATCTAAAAGCTTAGCGCTGATCCCTCTTGCGATCTTTCCCATTCGAACAGGTTGAAGAGTGCCTGTATTCTGTTCCCAGTCAAGCTTTGACGAGCCATTCACCTGTATTCGAGGGGATGTTCGATGTAGGTGACCAGTCCAGAGGGGAAGGAGGAAGCGACGACAAACCTATCGTTCTTGAAGGCTATAAAAGCGAAGACTTCGAGTGCCTCTTGAAGGTTCTGCTGCCTCGGTACGCTCAATTTTAGCTCACTTCGTACTCAAAGTATGGGTGAGAACCCTTTTTCTCTATCAGGGCTTTCGAGCTGTTTCCTCCAACGTTGACGAAGCAGGGGTGGGCTAGTGTTCTTAAACTTGCGACGATTTGGCAAATGGATAAGGTATAACTCATCTGGAGCCATTCTTTGATATCTATCCCGCCAGTGCGCTGATCCACACTTTTGCAATTTCTAGGCCCGAAACGTTGCTATCGAACAGCTCTCTGCCCTCGATCTGTCTCCAATTGAGAGTATCCAATATGCGAGGGAGTATTATGTTTCAGCATGGCTCAGGGAGGGTATCATAGCAATCGTAAGCAACGTGGACGACTACAAGATGGAGGAAATAGGGAACGCCCTTGGCTGGCAGACGACAGCACTCATCCTCTCCCTTTGTCATAAGGCAAAGCCCAAAGCACCGCAATTGGGAGATTGGGCGCAGGACTGGGAGTGTGCGTGCGGCTTGGAACTCGCCTTTGGGATCCAAGGCAGTACCAATAGGCGATTCTTCCAATGCCCAAATTCATGCAACCGCAAGTTTTTTCTGGCAAAGCAACCACTTGACGCGCTTTCCGCTGCGCCACCGATTGTTCAGAAAACGGGAATCGATATCTCTGAGGATGCCGTCGCAATAGCTTTTGCAGAGGAAATCAAGGCTTTGGACTCTGCGTTTGTAGTTTCATGAACGGCTGTTGAGTGTTCATTCGTAATCATGCAGCCTAGGACGGCTTGGACTGACGCATCGGATCGACCATGCAAGTTAACGCTAGGCATGCTCATGTATGAAGGAAACGGTAGCAACCACCATCTCAGCAAATACATAATAAATACTCTCTGAAGTATGTACGTAAATTGATTCGAGGGCTTCGATTCGCACGTGATGCAGATCGACGCCAAACGCCAAATGCGCTTGAGTCACGGCTTGACTTGGTACTTTCACTAACAGCCCCTGCCCTCACGTATCTTCATGGCTTACACCACCCAAGGAGATGAGAACACTCCCACACGTACTCGAAGCGCTGCATATTACTTTCAAGTCGTTATCATCGATGTACGCCCGGTCCTCTTCTCAGTCTCAATCTCAGCTATACTGATTCGAAGCAATGCGTCGTGGAATTGGCGACGCCTTTTTACCAGGTGGGAGGACGCTTGTATTCGATCCCAAAACAAGCCTTGATTTCTCAATTGCCTGTGTTTGAGGGGATGTTTGACGTAGGCAACAATGGGGCAGGCGAAGGAGCGAGCGATGAGAAGCCGATCGTCCTCGAGGGATACAAAAACGACGAGTTCGAGTGCTTGTTGAAAGTCCTTTATCCTCAGTACGTGATCATTGTCCACATTTTGTCCTGATTGAAAGAAACAGGTAATTATTCAAACTCAGGCCCCTTGATCCCAGTCCTCCAGCGCTGTCACCAGTTGAATGGGTCCGCGTTTTAAAGTTGTCGACGATCTGGCAAATGGAGAAGGTCTGTCTCGGTCTCTTGAATGTTTTGACACTCACGGTGAGGCTGATGTGCAGATCCGAGACGTTGCAATCGAGCAGCTCTCCGGATGTGCTCTGACCCTTATCGAGAAGATCCTGTACTCAAGGGAATATCGCGTTTCGAAGTGGCTCGTGGAAGGCGTCACAGAACTTGCGAGTGATCTCGCCGATTATGAAGTGAAGGATCTGGCAACAGCTTTGGGATGGGAGACAACGGCCCTCATCCTTGCCATTCGAGAAAAGGCCAGGCCAAAGATCCCCGAAGCAGCAGATTGGGCTCAGGGATGGATCTGTTGGAATTGCGATAGCGATCTCCACATCGGGTCGACTGGTACTGTGTCATGCATAGCAGACTGTCGTACACGAACTTGGTTGAAGCCAAGGAATAGCCCTGACGCTATATCGGCCCCTGGAAAGGGTAAGCTCAAGGTTCCTCAAGACCTCATTCTCGCTTTCTTCGGGGAGGAGGTCAAGTCTTTGCAAACCTAACCTTTCGTATCGCATTCAATTGTCATTTTGGGATATTTTAAGCCTTTCCGTAATTCATCTTCAAGGCGAAGCACACAGCTGGAATCATCGATTTGATTCGAGATCTTCGAAGATCACCCATTGTACCTATGAATCCTCTATTCTTTCGGAGCGACGACTTCCAGCCAGGTTCTCACGTTCATACGTTCAATTCCTGGAACGAGCGCCCGTCATCTTCTCTAGATACTTCCACCACCTCACATCGCATGTCATCATCTCTCATGTTTGACACTGCTCAAATCCAGAAGGACACAGAGACGACGGGATGGTCGCAGCGCAAAATACTACATGAAAACCATCATCGTCGGTGTAAGTCTGCACGAGTTCGAGAAAGCCAAGAGCCGATCACTCAATCAATCCTGCATCCAATCCGAACAGGTTGAAGGACAATTGTATTCCATCCCTAAACAGGCTTTGACAAATCAATTGCTTGTCTTTGCGGGTGATCCTTCGGGTGATGAAGCAGGGGGAGATGAGAAACCGATCGTTCTCGAGGGATGCAAGAGGGAAGATTTCGAAGCCCTGATAGAAATCCTGTTCCATCGGTACACTCCAGCAATGGTCGATTGCTCACCAAGTGACAGGAAAGGCCCTGACTCACATTTTCTCTGAGCCGCTCCCTCCTGCGGTATCGCGGTAGGAGTGGACCAGCGTTCTTAAGCTCGCAATGATCTGGTGGATTGACAGAGTGAGTCTGAACCTGCCTCAGCGGCAATGATCTCTCGCAATGGCGCCACAGCGCCATGGCATTACACTCTCAAAGTGGATCATCTAAACTAGACTTTCATCGAGATTCCTTGTTCGCGCTGGGGTGATTACTCCCCCGTCCCAAATACGGACAAGGAACGGACACGTTCAACCTGAAGGGGTTCGAGTCTATATTTAACCAAAGTCCCGATAAGCGCTCGTAATCATCGATTATCCCCGAGTGGGAAACCGCGTGTTGGTCATTGCTGAAACGTTGACCTGTGGCCACCATCTACACCGCCCTCCCTTCTAACGCTGTGTATACAGTATGTCCGACTCTCCTTCCCAACCACAACCACCGGATAGCCCTGCTCCAGCACAGGTGGAACGAGATGCCTTGCATTACCACACCTTTGCAATCTTTCGTGTTGGTGTGCCCATATCCTAGCGATTGGGGCGACCCTCATGGGGTGTCAATTAATATAGGTTGAAAAAAAACTGTACTCCATCCCGACCAGCTTCCTAAAGCAGCAATCGGAGGTCTTTTCTGGGATGTTCTCACTCGACAACTCTTCCGAGGGCATGAGCGACGATCGCCCGATCGTGCTCGCAGGGTACAAGTCAGCCGATTTTGACAGATTTTTGAAGGTTCTTATCCCACAGTACGCAATTTACCATCTCTTATTTCAACCCCGTCTTACTCTGATCAGGCCCTTAGCACCATCGCCTCCCATTCTTTCGAAAGAAGAATGGATTAGTACTCTCAAACTTGCAACAATTTGGGAAATGAGCAAGGTCAGCCCCTTCGCCAGCCAGCTACCATACTGGGGCTACAACCATGAAATAACCAAATTGCACTCAGATCAGAAAGGCTGCCATCGAGAAACTCTCAGATCTGAAGATTCCCGCCATTGAGAGAGTCGCTCTTGCCAGAGAGTACCATGTTGCCGCTTGGCTGCAAGAGGGTGTTATCACCCTGGCCACTGAAGCTCACACAACCAAAGTCGAAGAAATGGCGACGGTCCTTGGCTGGGAGACCACAGCACGCATCTTCATGATCCGCGATTCTGTTTTGAGGACCGCGCTTCCTTCAGTGGATGAGCACTACGTCAAAACCTCGCGCCTGATTTGCATTTACTGTGGGGCAACACCAACAGGCCCTTGGGGCTCAATACTCCAATTGCTGTGGCGTGGGATACAGGATCAATCAAGACACAAACACCTCCCTTACTGTGTCGCCACTTTCCATGCACGCCGCTGCAATTACTAGTTCGGCTCTAGAGCTCTTTGGCGAAGAGATTAAGACCTTGGAGAGACACTGATCGTACATAAAACCTTCGCTAAACGTGTCACTTCACATGGAGCTTACCACTTCGTCTGCCAATTCAATGCTCTCCGTTGGATTCTCACGCCGAGCGGCCGAGGCACTCGATTCGCGAAATAAGCGCCCGTCATCATCTTTTCTTTCTTCCGCGACCACGACCTCGTCATTTCTCATGTCGACGACAGCTCAAGGCCCCAAAGATTTAGAGACAACGGAGTGGTCCCGCAGTACCACGTACTACGTGCAAAACGTCGTCATCGGTGTAAGCCTCTCGAATTCGATACGCCTCAGGCAGCTGATCGTCCATCGACTGCGGTTACCTCCTAATTGTTGAGTAGGTTGCAGGACGGCTGTTTTCGGTCCCGAAAGATGCTTTGGCGTCTCAATCACCAGTGTTTGAAGGGATGTTTGATGTAGGAGATCGCTCTGGGGATGAAGGTGGGTGCGATGAGAAACCCATCGTCCTCGAGGGATATAAGAGCGAAGAATTTGAGTGTCTGTTGAAAATCCTGTTACATCGGTACGCTTTTGAGAAAGAACCGTCGCTCTCAACGAGGAATGTAAAGTCCTTTATTCACAGATCACTCGAGCCGTTCCCTCCTACGCTGTCAAAGCAGGAGTGGCTTAGCGTTCTCAAGCTCGCGACGATATGGCAGATGGATAAGGTGGGCGCTCAAGCTTACAAAAATCTACCTCTCGAGGCTCATTTTGTGGGGATGACCGCTTTTTTGACATTTTGCAGGTCCGAACCATTGCCATCGACCGACTTTCCCCACTTGATCTATCTCCGATTGAGAAGATCCGATATGCGAGAGAGTATCACGTCTCCGCATGGTTCAAGGAAGGTATTTTGACGATTGCCAACAATTTCGGCCAGTACGAGATGGAGGAATTAGGGAATGCGCTAGGTTGGAAGACCACGGCGCTCATCCTATCCATACGGGATAAAGCAAAACCCCATTTGAAAATATCGCAATGGGAAGAGTGGACGAAGTGTTGGGAGTGTTCGTGCGGTTTGGAATTCACTACAGGGATGCTAGATGATTCCAAGCAATACTTGCAGTGCAAATCCTTCTGCGGAGGCGGAGCAAAGTACATTCGGACCAAACAACCTGTTGTCTCGGTTTCCGAAGGACCATTACTCTCGGAGCAAATAACAGTCGAAATGTCAGAGGATGCCGTCTCAGCAACTTTCGCAGAGGAAATCAAAGCTTTGGATGCCTACGTAGTTTCATAGTTAACTGTTGATATTTGTTGTACCCTTGGGTATTTACTTAGGATAAGAAAGCTTGAGTACTGTAGCGAACTGTATACAAGAAACGCAAAATGAAGCGTGACATTTCGCGCACTTTCAAAACGGGCAACACCATGGCTGTGACGCGTGACACCGTCAAATTTGGGCAACTATAGGCAGGATTCACCCGGCCAAATCTTCTCTGTGCAACGCAAAACCCTGAAGCCAAAAAATAATCGATTTATTGGCTGATTTTCAGCACATTAAATTTCAGCAACGACCTCTGTGTGACGCGTGACAATGAGAGAAATAGGCAACATTCGACCCCGGTGTGACGTGTGACTGTTTCTTGTATACAGTTCGCTACAGTATGGGAGTCAGGCGAACCTCGCGCATGATGAAATATGCAAGTCACTGGCAAGCACAACGTTATCTTTTTACGCCCATTCCAGGATCTCCTGACATTTCAGTACGACAGTGTGGTTACGACAAAGTATTGCCTCCCACTGTGGAAGCGAATGATGGGTCTCATCAGCAGACCAACTAGGCTGGTTACATAGAGTGTCATGGTTGTGCTGAAAACGCGAAGGTTCTGAATTCGAGCCCCACGTTGGCCGTATGCATGCCGCCATGCATTCATCAAGGCGATTAGAATAAGTAGCCGAGAGCGTGTTGCTTGTTTTTCGTTCCCTTGCCTACGTTCGTTCAGAAAGAAATGTGAGCCCTTTGCACTAGCAAAGTTGTTGGTAAGCGCGTAAAGTTTGTGATACGTTTAGCAACGATTGATGCGGGGTTGTGATCGCCCTTGTCGAAGCACGGCCATCATCGACGGCTGGTGTTACGCATTCCGACCTTTGCTCCGCCTCATTGCCTTTTGGCCATCGTCATCCATATCCACACTCTAAATTTGTCGTCTTCTCTCTTGCCTGACAGACAAATCCTATCGCCAAGGACTACAGGTTTCCTACTTTGACCATGAGCCAAGGCCTTGCTCGACATCCGGGCAAAGCAGCGCTCGCCCTGGGATTTTCAGTATGCACAGGCCAGGCGTCCCCACACCTACCTCAACTGAATGTTCGAGAACACCAGCAATCGGCTCCAAGATGAAGGTCGTCAAAAATTTCGTCTCGAAGAAGCTCGCCAAGGTCGAGCCGCGGAAGCTTCCTTCGCAGGCCAAGGTTCCTCCTGCTTTATCTGCGCCACCTATGGATGGGGAAAAGCTGAGATGAAGCCGGTCGTGGAGAAGAATGTCGAGGAAGTCGAGTTGGAGCGAGGAGCGAGTGGAGGAGGCACCTATTGAACCGAAAGGTGCAAGGCGACATACCACAGGCGAGACCACCAGGCAAACGGAAAACTTCCCCTATCGACGTCGCTTTCTACCTAGATCCAATGACAACTGAAGTAACGAATCGCAAGAACCTCCAGTCACACCTTCCGCCCCTCCCTGCCTTCTGCCAGTCCCAGCGGTCCTTCCACAACCCACACCCTCTCTCTCGCTGCCTCATCCTTCCCATCCCATCCCATCACGCGCCAAAGCCAAGTCTAGGCAGACATGCAGCGTCGGTACTCCCCTCGTTTCCACCTCCACCCTTCCGTCCTCATCCTCGTGCTCGTCTCTAGCATCTTCTCCGCCACTTTTGACTGGGGCGAGGAAGGCGAGCTATGCATCTTCTGTCTGTCCTCGAGGTGGGCTATCAAATACTCCACCAGCGAGGGTCCAAGACGTCTAGGTATATCAGTGCTTGGGCAAGGAATCCGTGCGCGTACGCCAGGACATCCAGTGTGCCTCTTCACTGGAACGCTCGTGGACTTCACTCATCCAGTCATTCCGACGCGACGACCAAAGGAAGTCGCTGCTCCTTCGATCCGAGCTACAGCATGGCCTGGGCCGAGTGGGAAGCTGGGAGGCGGGGTTGGAGGCGTTGGAGGGCGGGTGCCGAAAGATATCTGACGAATCCTTCTACTCGCCCGCACTTCGACATTGCCTCAAGCTACAGTTGCGTCGGCAGGGCACGAACGCGTCTCATTAACGCAGCTTCGCGACCTTCAGTGTACGTGATTACTTTTCGAATTAGGATGGCTCCTGGTTTCCAAATAGGTTGCGTGTCGCTTATACTGGGTTCTGAAGGAAGCTTTGACGCCCCAATCGTCCATCGTTTTGGGAATACTTGATATTGGCGACTTATCGAGTGGTGAATGAGGGGGCGACGAGAAGCCGATAGTTCTCGAAGAATGTAAATGCGGATATTTTGAATGCCTTTCGAATCATATTCGGTATGCTGAACCCAACTTGTTTTCATTTTTACTGAAGGGGCTGAGCAATGTGTAGTCCTCTCGTACCCAGCACTTCAGCACTGTGACAGGCCGTAGTATGGGCGAGCCGTTTCAAGCCTTCTACAATGTAGTAGATGGGTAAGGTGAGTATTAGCGTGTATGTCACTTTTCTAAGCCCGACAATGGATTCCCCGTTCGATCTGAGCAATGACAATGCAGCAGCTTTATGTTTGTGCTCAGATTAGATGCTCTGAGGAATAATGTGTTTCGAAGTGCCTCATTAAAGGTGCCACGGAACTGTCGAGGGATCTCACCAATTACGAAGTGAAAGAGCTGGCAATGGCTCTGGGATTGGAGACAACGCTCCTCATTGTTGCTAGTCGAGAAAAGGCAAGTCCAAAGATGCTCGAAGCAACGGATTGGGCTCAGAGATGGATTTGCTGGAACTGCAATAGTCGGGTCGGCTGGCAATGTTTCATCCATGCAATACTGTCGTACATAAAGTTGGTTGAAACCAAAGAATACCTCTGACGCTACACTGCTCCCTGGCGGGGGTAAACTCACAGCTCCCCAAGGCGCCGTTTTCATCTTTTTCGGGGAGGAGATGAAGTCTTTGCAAACCTGACCTCGCGTGAAGTTGCTCACTGGCAGTTGTCATTTCGAGAATTTAAGCCTTTCCGTGATTCATCTTCAAGGCGAGGCGTGCTTAAAATCATCAGCGTGGTTCTAAATCTCTTTGGAGACGAGCTCGCGGGATCTTAGAAAAACACGATGATTGTACTTACCTAGAACCCTTTGCCCTCTATTTCGCATCGCCGAGGAGTATGTAGCTGGATTCTCACGCTCCTAGACTCAATTCATGGAATAAGCGCCCGTCATCTTCTTCTTTCACTACTTCCACGACCTCGCGGTCGCTTCTCATCTCTCATGTCGAACACAGCTCAAGGCCTCAAAGATTCGGAGACGACAGGATGGTTTCGGAACAGAACATACTATATACAAACCATTGTCATTGGTGTAAGCCGTTACACATTTGAGGTGCCTGGTCGCTACTCTCTAACTTGGATCCTCTGTTCCTACCTGGATAGGTTGAGGGGTCAACTTTTTTCCGTCCCTAAGCAAGCTTTGATAGCCCAATCCCCCGTTTTTGAGGGAATGTTTGACGTGGGCGATGAATCAGTGGGCGAAGGGATAAGCGACGATAAGCCGATTGTCCTCGAGGGATATAAAAGCGAGGACTTTGAGTGCCTGTTGAAGCTCTTACTCCCTCCGTGCGTCCTAATTTACCTCGATCACCCTTTGAAATTCCTGAAGAGATGACTTTTTTTGACAGACCTTTCGAGCCGTCTCCTCCTGCATTGTCGAAACAAGAATGGGCGAGCGTTCTGAAGCTCGCCACGATCTGGCAGATGGACAAGGTAAAGTCTTTCGGCCTCCTCTCCTAGAGTTAATGGATACTATGTACATGCTCTGATCCACATTTGCGATACTTCTAGGCACGAAAGGTTGCTATAGATCAGCTTTCAGCCCTTGACCTCTCTCCAATCGAGAAGATTCAGTATGCAAGAGAGTACCATGTCTCTGCTTGGCTCAAGGAGGGCATTGCTGCGATAGCAAATGACTTTGGAAAGTATGAGATGGAGGAACTAGGTAACACGCTGGGCTGGAAGACAGCATCTCTGGTCTTATCCTTGCGAGACAAAGCAAAGCCTAAAGCACCGCAATGGAAAGAATGGGCGAAGGACTGGGAATGTCCATGTGGCTCGGGAATCAATACCGCAATAGGGAATACCACCAAGCGGTTCTTAGAATGCTCAAAGAAATGCGGCGCAGGATACATTCGGACCAGGCAAACCGGCAGTGCGGTTTCAGATGGGACATCGGTATTTGGGTTAGTGGGAGGCTATGTCTCTGAGGAAGCCGTCTCAGCAGTTTTTGCAGAGGAGATCAAGGCTTTGGATGCCTAAGTAGTGTTATAGTTGACCAGGGATATTCGCTGTACTTTGAGCATCCACTTATGCAACTTGAGCATGGGGGTCAGGCGAACGTTGTGCACCGACTGTGGATGGGAAAAAGCTGAGATGAAGCCCAGGAGAAAGTCGAGGAAGTCAAGTTGAGACGAGTGGTGGAGGAATCACCTATCCTCCGAAGTTGGAGGACGACGTACCACAGCCGAAACCCCTAGGCGCAAACGAATCCCCTCCTTATCGCGGGATCTAGCTCTACCCAAATCCAGTGGCAAGGGAGGGACAAGAACCTCTCGTCGCACTGTGCGTCCCTCCTCTACCTTTCTCTGCAGGCCCAAGCGGTGCTTCCACAGCAGAAGCAGCCACATCCACAGCGCCTCCAACGGCGACGCAACGCGAATTACACTTTCCCTAGCTGCCTCATCCTACCTCGCATCTTATCCCACACACGCCGAAGCATGCAGAATCAGCCGCACTCCCCTCCCATATTTTCGTCCTTATCCTTGTTCCCGCTTTCAGTGTCTCCAGCGCCACATTTGACTGGGACGAGGAAGGCGAGCTGGACAAAGACTCGATGGGCGTAGGCCTAGACATCCAGTGTACCTCATCACTCGTGGACTCCACTAATCCAGCCACCTTGACGTAGCAAGCAGAGGAGGTAGCTGCTCTTCCGATCCCAGCTACAGCATGGAAGGCTGGACGGCGGGTTTGGAGGCGTTGAAAGGCGGGCCCTCACCGAAAGACGTCTAAGGAAACATTCTCCTTGCCCACATTTAAACATTGTCCCGGCTGCGGCTGCGTCGGCAGAGCACGAACACGTCTCAATAACGCAGCTTCGCGACCTTCAGCATAAGTGATCACTCGTCAAATTGGGATGACTCCTGATTTCCGAATACTTTGTGGGCCGCTTGTGCTGGCCTCGGAAGCAAGCTCTGACGCCTCAATCCCCCATCCTTGTGGGGATGTTTGACATAGGCGACCAATCGAGTGGTGGCGGAGCGAGAGACGAGAATTCAATTGGTTTCTAAGGATATAAAAGCGGGTATTTGGAATGTCTTTCGAATCAATATAATCGGTAAGCTTCGCCCAAATTGCTTTCGCTTTCCATTGAAGAATATCCAGCCCTGTCGAATTCAGCGTTCTAGCGCAGTCACAGTCCATATGGTGAGGCCTTTCAAGCATTCTACGGTGTAGGGGAAGGTGATTATCAGCTTTTATTCGTGGCTTCTCCCATGCTCGACTATGACTTTGACATTAGACCCAAGCAGTGGCTTTCCGTTTGTGCGCGGACCTCGATCGAGGAGATACAATAATCTCGGGAATAGCGTGTTTTGCAGTGACTAATTGAAGATGTTGCAGAACCGTCGAGGAATCTCACCAATCATGAAGTGAAAGGGCCGGAAATGGCTTTAGGATGGGAATCGACGGTGCTCATTATTGTTACGCGAGAAAAGGCGAGGCCAAAGGTGTTTGTTGGAACTGCGATAGTGATCCTCTCAGGTCGGCTAGTATTGTATCATGTGTGCAATACTGTCGTGCGTAAACTTGGTTGAGACCGAAGGATAGCTACAACGGTCTGTAAGCTCACGCTCCCTAAGACGCCGTTTTTCGCCTTTTCGGGGAGAATGTCAAGTGTTTGCAAAACTTATCTTTCGTACCTGTACTTACTAGTTGCCATTTTGATAATCTAAGGCTTCCCGTAAATCGTCTCCAAGTCCAAGCGTGCCGCTATAATCATCAGTATGGCTCTCCATCTCTTTGAAGAGGCCCCCGATATCGTATGAAAATACTAATTGTCCAAACGTATATCGTCTAGTCCACAATTTCGGAGCGCTTCCTTCCAGCGAAATTCTCACGCTCATATACTCTAATCGTCGAGATTAGCGCCCGTCGTCATCTTCTTCCACTACTTCCACGACCTCGCAATCCCTTGCCATCTCTCATGTCAAACGCTACACAAGGACCAAAGGACACAGAGACGGCGGTATTGCCTCGCAGCACAAAATACTACATACAAACCGTCGTCATTGCTGTAAGTCTGTAAGCATTTGAGAAACCCATTAGCTGATCACTCATTTAACCGTCCATCCTGTATGGACAGGTTGAACGGCAACTGTATTCCGTCCCCAAGCAGGCTTTAACCAGTCAATCACACGTATTTGAGGGAATGTTTGACGTAGGCGATCATTCGGCTGGTGAAGGAGAGAGCGATGAAAAGCCGATCGTCCTCGAGGGATACAAGAAGGAAGATTTTGAATGCCTACTGGAAATCCTATTGCACCGGTACGCTCTTGAAAACGTTGATTGCTCCCAATAAATCATAGGAAAGGCCTTGACCCACAGACCTCTCGAGCCATTCCCTCCTGCGATGTCAAAGCAGAAGTGGACCAGCGTTCTTAAGCTCGCAACGATCTGGCAGATGGATAAGGTGAGCCTTCAAGCTTAGAGGTAGGTATTCTTCGGTGTTCACTTTGTGGTGATTGTTCCTTTATTCAATTCAGGTCCGAACTCTTGCCATTGACCAACTTTCTCCACTTGACCTGTCCCCGATTGAGAAGATCCAATATGCGAGAGAGCATCGTGTCTCTGCATGGTTGAAGGAAGGCATCGCAGTGATCGCAGGCAATTTGGACGACTACAGGATGGAGGAAATAGGGAACACTCTTGGCTGGCAGACGACGGCGCTCATCTTATTTATACGCGATAAAGCAAAGCCCAAAGGACCCAAATTGGAAGGATGGATGAATCGCTGGGAGTGTGCATGTGGCAGGAACCTGGATTCGGGAATCATCAACACTTCCCAGAAACAGTATATACAGTGCTCTAATATAGGTAATTGCCGAGCAGTGTTCATTCAGACCAAGGAGCCTGCTAGCGCGGTTTCTGATGGACCCTCAGCCTCTGAGAAGGAAAGAGTCGAAATCTCTGAGGATGCCATCTCAGCAGCTTTCGCAGAGGAGATCAAAGCTTTGGATGCTTACATAGCTTCATAATTGTTATCTAAAATTCTTCGTACTCTTGTGTATTCAGTTATGTTGAACCGGCTTTAGAGCTCATGGGAGTCGGGTGAACCTCGTGCAATGGACAGGTGTAGTACACGCCAGCCAGTCGTGCATGAACGTAGCTGAAACCGAAGAAAAGATCCGAAGTTACAGTGGCCCCTGGCAAAGGTAAGCTCGCCGTTCACCAAGACGTCATTTTCACTTTCTAAGTATGGGGAGGGGATCAAGCCTTTGCAGACTTAGCTTTTCGTATCGCTATTTAGATGTCGTTTTGGGATAACTCAAGCCTTTCCGCAATTCGTCTTCAAAGCCAAGCATGCTGCTATGGTCATCGGTATGGCTCTCTATCTCTTTGGAGGGGTGCTCAAGACCTTGAAAAAAACGCTAGTTGAATCTAGAAATCTTCTATTCCACATTTCGGAGAGCCGACTGATTCTCACACGCGCTGATACTCAAATCGTGGAGATTATCGCCAGTCATCATCTTCTTTCATTACTTCCACGACCTCGCAATCACTCGTCATTTCTCATGTCAGCCACCGCTCAAGTTCTGCAAGACACAGAGACGACTCGATGGCCCCGCAGTACAAAATACTACATACAAAATGTCGTCATCGGTGTGAGTCTGTTCGAATTCGAGGACCCCAAGAGCGGTCACTTATTCGAATCATATCCTCTCCGAACAGGTTGAAGGGCAATTGTATTCCGTCCCTAAGCAGGCTTTAACCAGTCAATCGCCCGTATTTGAGGGAATGTTTGACGTAGGTGACCATTCGGGTGGTGAAGGTGGGAGCGATGTCAAGCCGATCGTCCTCGAGGGATACAAGAAGGAAGATTTTGAATGCTTATTAGAAATCCTCTTGCCCCGGTACGCTCTAGCAATGGTCGATCGCTCTCAATAAATCATAGGAAAGGCTTTGACCCACAGACCCTTCGAGCCATTCCCTCCTGCGATGTCAAAGCAAGAGTGGACGAACACTCTTAAGCTCGCAACAATCTGGCAGATGGATAAAGTGAGAATTCCAAGCCCATCTTTATTCATTCACAGAAATTCATCCCATGCTTACGTTCTCGTCGTCCTTCAGGCCCGAGCTCTCGCCATTGACCAGCTTTCCACCCTTGACCTTTCTCCGATCGAGAAGATCCGATATGCAAGAGATTATCATGTCTCTGCGTGGTTCAAGGAAGGCATTGTTGCAATTGCAAACGACTTTGACAGCTACGAGATGGATCAACTAGGGACCGATGTTGGATGGAAGACAACGGCACTAATCTTATCCCTACGAGACAAGGCGAAGCCGAAAGAATTGGAACAGGACAAATGGTGGAATCATTGGAGGTGCCCTGATTGTACCCAGGGGTCGGGAGTGATAGTTGCTTTTAGAGGGGCCCCTCCAGCAACCTTCTTGGTGAAATGCCGAGATTGCCAGACGGAGTTGTTGTACTCTAAGGATCCGCTCAGCACGGGTCCAAGTCCAACCTCTGTGGAGCGTAATGTCTCTCAGGATGCCGTGTCGTCAGTTTTTGCAGAAGAGATCAAAGCTTTGGATGCCTTTTCGTAGTCTACCTTCTTCACGCCTTCAAGCGTTGACTTGCACCATTTAAATTAAGCGCTCTTGCGTGATGATATACCAATCTTAGGTCAATGGAAACGCTAGTAAGGCGCATGCAGGACGAACGCTAGGTACTTCCCATCGAACTCCTGGGAGATCGTGTACCTCGGTGTACCACGCAGAAGGTGTTCCCTTTTTTGCTATTGTTTCCCATCGACTCACCCTACGGGAGGGGGAAACCAACACTACTGTTATCATCCCTACACTCCGTCACAGTGGTAGTGAATCAATCAGCCCTTGTACTGGAAAGGATTCTGGTAAGTGCGTACAGTTTGTAATACTTACGTTCAGCAGTAGTCACTGATCAGAGGCTCTGATGGTCATTTCGAAGCACGGCCATGATCGACAGAACTTTCATTATCCTCTGTCGTCGTTGACCTTTGGCCATCAGCATCATCATCCATATCCATACTCTAAACTTGTCGCCTTCTCGCTTGTCTGACACAAACCATATCTCCAGGGGCTACAAGATTCATCACCACTTGGACTATCAGTGCATCGAGGCTATCAACGCTTGGGCTAGAATTTCCGGCATGCATAGGAGGCCAGGCGTATCTCTGCACCTATTCCAATTGAACGCTTGCGAAAACCAGCAATCTATTCCGAGATGAAACCGTCAAGTTTATCACCGGCACCTCGAGGAAACTCGCCAAGGTTGAATTGTGGAAACTTCGAAGACCAAATTCTGCGTCGCCTGTGGCTGGGGAAAGGCCGAGGTGAAGCCGGCAGTGGAGGAGAAGGTCGAGGAAGTCAAGTTGGAGCGAGTGGTGGAGGACGCACCCATTCAACCGAAAAAAGCAGAGGACGACAGACCACAGCCGAAACTACGAGGCAAACGAAAACCTCTACTTATCAGCATCCAGTTCTACCCAGATTCAATGGCAGCAGAGGTAAAAGAACCTTCAATCGTGCCATCTGTCCCTCCTGTGAAGCTTAGTTCTTGTCCCAGGGGTGCTTCCACAGCCCGCACCCTCTCTTGCTGCTTCATCCTCCATCGCATCGCATCGCACCACGCGTGAAAGCAAGTCTGTGCAGGCATGCAGCATCAACACTCTCGTTCCTGCCTCCACCCTTCCTTCCTCATCCTCGTTCTCGTTCCCAGCGTCTCCACTGCCACCTTTGACTGGGTAGAGCAAGGCAAGATATGCATCTTCTGTCTGGCATCGATCTGTACAATCAAATATTCCGCCAGCAAAGGTCCAAGAAGTTCAGGCATATCCGTGCTTGGGCAAGGTCTCGATGCGCCTGGGCCAGGACATCCAGTGTACCTCGTCACTGGAACGCCCGTGGACTCCACTAATCCTGTCATCTTGACGTAGCGACTAGAGGAAGTCGCTGCTCCTTCTATCCCAGCCGCGGCATGGCCTAGACTGAGTCGATGGCTGGAATGCGGGTTGGGGGCGTTGGGGGGTGGGCCCTTGCCGATAGGCGTCTGGTGATCCCTTCTGCCCACATTGCCGCAAGCCGCAGTTGCGTCTGCAGAGCGCGATCGCGTCTCGTTAGGGCTGCTTTGCAACCTTCAGCGTAAGCGATCCCTCGTCAAATTAGTATGTCTCCTGATTTCCGGATAGATTGCGGGTCGCTGATCATGATGTTCGGTTCTGAAGAGGCTTTGGCGTCTCAATCGTCTGTCTTTGTGGGAGTGTTTAGTGAGGCGACCAATCGAGTGGTGAAGGAGGGGTCAACGAGAAGCCAGTCGCTTTCGAAGGATATAGAAGCGCATATTTTGAATGCCTTTCCAGTCATTATATTCGGTATGTTGAGCCCAACTTACTCTCGCTTTTCAAGGAAGGGACTGAGCAATGTCTAGCCCTCTGGACCCCAGGCCTCCAGCTCTGTCACAGGCCGTATGGGTGAGCCTTTTCAAGCTTTTACGATGTAGCAGATGGGTAACGTGATTTTCAGCTTCTACCTGTGACCTTTTCAAAGCCCGATAATGAGTTGTTACAGAACTGTCGAGGGATCTCACCAATTATGAAGTGAAAGAGCTGGCAATGACTTGGGGATGGGAGACGATGGCCCTCATCGTTTCTGAAGGAGAAACGGGGAGGCCAAAGGCGCTCGAAGCGAAAAATTGGACTCAGGGATGGATATGTCGGAACTGCGATAGTGAAAACCTAACTTTTCGCATCGTTATTTAGTTGTCATTTTTTATACTTTAACTCTTGTACCTAGAATCCCCGATTCCATATTTCGGAGCGCCGACTTCTAGCTGGATTCTCACGTTGTGTACTCACTTCGTGGAAATAAGCGCCTGTCATCTTCTTCTTCCACTACTTCCACAACCTTGCAAATTCAATCGCTCGTCATCTCTCATGTTGAACAGCGCTCAAGGTCCCAAAGACTCGGAGACGAGGGGATGGTTGCGGAGCAGAACATACTATATACAAACCGTCGTCATTGGTGTAAGCCGTCACACTTTAAGACGCCAGGTCACTGATTACAAACTTGGATCCTTTGCTACTCTCTGGATAGGTTTCAGGACATCTGTATTCCATCCCTAAGCAGACTTTGACGTCTCAATCTCCTGTTTTTGAAGCGATGTTTGATGTCGGGAATCACTCCGAGGGTGAAGGAGGCACTGATGAGAAGCCGATCGTCCTCGAGGGGTATAAAAGCGAGGATTTCGAGTGTCTCTTGAAGATCCTCCTTCATCAGTACGCTCTGAAAGTCTCGATCACTCTCAATAGCTCACGTACCAGGCCTTAACTCACAGACCTCTCGATCCGTTTCCTCCTGCGTTGGAAAAGCAGGAGTGGTCTAGCGTTCTGAAGCTTGCAACGATCTGGCAGATGGATAAAGTGAGTCACCGAGCCCAGGTTTAACACCTGTATGATAATGGTATGCTGTGCTAAATATCACATTTTCGCATACCTCAGGTCCGAACCCTTGCCATTGACCGACTTTCTGCCCTTGAACTTTCTCCGATAGAGAAGATCCAACATGCGAGACAGTATCACGTCTCTGCATGGTTCAAAGAAGGCGTTGTAGCGATCGCGACCAATTGGGACGACTATGAGATGGAGGAGGTCGGGAACACAATCGGTTGGAAGACGACGGCTACCATCATATCCATGTGGGGCAAGGCAAAGCCAAGAGCACCACGATGGAAAGAATGGGGAAAGGGCTGGGAATGTCCGTGTGGCTTGGGACTCAGTACGGGGGTCACAAAGAATACCAAGAGGCAATGGTTGGAGTGCTCAGCCCAATGTGGAGAAAAATACATTCGAACCAAGCAGACTGTTGACGAAGCTTCCGATGGGCCATTGGCCGCTGAGATCTCTGAGGATGCCGTCTCAGCAGCTTTTGCAGAGGAGATTCGGACGTTGGATGCGTACTTAGCCTCGTAAATAGTTGATTTTTTCGTATTCGCCATGCTCTTGAGTATTCTATTATAACAATACACCTTGAAAACTCATGGGAGGCAGGCAAATGTCGCGCGTTGAACGGATGAAACATATAAGGTGAGCACTAGATTATCTCTTCCCTTCGATTTCCAGCATCTGGAGCTGCTGCGACTACGTACATAGTTTAAGGGGGAGCGCTGTTGCAAGGGACAGTGAAACTGAGTCATTTTACGACTAGCTCAGCGTCGTGCTAAAAGCACGAAGGTCATAGCACGGTCATGGTCGACTTCTGGCGTTACGAATTCCGAATTTTGCTTAGTCTCGTCGTTTTACCGTTTGACCATCGTCATCCACATCAGCATTCATGCTCTAAACCTTTCGCCTTGTCGCCTGCCTGATAGGCAAGGATATCGCTAAGGGCTACAGAATTCCTCAACACTGGCCGTCGACTATCAGTCGTTGGGAAGCTTGCGCGACATCGAGGCATATCAGTGCTCATAGTAGGGTTTTCCATTTGCATAGGCCAAGCGTATTCCTATACCTTTCTCATTTGAAAGCTTGAAAACACCAGGAGCGTATTTCAAGATGAGGGTTAGTGAGTTTATCACCGGTGTCTCGAAGAAACTCGCGAAGATCGAGTCATCAAAGACCGAGGCACATTCTGCACAACCTGCACAACCTGTCGATCATGGGAACTCTGAAGTGAAACCGGTCGTAGGGGCAAAGGCCAACAAGTCAAGCTGAAGCGAGCTGTAGATGAGGTCCCTATTCAGCAGAAGAAGGTGCCTCCAGTTGCACCTCCCATAACCCTTCTACCGCCCAGTGTCCACATGTGTTCCACACCAGCAGCAGCAGCAGCAGCAGCTACCACCTCCATAGCAATGAACTAAAACTAGGTTCAACACGAACCACACCCTCCTTATCTACGGTCTCTTCCTCTCTCGAATCTATGATAGCACCCACCATAGCAAAGCTCATGCCTACATTCACCACCAGCTCTCTCGTTCGAACATCCACTCTTCCCTGATCATTCGTTTCGTCATTGGCTTTACCACCACCAGAACCGCTACTGGATGGGATGAGAAAACAACAACCTATGCAGCACCTGTGTCGGCGAGAACTGGACGTTCCGTCAGCGTGGGGTTTCGCTGTTGAGGCATCTGGATTCTCACGCTCAAGAGCTCGATTCCCGAAATAAGCGCCCATCATCATCTTCTTTCTTCACCACCACCACCACCACCAAACAATCACCCACGACGTCTCATGTCTGAATCGACAGAAATCTCAGAGGGGCTGAAGAGGAGGTCGCGTAGTACAAAATATTACATACAAACCGTTGTGATCTGTGTAAGTCTCAAGAAATCGAGACATCTAGTCGCCAATACTCACTGGAGGGCAACTTTTGATCCTCATTTCCTAGGTTGAAGCAAGTCTATATTCAGTTCCTAAGCAGACGCTGACGACTCAGTCACCTGTCTTCGAGGGAATGTTTGACGTAGGCGATCAATCAGGGGGCGAAGGGATAAGCGACGATAAGCCGATCGTCCTCGAGGGATATAGAAGCGACGACTTTGAGTGTCTCTTGAAGGTCTTGATTCCTGAGTGGGTTCTTATTTTTTTTCGGCCGCCCTTCAAAATCACTGAAGGGATGATTTTCTTTTTGAAAGGCCTTTCGAGCCGTCTCCTGCATTGTCGAAACAAGAATGGACGAGCGTTCTGAAGCTTGCGACAATCTGGCAGATGGACAAGGTACATCTTTCGAGCTCCTCACGTAGAATGGTTAAATATGTGTAAGTTCTGATCCACATCTTTCTGTTTCTAGGCTCGAAAGGCTGCTATAGATCAGCTCTCCGCTCTTGACCTATCCCCAATTGAGAAGATCCAGCATGCGAGAGAGTACCGTGTCACTACCTGGTTCAAGGAGGGCATTGCTGCAATAGCAAACCAATTTGGCAAGTACGAGACGGAGGACCTGGGGGGCACTCTGGGCTGGAAGACAACGGCTCTAATCTTATCCTTGCGAGACAAGGCAAAGCCTAAAGGACCGCAATGGGATGAAATAGTGAAGGACTGGGAATGTCCATGTGGCTCGGCACTAACTACCGGGATCCAAGGGGGTTATAACAAGCAGTATCTAGAATGTCCAAAAGGGTGCAGGTCAGGGTACATTCGAACCAAGAAAACTCTCGATGCGATTTCCGATGGGTCATCAGTATCTGGGACAATGGGAGACAATGTCTCTGAGGATGCCATTTCAGCAGCCTTCGCGGAGGAGATTGAGGCTTTGAATGCCTATGTAGTTTCATAGTTGACTGTTGATATTCATCGTCGTTTGAGAATTAGATAAGTAGATAACCATCTGGCTCGGGCGTTGTACATTCACATTGGGGCTGACCATGCTAGGTAAACACTTCGTGGTTCTTGTAGGTCTGATTTAATTTAATTTCAAGGCTCTTAGTCTGAATATCACACCGGAAAGGCCTACCTGAGTACAACTGGGAATTACTGCCCAAGGCTGTGAAGATGCACCCGGAGCCAGCAAGCCGACCTCAGCTGATTGGAGTGTCACGCTAATCTTCAAGACCACGTATGCTGTTATTATTGCCAATTTCATCGGAGGGATGCTTGAGAAATTGGAAAAAATACTGATTGTACGTGAAACTCTCCATGCAAGGATTTTGGGAACGCCTACTTCAGGCTGGGTTCTCACGCTCACCTACTCAATACGCGATATAAACGCCTGTCCACTTCTCGGGCTTTCACTACTTCCACAGCCTTCCAATTGCTCTTCATCTCCCATGTCGAACATCGCTCAAGGCCCGAAAGGCCCAGAAACGACTGGATGGTCCCGCAGCACGACCTACTACATGCAAAATGTTGTCATCGGTGTAAGCCTGCACGAACTTGTGAAAGTTGCAACTGATTGCTCATCCAACGGTCTGTTCCTATCCGAATAGGTGGAGGGGTGCCTGTATTCCGTTCCTAAGCAAGCTTTGACGTCGCAGTCGACGTTCTTTGAGGAAATGTTCGATATAGGCGACCAATCGAGTCGTGATGGAGGGAGTGACGAGGAGCCAATTGTTCTCGAAGGATGTACAAGCGTGGATTTTGAATGTCTCCTGAAAGTCATTTATCCTCGGTACGCAGTATACCACTGAAATTTGCTCTTTTCTGAAGGCGGAGAGCCACGTCTAGCCCTCTCGAGCCCAATCCTCCAGAGCTGTCCCAAGACGAACGGGTCAGCGTTCTGAAGCTTTCTACGCTCTGGCACATGGGTGAGGTACTTATCACCCTCTTTGCGCTCTTGTGTCGAGGCCTGAAAGCGGCTATGATTTTCCAGATTAGAGACGCAGCTATATGGGAGCTCTCCACTTCTTTACTTGACCCGGTGACAAGGATCCAATACTCCAAGAGATATCATGTATCCAAGTGGCTCACAGAAGGCATCGTAGCTCTTGCTAGAAACCTTGGGGACTACAAAGTGAAGGATTTAGCGGAGCTTCTGGGCTGGGAGACAACGGCTCTCATTTATGCTATTCGAGACAAAGCCAGGCCAAAGACGGTCGAGGTACAGGATGGAGCTAGTGGATGGTTCTGTTTTAGCTGTAATTCTGTTATCCAGGTCAGGAAAATTGGTGCGACCAGGGATTGGTGCTGTGATAGTAAATGCGGGGGAAGGGTTTACAGAGACATCTCGGATTCCAAGGGTGAATCAAGTGGCGAACTCGACGTCGACGATGCTTGCGTCTCCGATATGCTCAAGGGGTTACTTTAGTATGACACACTTGACATTTGGCACCGCTTGAATTCATTGCTATTACTACGCAATTTAGACACCCGTTTGTGACGACGGTAATCTGAGAGTATTGAGAAACAAGGCGTTAGAGATACTAATTCAGGCTGGACGGGAGTCGCGAGTGTCAAGGTCACAGGGGCACGCTTTGTTAAACCAACCTGCCGTCGCCAAGCATTACAGGCCGACTAGCTCAGTTGGTTAGAGCGTCGTGCTAATAACGCGAAGGTCTTGGGTTCGATCCCCACGTTGGCCATTTAATGCTTGTGAACCTGATCACTTTTTTGCTCCGAACATTTGTGACAACTTTAGTGGGGTATGGTGAGTGGGATGTGCAGCTTCGGAGGACATGATGCTTGTCCTTCTTTTGCATTTCCAGTCGCGACTTTCTAATCGACCTTCTGGATTGAGTAATGATACTGTTACATTATCCTATCATCCTACCGCGCCCGTCGTGCAGAGACTACATAACCAGCCCACTGCTATCATTCCTCCTTCAGAGGTGAGAAGTCTTTGCAAAAACAAAGAACCCGGTAAGCGCGCAAAGTTTGTGATATGTTTAGCAACGATTGATGGGAAGTGTGATGGCCCTTGTCTCGTCGGTGCACGGCCATGATCGACTTCCGGTGTTACGAATCTTGACCTTTGCTCAGCCTCTGTCGTCGTTTGACTTTTGACCACCACCACCATCATCATCCATATCTCATGCCCTAGAACTGTTGTCTTCTCGCTTGTCTGACAGACAAAACATATCGCCAGGGGCTACACATTTCCTCACCACTCTGCCTATCAGTCGTTGGGAAGGCCTTGCTCGACATCGGGGCATATCAGCGCTCGGACTAGGATTTTCCATACGCATAGGCCAGGCGCACCTTTATATCTTTCTCATCTGAACGCTCGCAAACATCGACTCCAAGATGAAGATCGTCAAGTTTATCACCGGCGTCTCGAAGAAACTCGCCAAGGTCGAGTCGTGGAAGCTCCCTTCCAAGAACAAGACTCCTGCTTTACCCGCTCCTCCAGTCGACGAGGAAAAGGCTAAGGCACAGCCAGTTGTGGAAGAGAAGGTAGAGGAGGAGAAGGTCGAGGACGTGAAGCTGGAGCGAGTTGTGGAGGAGGCGCCTATTCAGTCGAAGAAGGCGGAAGACGACGTACCACCGCCGAAACCACCTGGCAAACGAAAGGCGCTGCTTATCGGCATCCAGTTCTACCCAGATCCAGAGGCAGCTGAGCTACAAGAGCCTCCAGTCGCACCTTCTGTCCCTCCTCTACCCTCTGCACCCAGTGGGCACGTTGCTTCTACAGCAGCTGCAGCCAACACCGCCTCTACAGCAACGCCACCAACAGCAGATACAGCTACACGAACTACACCCTCTCTCGCTGCCTCATCCTCCCTCGCATCCATCACATCACGCGCCAAAGCCAAGTTTATGCAGACATGCAGTATTAGCTCTCCCCTCGCTTCCGCATCCACCCTTCCTTCCTCCTCCTTCTCCCCAGCGTCTCCGCCTCCCTTGGTTGGGACGAGGAAGAAGAGCTATGCAGCTGCTGTGTCGCCGAGTGCTGGGTTGTCTACTGCTCCTTCAGCTTGGCCGGCGCTCAGCTCGGCTGTACCGGTCAAATCGCCCATAACGCCTGTCACGCCCAAGACGGCGGCGGGTATGACGTCGCCGACGACACCTAGCAGGGTCCCGCTTAAACCTGGTCGATCTCTGGTGTTGCAGCAGCAGAAATCGTTCGTGGAAAAGACGGCCAAGAAGGAGAAGGAGAAGGAAAAAGAGAAGGAAAAGAAGAAGCGGAAGAAGGAGAAGAGTGGTCATACACATGAACGGTCGACGAGTAGTGCGCAGAGTTTTGCGCTAAAGGGGTGTCATCGGGATGTGGAGGAGATGGAGAAGATGTTGGTTGGTGAGTACTCAAGCTCCTTTCTGCTGTGCTGTCGCTGACCCTGTGCTATCCTCAAGACCTGTACGGTTACTCCCCGTCAAGTATCACGACGATGATCGACACTCCGGCCAACGTGCAGTCCAAGTCGCACCTTTTACCGACGCGAGAGAACATCATCACGCAGCTTCAGGAGCTCGTCAAGGGCGCCGAACCGGGCGATCGGTTCTTCTTTTTCTGTACGTTTCCCCCTCTCTCCTCTCTCCTCTCTCCTTCCTCCTTCCTCCTTCAATCCACATCTCCAATGTCCTATACTGACTGACGTTTGTCGACCTTCCAGTTGCGGGCCACTCGACACAACAACCGACCGACTCGATGGACGAAGAAGATGGCATGGACGAGCTCATCGTCACGTATGATAATCTCCTTATCCAGGACGACGAATTGAGGGAGAAGTTGGTCAAGCCCCTCCCGCCTGGGGTGAAGCTCACTGCGGTGTTTGATAGTTGTCATTCGGCGAGCTTGTTGGGTACGTTGCGTTTCTCTTGGTGCTGTGTTATGGCTGGTGTTGTGAGCCTAAGGCGCCACAAGCCGACTGGCTACTGGTGTTTTTTTTTTTTTGTCGTCTCCTGCTTCCACGCGAGACTAGACGAGGGATCCATGCGTGAAGCCCATGATTTGGATGGGAAGAGCGCTTTCATCGGATGGAATGGGGGCTCCTTCGTGTCGTAAAGACGCCGCGACGAGATCGGTCGATAGATAGGGAGAACTAGAGGGACATGAGGATTCGTCGAGGCACGGGCTGTGCTAACCTAGACCTTTTCAGATCTTGAACACTTTAGGTGTAATCGCGTCTGGGTACCATGGATGAACAAGGGCAAGAGGAGGAGTTTGAGTAAGCTTAACGCTGTCGGTGAGTTGTGATCTCCTCTCCTTCTTCTTCGTTGTGTTTTTTCGTCCTTCTCTTCATTGCCCTTTTCCTTCCACCCACATCCCGCTCTCTTCACCCCGTTTCCTTTCCTCCACCCCTTCTGTTTGTGGATCGAAATTCTGTCCGTTACCCCTTCTGTCTTTCACTTCCTTCGTTCTTTCTTTCGTCGTGAACTACGAGTATGGACACTGGCTGACCAACCACGTTCGACATATAGTCCGTAGAGCTGCCGCCCCACTATCTCCCCGACGCTCACCCATGGTCCTCTCGCCAATGTCAACCTCCAACATGCTCTCGCCCATCTTTGACTATGAGAGGATAGGGAGGGCGTTTAGTCGCAAAAGGCGGAAGCAGGCTGAGGCTGCTCGAGCTCTGGCACCTGGCGGTGATGCCACGACTGGTGCGGATGGTACAACTCTGGGAGCGATGGACGAGGCAAAGGAGTTGGGGAGGGCACAGGAGCGTGCTAGGGGCCTCGATGCCGTGCTTAGCGAGTCTTTGGCCAATGTCCCCGAGGGCACTAGCGCTGGCGTCGCGAAACCCGCAGTTGCCTCAGGGGAGACCGTGGCCAATGCAACTGCAAACAAGGAGAACGTCAAATCAAAACGACCTGACCCGCGCACGAAGCAACGGGCCAAAATTGTCCCTCCGCCTGTGTTCAACGGGTGGGAGAGGAGCTCGATGGATAGGATGATGGTGGCAGGAGGAGGGAGTGGGAGTTCTGAGGTGGCTAGTCTAGCTTCCTCGAAAGGGGCTGTGAGGCCTGTTTCGATCTTGGCTAGCGGGCCATCTACCGTTGTCAAAGCTGTTGGTGGAAACCAGACGCCGCTTGAAGGAGCAGCGACAAACGCCACACGACCCAAGCCCAAGATCAAGATCAAGACCACGTCGTTGCCTTTGGAGGTTCCTACGAGGCCTGTTACGCCTATCGGGGGCACGGCTTCAACATCAGTGGTGCAGAATGCACACGTGACGTTTACTCCGCAGACGTACACCCCTCAGTCGAGTCGCCGGGATTCTGTTGTTGTCGCTGTTGCTCAACAACAGGGGAGTCGACGAGATTCGGTTGTGGTTCAACACCCAGGAATGGGTGGGAGGAGAGAGTCTGGACATGGTGGGCCGGCGATGGTTGGGATGAGTCAAGTACTGGAAGAGGCGTTCGCGAAGCATGCGGAACGGAAGAAGGGAGATACGCAGCTCACCGACCGGACGGATCGAACGGATAGGACCTGGCCGGCTAGCGACGTTTCGGACGACAGTGGTGTCTTCTGGTTGGTTGATGAACCTGAGGAAATGGATGAAGAGGATGCAGGAGAGGAGAGTCGGGGAGGAGGGGTGAAGTCGGGAGGACCATCGAGAATGGCTTCGTTTGGTGCTACGTCGTCCATTGCGGTAACGACGACGATGACGGCGCATGCGTTGAACTCCGCTGCTGCTGCAGCTGGTTCACCTGTACGAGCGCTCTCAGTGTCCAAGGGCAAGACCAGTGAAGGGGAGAAGGGCAAGAAGACAAAGAGGTTGTTCGGCCGACATCCCCGACGCTGCATGTCGCCTGAAGCACTGTTTTGTGACGGGTGGTGTTGGAAGCGGTACGAAAAGGAGGGCGTGGATGGAAAGACGCACATGCCGTTTGTTGTGAGTTTCCTGTCTTTCCTTGCCGAGGACTGTTGGCTGACCACGGACATGATGTAATGTAGATCTCGCTGTCTGCGGCCAAGGATGGTCAACAAGCTTGGGAGGATGCGTCTGGTGCTTCAATGACGCAGCATCTTGTCAAAATCCTCAGGGAAGACCCGACGCCGACTATGGGGACGTTGCTGGGGCAAATCAGGTTTGTTCGCTTTCCCTCTTCCACCTCGCCTCCTTTACTCATGCTTTTCTCCCAGCCACGACCTCCACACAACCTACCTCGACATCCACTCGAGGGCTCGCGATTATCGTAAAAAAGCGAGAGAGGTGAACAAGGTGCGGATGCTGAAGGGAAAACAGATGAAGGACGTGATGGCGGTCGAGATGAATAATTTCCAGGATCCACAGGTCAGCAGTTTGTGGCCTTTGGATATGAAGCGGGAGGTTTGGGATCCTTAAATGGATCCGAGTGCGTAGGAGAGGAGGGGGTTGTTGGTTTAAGTTATCCTGTTTGTCTCGTCCTTCATTCTCTTCTGCGACTGGTATCGATTTGGGCTTTGTGTTGTCAATCTCCGTTCTTTCCTGTTGGCCCTCAGTGCACGCTTTTTTCCCTACCCACGTTCTTTCGGTCGACATCGTTATCGCCTGTCTGTTGTTTTCGAAAGCTTTACATTGCTGAAATACCTTGCTGTACTTACTACCTGTTTAGTTATCTAGCGTACCTACATCTACCTCGAGTTTCTTGGTTAATTTATTCATTGTATCCTGGTGCAGTTTGAATGCAAAAGTCAGTCGATGATCAAGGTGACCCCCTGCAAGGCCTGTTTCATAAAATTCCTTCTAGACGTTGCCTCCTATTACTATGGATGGATGGTCTTTCTTTCGCGATGCTGGTGACAGCCTCACTTCTTCCGTGGGCACTGCAAATTCCTCGTCCGCGTTGGATGTCGCCGTTGTTTGAGTCACTCTGAAAGCAATGGATGTCATCGGAACGTGTGTTGAGGACGCTTCTACTACTCTGCTATCTCGTCTCCGGAGTACGCGCATGGCGATTGTTTGTGGAGCTAAAATCTGCAAGGATATTTGATTATCTCTAACCTGTTCCTGTAACCTGTTGGGACAACGCACCGTGAATGTAACCCAGACGAGATAAAGAGCAGGAGCTGCATTGCCATAGAATCTGGAGATGACCAGTGCCAGTCCCAAAATTAACGGAGGGACCGCGGATTCGACGAGCGTCCGAATAATTCTTGTGTATTGCACATACGCCTTTCCAACTCTTGAGTCGCCTACCAGAGCGTCCACCTCTTTTTTCTCTCGCCACAAATGAATGATGAGCGTTGGCGAGATGAGGAGGTTGAACCCCAGCGATATCCAGGTGCTGGCCATATCCACGATGGGGTTATAGGGTCGAGATGGAAGCTTGAGGACTACTATGAAGGCGCCTGTCGACGAGCGTCAGTTTTATGCTTGGGCTGTAAAATTGGCACAGACCAACGGAAAATAAAAGTAGACTACCCGCTGCAGTGGTGATGACCAGCGCCGAGCCACATTCAAGCATAACATAACACCGATAAATCTGCGACAGTCCTCAGTAGTTGCATCTACTCGAACAGATGTGACTTACTAAGAGGCCATCCGCTAGGACCAGCAAGAGTTGGACGCATGAGACAACGGTCTTATCCAGAATGTACAACGAATTCTCCAGTCTGAATTGTCGTGAATTTTCTGGCTGACAGAGGGGATGGCAGAAGGCTTCGTAACCGTCTACACAAAATGGTTCCATTTTTCTTCCATCCTGGTAAATCCTGGAGATAGACCAAAGCTTCAAGCAGAAACCCGTTGTCCACAGAATGGTAGAAATGATATAACCAGCACAGAGGGCAATGCTGACCAGCGCAAATACGTGACGCAGCCGTGTCCTCGTCAGACGTCGAATGAGTCGCAGCGCTATCTGAGCTTGTATGACTGATGTGTGGTTCCAAGGAGGTCAGAAGATGATATCACCTGAGTGACAACTAATCTTGGTCTCACTGGAAAAGCAGCCAAGAGCGAATGTCGACAATACGTCTTCGACGATGGTAAAGCGGCCTCTGATAAAGCGGCCCCGTCCGGTCATGGAGTCGGTCAACTCATATATATCGTGTACCCAGAAGGCCATTGTAAAGGGGTGTGATAGGTTGGCTAAAATCGCTTGCCCAAGCTTTTAAGTGTTTTCGTAGTCATGGATACTTCGATCTTCTAACAAAGAAGCCTTCTATCAATATCACCGTCAGATGCTGATGTCTCCTTTCGACGGAAGGACGTGTTCTTTCTGCAGCTTAAATAGAACGAGGCTTTCAGCAAAGACCTGGTCTGTATCTACTTCGTTTACATAAATGACTACTTGGATGCAATGGAGAACTTGTAAGTGGTTGTGCCAGTCTTGTCCGATCAAGCGTTGTCTCTCGATCTGGACTACGCGATGCTGAGCAACTTGAATTTTCTGTGATTTTGCTGTCGTGCACGCCTTCTTTCCAGATGAGGTTGAGAAAATGCAGCGCAACGATGGACGCCGCTTTTTCTATCACTAACAGCTGCGGGCAAAACGATAGATTCGTTTTGACGAAATCCATCTTGCTGATTTTGTTAGTTTTGAGCCCCTTGCCGGCAGGGACAATTAGCACGCCCACTACCACAATAACAGGTGTGGTATGAGCACCCCCAGATGCAGCGCGCCTTGACCCGACTCGCTACATGGATGGCGATTTGGTGGCTATGGTCTATTTATCCCTACCGGCAAGCAGCCCTAAAGCTAAACAACGTGACGAAAAGGAATTTCGTCAAGCTAGATCTATCATCTTGCAAAAAGCTTCTGCGCTCCCCAAGAAGTGTCGTCCGATACCAGATGCGGTGATGTTGTACCACTTCTCCCTCCACACCTGACTATAGACATATAGTAAGACACGAAACCCCTGCTCTTTCCCTTCCCCAGGCACTCTTTCTGATAGAAAACCTAGCCTCCAACAGGCTCCTCGCCATTGGGAAAGTTGTATCCCTTATCCTTTGCGGACGAGACAAGCTTGTCAACCACACAATCTTCTCTAGCAACTTACTTTGGGCATCCCACAAGGTTTTTCTTATCCCAAAGAACCCTACAGGTTTGTTATGAATTGCATCCCATCGACCGGGTATCGCCGTGGTGGATATGTAACACCACTGCAGGCTGCAGGGTACGGAGGACATTTGTATCCTTTCGGTATCCGCCATGTGCGTACAGAAAATATTCCTTATATTTCGTGTCCTTTCCGTATAACTCGCGTATATCTCACACTAAGATAGCATTTGAATTGTCCTATGATAGATCCTCTCGCCACACATCGTTTACGTAGTAATTGATTACGCGTGGGTCAAAAAATCTCGAGAAATGGAGGTGCTGCGATTTCATCTGATAACATCGGATTGACCCCCTGACCTCTGACTCTCAACCTAGAGAAAAGCAGTTATCCGTAGTAAGAAAGCGCTCAAGAGATGCGCCGCTGATACCGGGTTGCAGACACTTCTTCTCCCTGAGCCCATTCAGTACCATGTCACAAGTCCACTCGAATCAGAGATAAGACCATAGCAGAGGCTGTCAATCGCTCACAGAGCGCTCATAAGTATTCAGCCAGAGAAGACCCGAGCAATTCAACCTGTCCCGGATGCTCTCAGGCCGGGACCAATAGGGGCTAGGGCTTTTAGGCAAGCAGGCGTGAAAATCGCTCCTTAGGATACCATTCGACCTTTCTTTCCCTTGCCTTGGCGCTAAGCACCACTAGCATGGATACACTCGAAGCGCAGTTCAAGCTGTACCTTGACTTTATCTACGCGGATATGGTCATCGGTGTCTCTCTGACAGGTAAGTGGACTTTATGCTTTGCTCGACGATACTTTAGCTGATGAACCATTCGTAAAAACCGATAGCTATTCAACTGTTCATGTGCGCCTCCATGACCTCCATGTACTTAGAGCTGCCGGCACAAACGAAAAAAGGACGAATTCCATATCTCTGCGTTAGCTTCATGCTACTGGCCTTTACTGCAGCCTCATCCATAATCCATACCTCACTCACCCACGACATTTTCTTCCATGTTTCCCCCGGATCAGAAAATGTACTTGCAGGTCTCCAACTCATATCGGAGATGCCCAATACCGAGGTCGTTGGCCTGTTGGCAGACATCAGCATTCGGATTGCGGATGCCCTTCTTGTAAGTTCTACTTCGACGACAAGACTCAAAATAATCAAAGTGTTAGGTGTATCGGTGCTATTTGGTTTGGTATGACCAAAAATGGGTGGGTTTCCTTGTTGGTTGTCTGTACATTGCTGGTCTAGGTAAGTCCCAAAGGTGATCATCTTCTGCCTGCCCTCAACTGTGGTTTTCAGCTGTCGGCATACGTTCATACGTTCCGCTCTCCTACTGGAACCCCACAATTAACGCAGTGGATATAACTTTGGCCGTCGCCCTCAATGTCGCTGTCACTTTGATCATATCTCTTCGCCTGGTTATTGCCCACCGAAGAAGCAGAGCTATCATTGCTTCGCATAGAGGTCCAGGGTACCTAGGAATCGTCGCTATCCTGACAGAATCAGCGGCGTTACTGGCAATCTTTGGGATTGGGGCAGCCATTACCACACCCTTGGAGCAGGGTGGTTTTAGCTCAAAGCAGGCTGGAGTTGTCTTTCAGATTATCTATCACTTTGTTGCAGTAGGTCACTTCTGGTCCTCGACAGTGTGAAGCTACATCTAAAATCCATCAGATCCTTGCGCCTCAGATGATCATATCTCGGGTTGCAGCTGGGAGATCGTGGGCGACCGTCCGCGAAAGAACCACCGTGATCTCCAGGGAAATAGAGTTCGCTGAGAAGATCCAGTCAGCAGACAAAGAAACTCTAGGTTCGCCAACCACACTTCCTTGAATATAGTGCACGTCCGGTGGAGATGGGCTCAAGGCATACCTGCAGCCTTGCGAGGAAAGTCAAACAAGCGTGTCGCGTTCTCTGAAGCTGTTTCTTATTACACTGTACTTCTGAATATCTAAACTAGATGCTGCTATTAGCCCTTGTATATCAAGACTTTTACTCCACCTTGTTAGAACAAGCTTACCGAAGGTTGCGTACAAAACACGATCCCCACCCTTAGAGCGTCCTCGGCTCTGATATTGTTAGCATCCTCTAAGTGCCATTTCGCTGACATATCCGTCCTGAATTATACCTCCGCGGGCCTTGATTGCACTGTTTATAAACTACGGGGTATACACATTCAAGTAATAGACTGTAGAGATAGAGAAGCATGGCTCCTAAGAAGCACGCGGATACGTTGGAATGACAATGTTCATAACTGTTGGGCCGAGGGCCATCCAAAGGCTGGAGCGTGGATGGATGGTATGCCGGGTGGGACGTATGCCAGACAGAAGGTATGTGCATGCTGGCAGGCAGAGGAGGTGGATGATGATATCGAGGTGCCTGTGTGATGATCAGTAAAATACATTTGTGCTGAACGTCGCGAGAAAACTTACTTATATTCAGCAGGACAAGAGACGAGGCACCTTATACCCAGTGTAACGATGGACCCCACATTTTCTATCAGTAACAGCTGCGGGAAAAAAAAAAAAAACGATAGACCTGTTTCGACGAAATCCATCTCGCTGATTTTGTTAGTTTTAAACCCCTTGCCAGCAGGGACAATTAGCACGCACCACTGCCACGATACCAGGCGTAATGTGAGCGTCCCGGGATGCAGTTCGCCTGGCTGTGATTCGCTACTTACATGACAGCTACCTAGATATCGATAGACAGCATTTCGCCAAAATGCTGCTTTTGATATTCGCTCAATCTCGGAACCGTACAAACAGCAACGCACCACCAGGTTGTAAGGCTTCGACCATCGTTGGACTCAGCACACCATTTCATGCAATCAGCCATCTCCCTTGTTGGCGCACCGAAACGAAGAGAAAACTCCAGGTATTTGCCCAGATCTGATAGTAACCAAATATCGAAAGCTGAAATTTAGTGAAATACTGTCTGTCGTTATTTAGGTTGCTGGAATGCCAATATGGTAGCTACGGTCTATTTGTCCCTATCGGCAAGTATCCCTAAAGCTAAACAATGTCATGAAGAGGAATTTCGTCAAGCTAGTAGGTTTATCGTTTTGCAAACAGCTGTATCTTTCTGCGCTACCTACAAGGTCTTCTCCGATACCATCTGCGGTGATATCAAACCACTTCTCCCTCCACACCTGACCACGAATGTATGAAAAACGAAGCCCCTCTAACCCCTCCTCTTTCCCTTCACCAGGCACTCTTTCTGATAGAACACTCCAACAGGATCCCCGCCGTCGGGAAAGCTGTAACCCTTAGCCTTGGCTGACGAGACAAGCTTGTCAACCGCACGGTCTCCTTGCCCCTCCCTAACCCATCCCTGCCTCTCATAGTCCTTGATGGCGGTCCGGCACCAGAATTTACACCCACTTCCTGTCTCAGGTTGATTTCTGTATGCGTCTCGATGGCCGGCTAGAAGAAGTGCGAGCGCTTGTCGTATGGTCGGCCTTTGGTTGTCGACAATCGGGACAGTCGCAACGTCTACGAACATTTGAGTGGAAAAACCGTACTTGCAGCCCTTGAGGGTCAAGACAATCGCCAAGTTGTCTTGTGGGGCATCCTCAGGGACGACAGGATTGACGGACACCGACTTGTTGTCGCTCATTTGGAGAAAGAGGGAAAAATGGGCGTTGTTGTTGATGTCTCCGACACCTCTGGCATGGACGATGATACTCTCGACTGGTTTATCCAGCATCTTCTGAGTTAGCTGCTGGAGGGACACAGTTCCATCTGTAGCCATGGGCTCTAAGCAAGTCCGACTTCACAAATGTCCATTTCACTCACCATAGTGGCCATCGACAAGATTCGGAGATATGGCAGAGACTGTCTTTATATAGTTTGCCATGGATTCACTTAGCTAGAGGAGAATGCTCTGGAGTTTTCGAGGAGTTTCTTCAACTGGGTCAAAGAGATTCTATCGCATCTCAATCTGGTATCAGTGCCTAATGTAGTTGACTCGGGGTGATAGGCGCTCGAATACATATTCCCACGAGTTGGGTCACGTCTCTGATTCTGACGTGTCGATGTACTTTGGAAGTCAACCAAAACGACATCTACTTCTGACATGGGTTCCCTGCTTTCATTGTGAGTATTTCAAAACAATATAGACTTCTACCTTCTAAGGCATGTACCAGGCCGCGTCCCTCACCTCAACATTCTTCTGTCGACGATCTTGACGACGAAGCGCTTTACGACCTTATCAAGAACCGCAAACAAGCGGAAGGGCTCGGGTCTATGAACGCAGTCTTTCGCACAGCTTATAGAATCACGCCTGATGCTGTTCTCAAGGTTATTCAAAGCAACAGCGAGGTGTTCATGATGAACTATGTTGCATCTCGCACAACCATCTCCATCCCGAAGATTCGTCGGGTGCTTCCCAATCAGGAAGACGAGGACGACCCCGGATGGCTTATCATGGATTACATAGAAGGAGAGGAGCTTCATGATGCGTGGCCCAAACTGTCGCTCTGGATGAAACTAAGGACCCTCTGGTCCTTTTGGTCCTACATACGGCAGCTCCACCGGCTCCCCCTGCCTTTTCCTGGGATCCCAGGTCCCTTCAACGAGACAGGACAGCCCCAAGTCTGTCAAGGGCGACTCTTTACAGAAGATGGTGCAGGTCCGTTTGAATCGTATGCTGAAATGGCCGACTGGTTCGATCGGCGAAGGCATGACTGCTTTGCATACGACTTTCTCCGCGCAAAAGGCAAGTTGACTGGTCACCGAATACCCATATTCGACAGGTCGTATCCCCTCGTGCTTTGCCACATGGACCTGCACCGACATAACCTCATGATCGAAAAAAGCACTGGGAGACTCTGGGTTCTTGACTGGGCATTCGCCGGTGCTTACCCTCCTTGGTTCGAATATGTGATTGGATATGACCTGGATGCCCCAGGGGGACTGAGGAAAAGGCAGCCCGACTTGTGGGATTGGGCGTCTCGGTTCATTCTGGGGAACTACGAGAGACTCAGAACAGGATATTTCGACGCCATGAAGCTGGTGCGGATTATCCAAGACGGTCGTCCGATTTCGCCAAATTTCTTCCACAGTCGGGGGCTAGTTATCGAGGACGATCAAGTTAAATACGCACCAAAATTGTAGGGACTGGCGGCTTGTCCAGATAGATTGTACGCAAAGTCCCCCTCACTCGAGTACTGTAGAGACAAAGAAACGATGCAGAACAGGGGGTTGGTCACGGTCCCGTCATAAGATCTCTTCTCGTGTAAGGCTAAGCTCCATGCTGGAAATATCATGAGCCGGCTGCAGAGAACCGCGCGGTTTTGAAACAAGCTTCGATGTTGCCCCACGCAGTCGGGAGTCGGTTAGAGTCTCCAGGAGGCGGACTGGCGGGTGTCAGTGCTCAAGCCCGCTGCTAATGACAAGGTAACCCTAAAATGCCGGCGGAAAGTCCAAAGAAATGAAGCACGCACTTCGTGGAGCATGTCCGCATGGGATTCGCATTCGTTTACTCTACGTTTCACGCCAGACTGATCGTGCAGCACAGCAGAGAGCTCGAATCTGCGCCAGATGAACGCCCGTCGTCACAAATCCCGCTAATATTAGTACCCAAACCCCCGAGTTTCAAGATTTTTACCCGTCATTCCTGCATCTGAGGATGTCATATCCGAAATTGCGTACCAGGCTTGATCTCCAAGCCCAAGGTGCTCGGAGCGCCTGCAATTTCGCTATTGATATTATGTCCCTGTTTCACAGGGCGGAGCATGCATCCGTCATGAAGCTGTACATCGGCTGGTAATTTCTCAGCAAAGATTAGCTTCAAGAGTCACATAGCGCCCATGGGCTTGACGGTCGGCAAGAACGGTTGAAGAACGGCTTTGAATGCACTAGCGAGCAATGCCTTGAGTCAACCGCTGAGTACATATAAGACTTGGCGCAGAAGCGTGTTTATCGGAATCCAGTCCATCCCTCAGCTTCCAAGCAATGTATCCGCTAGCTTCTCTTATTACTCTTGCGTCTGCACTTCTCCCGAGCGTTTTTGCTTTTTCGGGAAAGACGTGCAGGATCATGCCGCTGGGTGGTTAGTACATTGCTAATCGCTAGGACAGAAGCCAGTCTGACATTAGGTAGCTTCCATTACCTTTGGTTATAAAAGTAGCCAGGGAAACGGTTATCGCGATGACCTTTACCTTCTCCTTGAGAGGGACGGAAACGTCGTCAATATGGTCGGCAACAACCCAGCGGTCAACTCGACGTTCAAGGACAAGGACACTGAAGGGTGGATTGGCTATACCATAGATAGAGTCGCTGAAAAGATGCGGGATTCGATGCCCAGGAACCGTCCCAACATCGTCACCCTGCTGGTCGGAACCAACGACATGACACTACCAGTCGATCCTGCTGGCGCTCCCGCTAGGCTTGGCAAAATCATCGACGACGTCTTGAATTATCCTCCCCTCACCCTTGTCGTTGTTTCCTCCCTTCCAGCCAATGCTGACCCGGTGGCCAATGCAAGGATCAATACCTACAACGCTGCTATACCTGGCGTCGTCCAGCAGCGTGTTAATGCAGGGAGGTCTGTGATCTTCGTGGACTGCGGACACACTGTAGGGATTCCTGACCTTGTGGATGGGACGCATCCCAACGATGCGGGATATGAGCGAATCGGGAGGTGTTTTTACAACGGGATTGTTGAGGGAGAGAGGAGAGGCTGGCTATTCCCTGTCGATGGTGCTCCTCCTTAGTAGATTGGTTGGTGTTTACTTTGTCGAATTGTAGCCTTCGGAAAGAGCCCTTCAACTCCCTTACACGCTCAAAATCGACGTTCAAGGAACCTCATTTACTTTTTCCTATAATCCATATTACCAGACGCGTATCAACAACAGCGAGCGTGGACTGCATCAATCGGAGTTTGGTCCTGGAATCGGCGCAAAAGAACATTGTTTTTGTGGGACATGTCATAAAGGGGAGCTCAACTTCGTCGTAAAATCAGAGCCTGTTGGTGGCAAAGGCGGACCGTACGGTTGGCGGAAACGTCGCGGATGGATTTCGAATTCACGCGCGAGTGATGGCTTCGGATTTGACAGTGGGCACCGAGCCCAAAGCGGACGGCAGTAAAATATGCAGTAAATACCGTGTTTCGAGGCAGTAAAGGACGTATATACGGCTGTATGATGAATATAGGAACACTATGAAGCCTCAGAACGTCGAGGAAGAAGGGTTTTTGAGTTTGTTTGGTCTTGCTTGTTTGTGAAGGTCAGCCCCTACTAGTATCTCCTACTTCCACAGTGGAAGGCAAGCCAATCGTCTGCCAAATCTTCTGGTAGCAACTTGTCGGTATGCTGAAAAGCATCAAGTTTCCTCCCCCAACGCTTCCATTCACTATTTTTGACAGTGTTATATATGAACTTCCATGTTACTCGAGCTATTTTTGTGTCCGAAGCTTGAGGCAAGCAAGACAGGGAATCGCGTGGGTATGGAATACAAGCGAAAAGTGCTACACACCCTATTGAGGGTGTAGCATTTAGAGTAAGAGGCATAAGTGTTGCCTTGAGATCCTGAGAACTATGTGTTCTGCCATTTGACGCTGGTCTGCAGCCTGAGATACACTTCAGAATCTAGAATTCATCTTGCAAACTTACCATTGATAAGATAAGGCAAGTAAAAGTGTACCTGTACAACTCCCGTTTACTGTTTGAACTCACCAAGTTTATTAATTTGCTATTTACTTTATCTCGAGCACGCAATGCACGCAATTTTCCCTATTAGGATGGTTTGTTTCCCTTTTCAACTGATTGATCACAGGCGCCGTCTCACTCACCGCCTTCCCTCGTCCTCCTTGCCCTTCTCCATCTTTATTACCTGTATAGTGCCACTCTGACCATCCCTTGATGGGACAGACAATATTTTGAATGGGATTTGAAAGCGCCTTATCAGCTGAACTTGGAATTTCATGTATCCAAGTTTAGAACCCCTGAACATAGGGCTGCCGACATCCGGTTGAGAACCTGAGTGAACACGTCCGAGCCTGAGCTGGACGCGTGGTCCAATTTAAGCTCAGGTCTGGTTCAGCCTCTTAAATTTGACATTGCGTTCGCGTTCGGCATAAGGCAGAGCTTGCTGAACGCGTCCGAACCTGTGCGAACGCATTCAAACGCAAGCTTAATATGGCTCCTATCATCTCCGGACATGGAGAATAGGACGCCCAGGGACGCCCAGGGGACTCAAATTACTAATAGAAATCTTCAGCATGAGCAAAGGGCTTCACGCAAGGCTGAAGAAGATGTTTGGAAGGTGCGAGATGCTAGATGGGAGTTGATTGTGTCGTTTGAGGTGACACGGGTGAGCAGGGGAGACTTGCTGCAGGGGTAAAATCGAAGTCATTGCGGCACAGGATGGTCTTTGGTCTTCCAAAACCATTTGGTAGTCTAAGTAGGATGTGCCTCGTTCCAATTCTATGTTACTTTGCCTCTCTATGGCACGGTTTCTCAAATCAGGTGGTGAACGCGGTCAACGAACCTAGCGCGGAACCTGACCAAACGCCTCTTGAACTGGACCCTCAATGAACCGGAAGTTCAGTTCGCGTTCGGCATTTTGGAGAGACTTTGTACATGTTCAGGTTCGTGTTTGCCCCAAACCCCTGTGAACCAACGCTGACTGAACTTCGGCTGCCCTACAGGCTGAAAATACTGTCCAAGCTCATTCTCCTTTGTTTTATGCCATTATGGCTTGTTTCTCTGATTCAAAAACGATACCCTCTTGTTCTGAATATGTCTTGTCATCTTCCGAACCATCCAAATCGCCCTATCAACCCTTGCAGCAATCCGTTATAATTCAATTGGTCTTTGTCACCTAAACTCGTGGAGGCTTTTGTTGTTAACTTCGTCTCATTAATTGGACCACCTTCTTTACTCTATTGGCACTATCTACCTGTTCTACATTGTCTGAATTCGGCGTTGGCTTGCCTTCCACGGTGGAAGTAGGAGATAGGGGCTGACCTTCACAAACAAGCAAGACCAAACAAACGCAAAACCCCTTCTTTCTCGACGTTCTGAGGCTTCATAGTGTTCCTATATTCATCATAAAGCCGTATATACGTCCTTTACTGCCTCGAAACACGGTATTTACTGCATATTTTACTGCCGTCCGCTTTGGGCTCGGTGCCCACTGTCAAATCCGAAGCCATCACTCGCGCGTGAATTCGAAATCCATCCGCGACGTTTCCGCCAACCGTACGGACCGTGGAAGATTGACGTTCCTAGCACTGTCAAAAACATGCCGACGAGCTAAAGGATTTTTAACCTTTTCTCGCGCGTCTTTTATCTTCTTCTCCGCTTCTCCGTCGCCTTCTTTCATTATTACCTCATCCTCGTGTGTGTGTGTGTGTGGTTTCTAAGGTCGACATGTGTCCGATTCCCGAACGCCAACCCCTCTGCCAGCATAGCGGAGTAAACCTGTGGAAAACTCGTGCTGACAAAGAACTACGGGGTACGCCGCTTCGACCACCTCATCCCCCGCCCCCTGATAGAAGGCGACCGAGGCATCTAGGCTTTGCCCTTCCGAGCCGGAGGTTTAGTCTACCTACTTTAGCATTAATTCATATTAATCTTAAATCTAACATCGAGTCTGCATCATGTCCACAAATCAAGTCTATACGTGATCAGCGCTGCTACTGGACCTTGAATACATCTAGTCCAAATCTGCGACTGCCGCGGGGTCGAAGCCCCCATCATCACCCTCACGTACTACTTGTTGAACATCATAAGCGAACTCTGCTACCAACGACGTGAGGGCTTGGAGGGAAGTGAGAGACACCAGCATCCTCAGCTGTTCCCTGGGTCTGCCGTCCAGCTGGCATAGTCCCTGGACATCCGTAACCCTGGCCTCCTTCGCCAGCTTTCGTCCAAATGCCTCTCGTAACATTGTGATCGCTGCATTCCCTTGGCACTGTAGGAGAACATGTTCCGGGGATTCAGTCGCCCTGCGACAATAGCGACATATTCTGTCGGCCTCATCCAGGTTGTGATATCTCCCCACCTCCAGGCCATAGCAGTGGTTCGATACCAGCAGCCGTGTCAGGGCTACTCGATGCTCGCGGTTGGCAACATTCAGATAATCGCGGTAGCGTGCAGGCTTCTTGACCTTCCTGTCCGTGTCATCCTCCTCGTCGTCGCCTCTGCCGTGGATGAGGTATAGTTTCTTGGATGTTTCGACGTTCATGCGCAGCCAGTTGCGAACCCCTTTCGCAATCTCCTTGGCTAGTTCTCCCACCCTCTTTGGTTGTCTCAACTCATCGTGTGCTGGGAAGAGGCAGTGGAATGGGAGATCTGTGATAACTTTACGCAGTCTTGATATCCAGGACTGGTGTCCGCCAAGGTCGAGTTGCAATGCTTCTTCTACAGCCAGTCTTGCAAAGTGGGTCATAGGTAGCGCCACCAGATAGCGCAGGTAGTCGATGGCCAGGAGCAGTCGGCGGAACGCGATAGGCATCACCCCAGTTTCGCTGTAGAGGGCAACCACGATGCAGTGGTCCCCCAGTCCCAGCATGCGACGTAGGAACCCCTTCTGGGTCCTCTCGAGGAGTGATAGGGCGGAACGATTGGAATCCAATATCACTTCGCAGCCATGGGTGAGGTGTGAGTCGAGGTAGGCATTGTAGAGCATGAGGGCATCCCAGGTGGGCATCTTGCCACCCCTGCCGTCTATTCCACATGCTGCTCGGCCAGCAGACGCCGCCTTCTCCGCCTTGTCGTCGTAGTGGTGTCGCAGCGGCTCCGCTCCCTTAGACGAGACTCTGAACCCAATGTAGCATTGTTCCTCGACGATCCTTGTTGGTGTTCCACGCAGTTGCAGAGCAGGCACGGACCTGGGCTTGTGGCCAAGCACCATGGCGACCGTCTTCACCTCGTTCACGAGCATAAAGTTCTTCGCACACCAGTTGGCTACTCCATCCAGTTTCCGCTGCAAGCCGTCTGCTGTAGTCGACATGAGGAGGATGTCGTCTGCTTGTTCGAGGTTTGTCATGGGAACTCCTGCAAGGCAGACATCGCCAGGGCCATCCCTTTCAATCCATTTCCCCAGGTCGGCCAGGAAGAGGTTCCATAGAATGGGGGAGCATGAGTCGCCTATAAGGATCCCAATTGCCGCCTGAAACCTCTCAGAGAACTCTCCGTTGTGCGTGACCGTGTACTCCATCTGCCGGTAGAGCTTCCTCAGCCAGTCGAAGATGAATCCTCCGGCACTCATCCGTTGAAGTTTGATCCACAGTGTCGAGTGGTCGGTGGAAGGAAACGCGTTGGTCATATCGACGTAGGCAACGTAGAGTGTGTTACCAGTCGCATTGGCCTTATCGAGTGCGGTGCGGAGGATGAACATGTTGTTATTCGACCTGAATCCAGTACGGAACCCGTTTTGGGAGGGGGGGATGAGGTGTAACTCGTCGGCCCACTTGACGACGCGCTCGTTGATGAGGAGGGTCATGAACTTCAGCATGCACGGTTCGAGGCCAATTGATCGGTAGCTTTCCGGGGAGTCTTTCGGCTTCCCCTTCTTGCACAGACCAACGAGAAGGGTGTTGATCCAGGCCTGTGGAATCTCTCCGGATTCCAGGCACCAGTTGCACAGGGTCTGCAGGCACTCGTTACTCATGTCGTAGATATCGGCATAGGAGATCCCATCATCACCAACCGCTGAGTCAAAGCGGCTGCGAAGCTTGTCCTTTGCCGCCTCGATCTCGGCCAGTGTGAAGAGTTGGGAGAAGGATAGGCTAGGGGAGGGATCTTCAGTTACATTGGGTATAGCTCCAGCCATAGCGTCGTTGAGTTTGTGCCGGCCGGGGTCGAATGTCGCAGGGAAGGGGGTGACAGGGTTCATCCTGACTTTGAAGATCTTCTGCAATTCGTCCACTGAGAAATCACCAAACACCTTGATGTTCTTCCCCAAGTATTCCTTGATCACCGCCCAGTACTCTCTCTCCGTCTTGGCCTCGGCGAGCTTCTGCCTGAATTCCCACTGCACCCAGCAGTACTTGCGTCGTTTCGTGGTATAAGACCCCTCAGCGTCGTGTAGGGCTTTTCGTTTGGCGGTCACAGATTCCGGTTCCTGGATTGGTCCTAGATTGCTCGTGATCTTGTCCCTGTCCAGGTTTGCCACCTCCCCTCTGCACATCAAGCAGGTACATTCAGTGCCCTTGGGTGCTAGTCTCTCGAGCTCGTCTGGTAGCGGTGCGTCCAGTTGGGCTCCCGCTTTCGCAAGCTCATCCGCAGCATCGTTCCATTCGTTACCACTATGAGCCTTGACCTTCCTGAAGTCGACGGTTGCCGGCCTGCGCTGAAGTAGCTCCACAATTGGTCGAACAAGATCTCGGTTCTTGCCCTGCCATCCGACCATTGCATGCCTGTAGGCGTACTCCACCAACATCTGCAGCACATACTGCGAGTCGGAGTAGACGATCAGCGGTTTGTGGATGTTGCACCCCGCAAGCGCCCGCCATACGGCCAGTAGCTCTCCTCGCTGATTCGTCTGCGGTCCTGGCACACGCATCGCAACGTTCCTTCGGTTCCCATGGCCGAAGAACACCCCAGCTCCAGCCTGCGCTCCTGATCTCCCATTCCCTATGCAGGATCCATCGACGTAGACATGGGTCGGATTGTCTGCGCAGTATGCTGGTCCATAGACTTGTCGAATCTTCTCCTCTGGCGGCGGTTTCGATTTCACCGCCTCGATCCACAGGGCATCGGCCTTTGATTCGTTCGGCAGTGGACCGTTAACCCGTCGTCTTCTCCTAGCCCGGGAGACTGGTTGCTTCGGTAGCTCCTCTGCCAGTTGGACCTCAATGACCAGTTCCGAATGATCAGACTCGTCTGTCGTTGCGTGCCCGTTTCTATCCTTGGCGCTATTTCTCGCGCTCTTCAACCCGCTGTCTGTGCTCCACCCTTTCATCTTTGTCTGTCCATATTCTTCCCTCTCTTGCGTCGTTCGCTTCTTTCTCTGTTCTTTCATTGTAAACCAAGGATGACAGCTGACGATGGCCTACACCACAGTTCGCAAAACCGCAGCCCCGTTATCACCTCGGCATGGTTCACGCATGGTCCTTTCACCCATGTAAACTTCCATTTTCCAATCTTCTCTTGCACATTGTCGATTTTGAGAGGATCACGAGGGTGATTATTCGTAGAAAGCAGAGGGAGGCTGATGCTGCTAGAGCCATCGCAGCCTGATGCTGGAGGTGCTCATACCGGGGTGGATGGTGCGAAGGAGAGAGGATTCTGACTCTAGGAATTATGAAGGAGGCAGAGGAGCGCAGGAGCGAGCGAGGGAGCTTGATGCGGCGCTTTCCCAGTCGCTCGCCAATGTTCCTCAGGGTGTCAGCGCGACTGCACCTGCTCCTCCGACAAGGAAAGCCATCGTCGCCAACGTAACTGCAGGTACGGAGGCAAACAAGGAGAATGTGAAACCCAAACGCCAGACGAAGCAGCGATTCAAAATCGTCCCTCCGCCTTTCTTTGATAGTTAGATGAAGAGTTCGTTGGGCTGGATGAATCTGGGAGTAGCGAGTGGGAACTCTGAGGTGGCCAGCCTTGCGTCCTCGAAAGGGCCTGTGAGGCCAGTTCGATCTTGGCTAGCGACCCGTCTACCTGTCAAAGCTGGTAGTACAACGACGCTATCTGGAGGGGCAGCAGCCGTAATGACAAATGCGCAACGAGCCAAGATCAAGACCGTGTCGTTGCCTCTAGAGGAGATCCCCACTCGACCCGCTACAGGTGTCCAAGGCACGACATTGACATCGGTGGTGCAAAGTGTACGTGTTACGTTTACCCAGCAGACGTATACCCCTCAGTCGAGTCGTCGGGATTCGGTTTTCTTCGCTGTTGCTCGACAACAATGGAGTCGACGGGGTTCGGTCCTAGCTCAACATATAGGAATGGGTGGGAGGAGGGAGGAGGGACATGGTGGGCAGGTGACAGTGGTGGGGCTGAGCTAGGTGCTTGAAGCGTCTCCGAAGCATGAGAAACAGAAGAAGGGGATGGCGATGACGACGACGATGACAGCGCATGCGTTGAGCTCTGCTGCCGCTGCCGTTGGGCACGTCTTCATTTCGTGATCTAGACATCGGTGAGCTGAGGGGAGGCAATTCTCTGTGACTTTGATGCTGTGCGAGGTGTCTTCACTGATAAGGTTAAAGAGTAGCATAACGGTGGCACTGCCCACCCCGACCCCGGCGAGCGCTCTCAGAGCAGCAATGTCAATCTACTGCTCCTCCATCCACCCCCGATGACGGATTCTTACCCATCGTCTTTACACATGAGGACAGAATATCTAAAATTGCGTACAAAATGTGAGCTCCAAGTTAAAAAAAGTGCTCGAAGCGCTTGCCATTTCCCTTTTGATTCTGTGTCACCGTTTCGAAGGACGGATCCTGTATGTACCTCTGCTCGCGATGTTCCAGTCAAGATTAGCTTCAAGACTCACGGTAGCGCCGGTAGACCTGATAGCCGGGAAGACCGGTCGAAACACGGTGTTGGAGGCACTGCAGCAAGCTATTCCTGGAGATTGCGCTCAATATATATAGGACAGGAAGCAGAGGCAGCATACTTATCAGTGACCATTACATTTCATCTTTCCATCTCCTTCAGTAATGTACCTGCTCGCTCCCCTCGTTACTCTTGCAGTTGCGCTGCTACCAGGTGTTTCTGCTTTCTCGGGAAAGACGTGCAGAATTATGCCACTGGGTGGTGAGTTTGTTGCTCGATGCCCGACATCGACTGGTCTAATGTGGAGTTAGCTTCCATTACCTTTGGTACAGGAAGCAGCCAAGGAAACGGTTATCGTGATGACCTTTACCTCCTCCTTGAGAGAGATGGGAACGTTGTCAATATGGTCGGCAACCATCGGGCTGATGCATCCACATTCAAGGACAAGGACACAGAAGGGTGGCCAGGCTTCATCATAGACGAAGTCCTTGGAAAGATGCGGATTTCGATGCCCACGAACCGTCCAAACATCGTGACTCTGCTCGTCGGAACCAACGACATGACACGAGGAATCGACCCTGCTGGCGCGCCAGCTAGGCTTGGTAGAATCATCGACGAGGTCTTGGACTATCCTCCCCTCACACTTGTCGTTGTTTCATCCCTTCCAGCTAATGCTAACCCGGTGGCCGATGGAAGGATCAATGCCTACAACGCTGCTATACCTGGCGTTGTCCAGCAGCGTGTTAATGCAGGGAGGTCTGTGGTATTTGCGGACTGCGGACGCACTGTAGGGGTTCCTGACCTTGTCGATGGGACACATCCCAATGATGCGGGGTATGAAAGGATTGGGAGGTGTTTCTACGACGCAATTGTTGCGGCAGAGAGGAGAGGCTGGCTGTTCCCTGTCGATGGACCCGCTCCATAATCCGATTACTCACCATTTCCCCGTCAATAATGAACTGGGGCGTCTCACCTATATCAGCTCCTTGGATTAATCATACCTTGCTCTACAAAAGCCATTTGGGTTACACGTAAGCCAATCCAATCCATACGCTTGTGCACAAGTCCCACTGGTAAATATTCGTTGCTGAACATCTAATGGCGTTAGATGGGATTGGATCGACCTTTGTACATATAGAGAGGATTAACCTAGCTTAAGAATTCGAGCTGATATCACTAGCCTCTATGCCAATGGAAGGCGCACAGTCGACTATATTTGAGCCTTGTGTGCTATGTTGAACGTAAGAATACCACCTACCAGTTTGAGAACGGACGATACTAGACCGTGAATGTGCGCGTTCCACCAACAAGAATTTGAAAGTTGAGGCATTAAACTTGCTGATGCGCCCAGGCCTGAAACACCAGCCAGGTATTACACCTTTTTAGAAGACCCCACGGTAAGCGTAGACGATTCGAAGCTGTGACGGAGGGACTGGCCCGGGGCCACAGTATGTACTTGCGCGTGAATAAGTACGGCGCCAGCTACTTCTTTGACCACCGACTGGCCCTAGCTGGAATCGGCTGCAATTCATTCAATTCTGAATCCTCCCAGAGCTTATATACCCTATGGGTTCGAGGGAGAGGTGTGTGTGTGGCATCGCAAAGGGGAGCCGTGGGCGGAACGTGGTTCCTGCGTGTCCAACGTGAGGCCTTGAGGCATGAACCTAAAGCGTGTCGAATGATGATCACGATGATCAACCGGGATCAGCCAGGAACGCCATTTTACCAAGCGGAGATAGTTTCTTTGCCACTTACCAGCATGAGAGGCGAAGATGAGAACGGGTCGAGTCTTCCAGGGCCTCCACCTACCAATTTCTCGAGGCATGCGGTTTTCTATTCTGACGTTGTTACAATCAGAGTGAGTCGATTCGAAGGACTTGGACAGGGTGACGCTTACCACCTCGATGCCAACCGCAGGTTGAGAGCATGCTTTTTCGTGTGCCGATAAACGCCCTCTGTCGGGCCTCTGAAGTCTTCGAGGGGATGTTCCTGGTTGACAGAGGCGATCAGGGCCACACCGACGACAATCCCATACTTTTGGAAGGCTTCCTGAGCAACGACTTCGAAAGTCTTCTAAGAATCATATTTCCCCAGTCAGTGTTAGCTCTTTCTTATCACTATTGCGAGAACACTCTCTTAAACACTGGCGCTTATTTGCAGGTTCACTGACTTTCCCGATAGTCCCTCGCTGTCAAAGGAAGAGTGGGAGGGTGTCTTGAAGCTCTCAACGGTATGGGAAATGGATAAGGTCACTTCATCGTTCTCTTTCTCGTAATACGGCACTGGACATCATCTCAGATACGCACGATGGCGGTGGAAAGGTTATCGTCGATGCAACTCGGTCCTTTGGAAAAGATTAAGCTTGCCAAGGATTACAGAGTTCCCCTTTGGCTTTCAGAGGGCATCGAAACGCTTGCTGCGGAATTCGAAAAACACTCTATCGATGACATTTCCCTAACCCTGGGATGGGAAAAGGCTGCAAGATTCGCCAACGTCATTGCTAGGGAACAGATCCAACAGAACGATGTAGTTCACAAGTCGCGAATTCTCTGCTACCAGTGCAAAAGCGTTCTAGGGTCAGCGAAAAGGGTTCATTGCTCGTGCGAAACCCGTTGGGCTGGGGAGTTTTGCTTCACCCTAAAGTCCATAGACGCCCAGGGCGGAAGGCCTGATGGAGCTCAGACTGCGACCCTTGATGCTGTGAGAGGCATATTTACTGATGAGCTCGAGGGCATGTAATCTCCATTCAGGGTGTTATTTTTATTTCACATCTGTTCATGAATTGTTTATACCTATCCGCACACATCGGGAAGGTTACGGCGTCCAAGGTTCGTCACGAGTATCGGCCCATAAAGTCCAAATCGAAGCATAATCCGTTCACGTCGTCGGAGTCCACTTCATCCCTCTCTCTTTCTTTCTTCCTTTTGCATGTCATTCACTCCCACCTGGGCTCTCTCAGCCATTTAATCTCTCGCCTCAGATGTTGCCGCTATAAGGCGCAATCTGAATCCACACATCAGTGCAAGCCGACTTGACGTAGTGAGGATGGTTGATCCTCGGTTGCCAAACGATATCCTGTCTCCCATTCGCCTCAGTGGTTGTGTTGGTGCACAAGGCCCAGGAGGCGACGTCTCCGTTAAGCGACAGGAGGGGCTTGCCGATGTAAGGAGAGGAAGAGAGAGTGGTTGGCTATCGGAGGATTATCGTCAGCATGAATGAATCTATCAGGAAGTAAACGAGGATGGCGATGAAACAAACCTTGGCGCAATAACCAGTGTACGAGACGTAATTTTGGGGCCACTTAAAGATGAAACTGGGGGAATCACCAGCATTGACGTAGATGGGACGGGAGTTGTAAGAGAGGAGAGCATTGTCGATAAGAGGGAAGTTGTAGTAATCCCCATAGACGCAGCCCGGTGGGCAAGTCTACCAATCATAGAGCCAGAATGTTAGCAGGCATGAAGTAGTAGCAAGTAAGTGTAGTGCACGTCCCGGCGACTCACAGAGATGATGGTGTAGTAAATCGGATCTGTGAACGGGTTTGTAGGGATCGCGTAGAGCCTCGTAACGCTTCCTCCACCCGTCTTGGGAACGGCCTCGAGAATGTTGTTTCCGAAACTGAAGCCATTGACATCCCTCCAGTTGATGCACGACGAAGTGGAAGGAGGCGTCCCAGCGGTATTTTGATACAAGATCATCCTGTTTCCTGTAAAAAGTTGTGACTATGAAAGCGGGAATGTTGTTGATGACACGAACCTGCGCCACAATATTCCGTCGAATCACCTGGACAGGTGAAGGAACACTCCGAATTTGGTCGTAGCTGGCCGTAGGGCATGTAGTTATCGCACCCTAAGTGAGTCCATCGTCAATGAGAAGGGATATTGAAGCTGAAATGAGAAAGGATACATACAACATTCAGTACCGTATTCCATACCGGCCAAACCATACCCGTTGGCCGCACAGAGATTAGTACATCTCACAGCGTTGTTACCAGCTGGGATGTCGAATCGGAATGTAAGAATTCGAGGACCAAAGTCGCTAATAAACAAGGAGAGAGGTTAGGGAGTGTTGTCTCGTTGTAGTGGGACTGGTAGTACGCAACTAGTAACACCCCTTGTAGGTCCAGGTGCCGACAGTCGTCTTGATGGAAGGCGCTTGACGAGCTTCAAGGGAGGAAGGGATGGCGTTGACCAAGGAAGCAAAGGTCAAGCTCAAGGCAAACACGAGACTCTGGAGCAAAGAGGGCATGGTAGATCCAGGAACAGGCTCGAGGGTAGATCGGAAAGAAGGCCTCAACGATTGAGGGGTAGAGCGGGTAGGCGCTTATATACGATTTTCAAAGGAAGCCGACGCAGGGAACCAGTACTCTGGGCTGGGGAACATGAAAACGCCGCTCTATGGTCCTGTTTTTTGTTATTGATTTCTAAATGCCAGAAGTGGGAGTCTAGGCTGCGCGCTCTTTCCCACTTCACGCTACTCCTTCACGTACGTGACGAGATCAAGGTGTAGCCCCTGAGACTCACAATGCAGATTAGCTGGATTTGGAATTAGAAAAAGAGTGGATACGTACCCAAGGCACAGAGGTGAGTTCGAATACTTTGGAAAGCGTCAAAAGGAAGGGCGGCGGGTCTTGGGTCGGGGTGATCATCACACGATTGTATGTTCCGCAGAGGATTGGCGCTCGAGTGGCGTAATATCATTGTCCAAAAGGGCTGGAGGAATCAGAGGATCACAGGCCGAGCGAGGATTTAGGGTCGGCTTAGCGCTGCATACCGTCATTGAGAGAAGTTAATCAGACTCATTATCAGAATCAACCCCAAAGCCATCTGTCGTCCCACGTCAGAGCGAGGCGAGGTCCGTGGATGGAGAGCACTAGGAGGCACCAGGTGATGGGTAGGCATCTAGGATATCCCTCGACTTGGAAGGAAAGAATGATTTTGTTCTCAGGGGCTAGAGAATGGGGCCTGGATTCGTACCTCGTCCGTTCGAGTAGGGTTCAGGGGCGTTGGACCTGTCGAGTTGAGTTGCAGAGAATGAAGGGGTAAGAGGCTAAGCGAGTCAAGTGTAACTGGTAGCCATCGGTTCCTGTTCTGTTCGAAGAGCACGTGGCATGCATCTACGACTTGGATGTGACTCTGTGGGTAACTTGTTTTTGAAGTGATTACTGTATTCCGGGAGTGTGGCGCGTAGAGCGGCGGAAAGGATGTCGCGTGCCAAGGATATCCTTGGAGGGCGGAATCAAATGTCTTTCGGCAAGGTCAGTCCAAAGAGTAGCAAACTGATTGCACTCGGAAAGATAGGGCAGCCAGACTGTCGAGACGATAGCCGACGTCCAGTGGGATCTAGACCATCGAGTCATGGAGTAAGGAAGGCGATCAGCGAGACGATGCAATACAGAGACAAGGCTCTTCAGAAGCAAGACCTGTACAGCAGTCGAGGACGATTTCAAGGTGAACAAAAGATCAACACAAGTGCAACGGAGATCGGATTCAAGGCGATGCGCCGAGATCAGGTACTGCTGCAAAGGACAGGCACCATCATCCGGGAATTCGGAGGGCGGGCTTGGCTGGCCGTCTGTTCAGTCAGATCATCGAGCGAAGAGCTAGGAAGATTGAGACATGATCAACACTTCAAGTCTTGCACTCTTATCATAATGCCAAACTCACCGGCTGAACGTACCTGTGCCTTTCCATCACTTGACCTGTCCCTTTATTCAGATGACCTTCGTTGTTCGACCATCCTTTTATCCCCCTTTTTAAGTATTGTTGTCTGAGGATTTTCCCAGATAATCGCAGAGGAGGTGCTGAGCGTCGAGAATGGAGTAAGATCATCCCCTGCGGTTGTAGAGCACCTTTGAAAACGCCGGCGTGGTGGCCCAGGAAGCACGGGCTTGGCTGACCTTCGATACAGCTAGATGGTCGAGCTATGAAAGGGAGCAATCTGTTGGTGAAGCAAGGGGTCGCAGGGGGGATAACGAAAGTGTCGTGTAGGATTACATCCGACGGTTTTCTGAACCGTTGGATGGCCAGCAAAACCGTCAGATTGAATTTAAACCGTCGGATTGGAGTAGAACTGTCGGATTAGTACGCGTGCTCTCCTTGCAGGATCACCCGAGGTCGTGATGCCAGATCAAGCGAGCCTCCGTTCCATGTGCATCTCTTTCTTTTCTGGGTGCCTTGCACCACAAGCCCCGCCTGTTGCCTCTTATGCGTCGGGATTTGAACTCAAGTGGCCGGCGCTTATTGTGTATTCGTGCTAGTATGGTCGTATATCTCGGCGAAACCCCGATTTATGCCATGTTTCTAGCTTGTAGGGTGTCTGAAAGAATGTTTAAGTTGGTCCTGTTCTCTACGAAAAACTGTAACCTGTTGTAATAAATCTGAGTTCGCACTAAACATGTCAATGGCATCCATTGATATTTGAATTAACTTAAAGCAGGCAAGAGCGGTGCTGGGCGCTATGCAAAGGTACACCAGTAGGCAGGACGAGCCACACGGTTCTCGGAGATGAGCCAGAATAGGGAAGGAGTACACGCCTGGGTGGGCAACTCCGCGTGGCCCATCATCCGACGGTTTTCAACAATGCGACGGTTTCTTTCCTATCCGACGGTTTTTATAACTGTCGGATTACCCCTATAATAATCCAACACGACGCTTCTAGTATATACTCGGGTCGCAGCGAAAAGCGGAGAAGGAGTCACTCCTCTAAGCGTACCAAGTCGCAATCTCGCAGCGTTCTGTGAAGCACATCGTCTACAATATCGGAGTCTCGAGCCTCAGAGATGCTTTGGGTCACGTTGGTTATCAATGAATACGGAAGGTGACAAAGGTAGCGGAGTAAGAGGCGATCAATGAGACGACGCACTGCAGAGACAAAGCTCTGAGAGCCCAGAGCTGGATACAATCATTTTCAGATAGGTTCTGGATGGAACACGTCCCAATAATGAGGGGTATGAGGGAACCGGGAGGTACTTTTACGATGTGATTGCTGTGGCAGAGAGGAGAGGCTGGCTGCTCCCTGTTGAAGGTCCTGCTCCTTCGTAGATTCGTCACCGTTTGCTTCGTGTTAGTGAGCTGCGTAGCCCAAAAAGAACATCTCTTGAGTCGCTGAAAAGCTCACAATTGACGGTGAGGCTCACTCATGTACCTTGTATTTTTGGTAATGCACCTTATCGGAGGCACATCGACAAAAAGTGGGCGCCAGCCATCAGCGGTGCACTCCATCATTCGGGGTCTGATTGACAACATGATTGTGCCGATAAGCGCCCAAATCTTGCACACCAGCCACGATGACAAACAAGAATGAGGGCCGCCCTGAACCTTCGCGCCATAAGGTACAGAAGCACAAGCGTTTCTACTTTGACAATATCACTATCAGGGCAAGTATTAATGCTTTCGGAGCTCTACAACAAAGGCGCCTAAGTTGATGACCATCGCAGGTTGAAAATGAGCTTTTCAGTGTTCCCCTCAGGGTTTTGAAGGAGGCTTCACCTGTCTTTGAATCAATGGTTATCGTCGGCAGAGGTGACCAAGGGAAGACAGACGACGATCCTGTGGTTCTGGAAGGCCAGAAGAGTAAGGATTTCGAGAGCTTGCTCAAGGTCATCTTCCCTGAGTACGTATTGCTCCTCACGCTGTTCAACCTAGCCTTGACGCATCTCCGGCAGTTATACTGATGCATTCACTGGTCTGTCACTCACCGAGGATGAATGGATAGGCGTTTTGAACCTGTCCACTATGTGGGAGATGTCCCAGGTATGATCAAATAGCTATCCCTTGGAGTCAATGAACATACGTGGATTAGATACGCGAAGGAGCGATTGAGAGGCTCTCAGCCATGCAACTCGGCGCTTTGAAGCGGATTACGCTTGCCAAACAATATCGGATCTCCCTATGGCTGTCTGAAGGCATTGAAACGCTCGTCAAAGACTTCGAGAATTACGCTATCGAGGACATTGCTCACACACTGGGATGGGAGAAAGCTGCACGACTTGCTGACACTATTGCGAGGAGAGGCAGTGACTTCATTCACAAGTCCAGAGTTACCTGCCACAAGTGCAAGGGAGTCCTAAAATCGGCAGAACAGATCCATTGTCAGTGTGGGGAGATGTATGAGCAGAACTTTAACTTCATTATTGCCTCCCTTGACTCCAAGAATAAGCAGGGCCTCGACGCCCTTGCCGTCGGGAGAGAAGTATTCGCCGATGAGTTAAAGAACTTGTAGTCTTCAGTGTGGCAACATATGGCTTTGCGTGTCGATTCATAATCCCCTTCATGTCAATATAGCCAAAGCTCACGTTCCGGTATACTGCAGCATTGGCAGGTTTTCAGTACTGGAAATCACTTTTCAAATCAGAGAAATTTGAGGTTAGCAATAGGCGATCTCGTTTCTTTTCCATCGAGGTGTATGCTGAGCATGCATTAAATGAAAGATTTACACGATGGGTCCTCGGGCAGAGATAAGCCAATAAACACCACTCAATGTCTCTGGGCATCGAGAGATTGTCCTCAAGGTCCGTATCGAAGTCAAGTTCATGGTAGCCCCAAAAATACGCTTAGATATTCCCGCCATAAGGCGTGATCTGAATCCACACATCGGTACAAGCCGACTTGACATAGTGAGGATGGTTGATCCTCGGTTGCCAAACGATATCCTGCCTTCCATCCGCTTCGGTCGTCGTATTGGTGCACAAAGCCCAAGACGCGACGTCTCCGTTGAGCGAAAGAAGGGGTAGCCCAATGTAGGGTGAAGAGGAGAGATGCGTTGGCTATTCGTTGGAAATGGTTGTCAGCATCCGCTCGGTATTTGTTGAGAAGCACGGAAGGCGAACCTTGGCGCAATAGCCAGCGTACGAGACATAATCTTGAGGCCATTTGAAGATGAAGCTGGGGGAATCACCAGCGTTGACTGAGATAGGACGCGAGTTGTAAGAGAGGAGAGTATTATCGATAAGAGGGAAGTTGTAGTAGTCCCCGTAGACACAGCCAGGCGGGCAAGTCTAAGGGTCAGGAACGATAACGTTAAAAAAGATTAGACACCAGAAAGGGGTAAGACGCTTACCGAGATGATAGTGTAGTAGATCGGATCCGTGAAGGGATTTGTTGGAATAGCATAGAGCTTTGTAACGCTCCCCCCACCGGTCTTGGGAACGGCTTCAAGAATGTTATTATTGAAGCTGTAAAGGTCCCTCCAGTTGATGCACGACGAAGTGGAAGGAGGCGTTCCAGCCGTGTTCTGATACAAGATCATCCTGTTACCTGCGGAGAGTTGTCACTATGTTGAGTAGCGAAAGGATGAATGTTAACGATGGTACGCACCTGCGCCACAGTATTCAGTCGAGTCGCCTGGGCAGGTGAAGGAGCATTCCGAGTTGGGTCGGAGCTGGCCATAGGGCATGTAGTTGTCGCACCCTAAGTGAGTCCATCGTCAATGAGAAGGGAATCTTAAAGTGAAAAGATGAAAGGATACACACAGCATTCGGTACCATATTCCATACCGGCCAAACCATACCCGTTTGCAGCGCAGAGATTAGTACATCTCACAGCGTTGTTACCGGCCGGGACGTCGAATCGGAACGTGAGGATTCGAGAGCCAAAGTCTCTAAAAAAACAAGGTAGGAGGTTAGTGAACTTCCCACCGTGTAAGTGAGCGAAGGGCATTTATACGCAACAGGTAACATCCTTTATACGTCCAGGTCCCAACAGTCGTCTTGATGGAGGGGGATTGACGAGCTTCAAGGGAAGATGGCATGGCGTGGACGAGGGATGAAGAGGCCAAGCAGCCCAAGCTCAAGGCAAACACCAGAGTCTGGAGGAGCGGTGGCATCGTAGATACAGGTACAAGTTCGAGGGGAGATCTGCGTAAAGAATACCTCGACGATTCCAGGGTCGACTGGGTAGGCGTTTTATACGCGATTTTCAAAGCAAGCCAGCAGGGAAACCGATACTCTGGGCTGGGGAACATGCAAACGCCGCTCTATGGTCCTCTTTTTTTGTTATTGATTTCTAAATGCCAGAGGTGGGATTCTGGCCTTTGCACTTTTCCCACTTCACGATATCCTTTCACGTACGTGTTGAGATCAAGGCGTCAAAGAGTGCTTAGGTAGCCCTTGACTTGCTATGTAGTTCAGCTAAACGGGTTCAAAGATGGGATCGATGCTTACCCAAGGCGCAAAGGCAAGTCTAGATACTTTGGAATGCGCCGAAAGCAAGGGCGGAGGTCGTGGTGTTTGAGATGTTATCCCACGATTGCATGATTGACGCTTAGGTGGCGTAGAACAGGCCTAGAGGTCAAAGGATGACAAGCCGAGAGACGTCGGGGAAGTGCATACCGTCATTGTGAGAAGTCTATACGCCTTGCCATCAGACTCGTCTGCTATTGCTTGTCAGGATAGGAGGAGGTCCGTGGATGGCGAGAGTGCCAGGTGACAGGTAGGCATCTGCGATATCCCTCAACATGGGAGGAGAAAATATGATTTGCTTCAGGGTTGGCTCAGGGGCGGAGGAGGCGTTCTAGATTCGTAACCTCGTCCGTTCGAGTAGGACTAGGTGTCGCTCAACCTGTCGAGTAAAGTTCCAGGGAATGAAGGGGCAGGTACCTCAGCAAGTCCAGTATACTTGGTAGCCATCACCTCCCCGTTCCTTTCGAAAGCAAGAAACACCACGTGGTATACATGCACGGCTTGAATATGACATTGTGAGCACATTCCTTCGAAAGTGCTTACCGTATTCCGAGAGGGTGGCACGTAGAGCGGCGGAAAGGATGTCGCATGTCAAGAAATCCTCGGAGTGCATAAAGGGACTGACCAAGGTCTGTCAGGAAACGGTATGGAGGACGAAAAAGCACCCAAAAGGTTCCTGTCGCACTTGAGAAAGGGGAATAGCCAGACCGTCAAGCCAATCCAGAAAGCATGGGCTTGGCTGGCCGTATGGCGGCCAGATGATCGAGCAACAGCCTGGAAGAGGGGGGAATTCTCTTGGTGAAGCAGGGGGTCGCAGCGAAAAGCGGAGAGGGAGGTTGCTCCTCCAAGTGTACCATTCACGATCCCGCAGTGAAGGTCTCGGTCTTGTGAAGGACAGCGTTCCCTCAGAGGAGACGTGTGAGTTATCGCGAAATGGCTGGGATCGCACTGTGCCGTCGTAGTCTAGAGTCTGCGCAAGGCACCTTTTGTCATGTAAGGCTGTGACCTGCCTCCTCAGGTGCCTGCTAATTGGGCGTCCTGCGCGATTGCATGATATCCCGGTCCCTCTCCGAGCAGAAGATGTCAGAGGGCTAGATCGAATGAAGTAAAATGGTCGCTAATGGTCGCAGTCGTCAACAGCGTCGTTGGCAGTTGCGGGTATCAAGCGGGCTTGCTTGACCGTCCATACAGCTAGAGTATTAAGCAAGGGACCAGGAAGGAAAGACGGCGATTGATTTAGTGGCGTCTGCGAGAAAGCCGAAGGGCGGTCGTTGCGCTACGCAGCGAGATTACGCCTCCGTGATGTCGGTAAACGTTGCCCGTGAAACGTAGGATAGAAATTTTCTGTTAATTTTGAGCCGATATGAGCGAAGGTTAAAGCGCAGGTGGGATTCATTCTGACCTAGAGAGTCTGGAGAATGGAAGACAGTTGAATCGAATCTCCGCTGCACAGCGTCAAAGTGATATGAGGCGGAGCTTAAAGTTGCCGTTGCGTGCCGATTCTGAATTCGAACTATTGCTGGGACGGTTGGCTTTGTCCTCCTCGCCACCACCTTCCTTTAGGCTATAAATTTTAAGCTCTCTGATATAGTTACCTTAGGACCAATACTTGGGTCCCCCACTCGTGTTCGAAACAACGCCAAGTTAAACTCGGTTCTATTGAAATGTCGCAGTGATCACTTGTAGGTTGTGAGAGATCTTTTGACATTGAAGCTGTTCAAGGTTTGTTTGTGAATATCGACAGAACAACGAAAGTTGACTTCCCTTCTGAAGACTATCAACTGAACCAAAAAGCCTAAGCTTACCCCGCACTTCCCTCGTTCAGGCACCGGAGGATCATCATCTTGGCATAGCTCCAACACCAAGCCGAACTACTGTAGTTGCCTGAACCGATCATCCGGCAAGCAAGGGGTTCTCTCCCCCAAATTTAGCGTCCGTGGGTTGCACGCATGCATTGTTTCCAACGCATCCATCATTTTCCTTCCCGTCGTCTCCCAAGCTCTTCCCGTTCTTCTTCCTTCTTCTTTTGTCATCACCGCCTCCTCCACCTCCTTCTTCTCATTTATTCGTCGTCGTTGTTGGTTTTACTTTTCTTTCCTTTTTGCTCTTTTTCCCTCGTTTCTCTACGAATATCAGGCGTGACGGTGCAGCTGTTGGATACAGCGAGGCTACCCCCGATCCATCGGAGAAAGAAAGGCACTAATAGGGGGGGATTCAGGGAAACACACGACAAAACATTCATTTTTGAAATTCCAATTTTTCACCTGCTCGGCATCTTCATAACTGGACAGGGCATTCAAGAAGAGGTGTAGACATTGAAGGAAGAAGAAGTGGACAAGTACCTGGTATACCCAACGGACGACATATCAACCCTTCCCTTCCCCCTGTCTGCTCTAACCCCACATCGCCGCACACCATTCCAATTCAATTTACGTCCGCCCATCATCAGGCTTTCTCGCTCTTCTTCTTCTTCAGCGACGACAACGGCCACCTGTTCGTTCGTTCATCCACGTCAAGTTCCTATTTACGCTCGTCGGTGACGTCGGTCAACGGCGCTCACGTATATTCAACGTTGAAGAAGACAACGACGAAGAAGAACAATGTCGCAAGGACCTAATGCCGTCGCTTCAGGCTCAAGCTCAAGCTCAAGCTCCGGCTCATCGATATCCTCAAACTCGAAACCTCCTGCGAGGTTAAGCTCAAGCTCTGGATCCTCCCGCCCATCCTTGCGCTCGCGGTCATACCTCTCCTCGTCGTCCTCGTCGTCGAACAACGCAAGGCGGGCATCGTACCCCGGATCATCATCGTCATCATCATCAACAGAAAACTCGGGATGGAAAGGAAAAGGACGGGAGGAAGAGGTGCACGATGACGAAGCTGCTGAGATATACCATGGAGAACCAAGACGACGACGAATGCAAGCTCGGAGGATACCCCAGGAAGGAACATTGGATGCTCGATGGAAATCATTTGAGAAGAGGAACGAAGGACGTGCACGGTTGGAAGCGAGGCAGGAAGGACCGGGTGGACAGGAGGGGATTGTTGTGCCGTTGCAGATGATTGGCAGTGGGCTGTATGAAGTGTGCGTATCACTTCCTTCCTGTTGGGCGGAACGTTCTGCTTGGTGCTTCCCTTGGACCTGGCTTGAATTCGTACCACCCCTTGCTCGTCATAACCATGCACACCCTTCACGAATGGAGCATTCTGACAAGTCTACAGATCATACGTCCTCCCAGTGACTGTAGGCAAGGAAGACCAACCTCAAACCTTCCTCCTACAAGTCGACAGCGGTTCATCGGACCTCGTGCGTTTCCTTTACTTTCTACTAACATCGTATGCTCACCTACTCTCTCTCTCGCAGTGGATAGCATCAACATCATGCAACGCCGACTCATGCCGAGGCTCAGGATCCCGGTTCTACAACCCAGGTGGCAGCGGCGCACTCGACACGGGTGTAGCATTCGACATTGACTATCTACGAGGACACGTCGAAGGACCTGTATACTGGGACCGTGTAAACGTAGGCGGTTACTCAATCGAGAACCAAGCTCTCGGTACGTCCCTCCTTCCTCCCTCTCCTCCCTTCCCTCCTCTGACTAACCTCCCCTCTCCTCCTCCTCCTCTTTCCTCGCTCGCCCCCTCCTCTTTCTCTTTCCTCGCTCGCCTAATGCTCGCTCGCTCGCTCGTCAACAGCCGCAGCAAACATCGTCAGAGACGAACCCCTCTCTGAATCCTTCCACGGGCTCATCGGCCTCGCTCTCCCCTTGAATAGCGTCATCTCCCAACGCCTCCCCGCAGTCACCACCAACGACCCGGACGGCGCCGCCTGGGCCTCCAACCTCTTCTCCATCACACCCGTCTCCAACGCACCCCTAGCCCGGTTCATCGGTATGACCCTTGCACGTCCCGGTTCGGATAGAGTTCCATCGTTGATGGCGATTGGAAGACATCCGGTGAACCATCCGAGTGGGGTGTTGAAAGAGGGGGATGTGGAGAGGATTCAGTATTCGACGTTGGTTTCGGAACGACTTGGGACGTTGTTTTGGAAGACGAGTTTGAGAGAGTTGGTGGTTTGGGTGAATGGGGAGCCGTTCCCTATTGAACTTCCGAGAGCTGGGACGGGCTCGGTGTTTCCCACTGCTATACTGGACAGCGGGGTACCGTTGATTTTCACGACGAGCACGATTGCAAACGCCATTTATGGTGCGATTGGTGTGAGTCCGAGTGCGGATGGTCAGTATTTTGTGCCGTGTGAGACGCCGTTGAACGTCACTGTGAGGTTGGATGATCGGGCGAGTGTGGCTTTGCATCCTTTGGACCTGACTGCGGACCCGCCGGATGATAATAGGGCCAAGTTTTGTGTTGGGTTGATTCAGGTGCGTCTCTTGTTCATTCCTTGCTAGGAAATCGACATCTGAATGTGCATGTAGGCAGCAGATGGAGCACTAGGAGGACGCGAAAGCCTCGCAGACGTCGTATTGGGCGTCCCATTCCTTCGAAACGTGTACAGCGTGATGGCGTACACCCAACCCAACCCAGACGGCACATTCCCAGATCTCAACAGCCCCTCTCCTTCCTCTCCGCCCTCCTCCCCACCTTCCGAAGACGAAGAAAACGAAGACGGAGCCGGCCCATTCGACCCCTCCTCCGCCGGTCCCACCAACCAAATCGCACCCCGTCTCGGTCTCCTAGGAATAACAGACCCCACCATCGCAATGGACGAATTCACCACCGTCCGAGTCCTCAACAAGCCTATATCCAACAACCCACCCGGTGGAGGAGGAGGGTCCAACGCCGATTCCACCGCTGCAGGCCGCAATAAAAACCAAGGAGGACTGAGTACAGGGATCATCGTCGCCATCGTGCTCGTCTCCTTTTTCGGAGTATGTGCAGCGCTTTGGGTGCTGAGGTGGTTTTTGCATAGGAGGAGAGACAAGATGTTGTTCTTTGCTGCGAGTGCGGCTGGGGCGGCTGGGGCGGCCAAGAAGAAGAGGGATGATGATGCGTGGGGAGATGGGGAGGGTGATAAAGAACGGGAGATGGTGCTTGGCTCTTTGTATGGTGCTGCGCGCACTAAAGGAAGTCTGGGAGGGTTGGGAACGGATGGCTACGCACTTGGAGCTGTGAAGAGTAAACGGTCGAGTGGTGGGTCGACGTCGAATGAGGAGGGAGATGAGAAGAAGGGGTTGGGTGGCGGAGGAGGAGGAACGGGAGGGGTGAATAGTGCCTCGACGCTTGTTAGCGCTGGGGAGAGGGAGAGGACAGTATCGGATGCGTCGACCGTTGGTGGTGGTGCCCCTACCGCCGCTGCTGCGGTTGCTGTCGGTGGTGCAGCTGCTGTAGGTCAACGACGACACTCCCCCGACGGAGACAGTTCGTATCGAAGTCATCGACCTCGTATGGACTCTGCCACCCTTCCTCCTTCGTCACCTGAACAAAGTGCGACTGCTCAACTCTTGGACGAAGATGAGAGGGAGAGGAATCGGTCGCCTGAACGATCCCTCCCACTGGCGAGTGGACCACACCATCGACAAACGAGTTCGACAAACGCGCCGTTGTTGTTGAACGATTGGCAGCAAGCTCGGGGCGATGATTCTCGTCCTATTCCTTCGTCGAGTCCTGCACCTCCGTTGTTGGTCTCGAGTTCACCCCCTACGTCGAGCAACTTGATCTCGCCTCCTCCACCTGCGCTGACACCGCTCACACCGCAAACGACAGCGTCGATTGTTTCACCCATCATTGGTTCCAGTCGAGACAGGCAGAATCCGAATAAAGGCATTCTACGACCACGCGAGCCAAAGGCGTCTCCTGCGTCCCCTCCCGCGCCAAGAGCCACTTCAAGCGGCAGCATAGGCAACTCGGAAGATCTCTGGGGTGCACCCAGCCCGCCTCCGATTCAACCTATCAAACGACTCGCTGCGCTTGAAGATCATCGACAGAAACAGCAGAGGAGAAAGAGTCGAGGGAGGAGCCGGAGTGGGAGTGGAGGAAAGAGTGGGTTGAGTCATATGGTTGTACTTGAGGAGCCGGAGGAGGGAGAGGCTGGGAGGGTTCCGCCGTTGCCTAGTGTTGGGAGGTGATTGTCGTTTCGTATGGTTTTTTTAAGTTTGGATTCTCTATGTGTACATCTACTTACCCTGACGTTCGTTATACTGTTATGGACTACTCGTATAAAGCATTGCATCACATCATGGACTAACCCAACTCATTCACCCACTCCTACTCACTCATACACTCATTCGTTTGTTTTTGTCATGTTCAGGATCGTTCTTTGCTGTTCCTAGTGTCCACTTTCCTTGTTTGCTTTAAAACTAGTATATTGGCTCGCTACGAAAACTAGCACATTCATGCAATGTGTAATATATCCAATCAAGTGGGGTGGTAGGTAGAAAGTGTTACCTTCGAGAAGAATCAGGGGCTAAGCTGCATTGCCCTGCACCATCTCGTCGATTTCACTCTTGAAGAGCTCATGAACAGCGGCCGTGGCTGCAGGTCCATCTTCAACTGTGGAACCCTTTTGGGGCCCTGCTACCGGCTCGCTGATCTTGTACCCTGTAACCCTCTCTGGCGTACTGTTAGCGAACTGGGGGGCAAACGCCGAAGTTGGTGTAGTGACCCTTTTGCATAGGTGTCCTCCGCAGGAACATTGGGTATGAGCAGGTGAGGCAGGCGGCTTGTTGCATCCCACACAACGCAGCCTTGAGATGGGCAAAGAGTTGGAAGCCTCGTTGGCCATCTGGTTCAAGGCGCCTTTCTGTGCTGCATTTTTAACGGCATATATCCTTGCCGTGGTTTCCCATCCGATCGCGCTGGCGAGGTCCTCGATTTTGAACGTGTCCAAGGCTTTTGCAAGGTCTGTCACGGCTTCTGATAACCAGTTGGGTATCCGATACTCTCTTGCGAGAGTGATCTTTTCCAGAGGGGAAAGCGCCATGGAGGACAATTTGTTGATCGCTAGCATCCTGATCTGAAGGCTGCTTGAGCATGCACATAACGGTTGTGTGCAAGAGAGGACGGACGGACCTTTTCCATCTGCCAAATGGTTGAAAGCTTGAGCACGCTGATCCATTCCGGCTTCGTCAGATTGGGAGCTGAGTATTCGAGAGGTCTGACATCGCGTGAGGTCCTGAGTTGTGCACCATCGTACCGCGACTGAGCAAAATGACATACTTGGGCACAATAATCCGTAAGAGAGCATCAAAATCTTGCGATTTGTACCCCTCGAGGACGATCGGATCATCATCACTTTGGCCATCTGTGCCTCCATCGACGGAGAACATTCCAGCAAAGACTTCAGATTGGAGACTCAAATAGTCTTTCGGAAGGCAATAGAGCTGAGATTCGACCTGTGTGAGACATTTAGAACATGAGATCTCTAGTTTCAAGCAAGTCGATAACGCACACGAAAAATAGCGAAGCTGAGGTAGTGCGAAGCATTGCGAGAAACAGAGCTACCAAAAACGCGGTTCATGTCGATTCGTCTCTCCATAGTCACGGCTTAAATCGGATACTGGTATGTGGTAGACGGAAGAGTTTGGAGAAGACGACCACCCGCTGCACCAATACATAGGCGCCCATGGCACGTGGTCAATGGAAAGGCTGCGGCGGTGTTGATATACGGATTCCCAGGTCCGCACACTTCATCTTCTCAACCTTGGTGCCATATTAGAGACCCTGGTGGGGGATCTACTCCCTTCTTGGGTCAGGAAGCCTGAGGCTCCTGCATCTCTCTAGATTGTGATCAGTAGTGCATATCGTAAGGGGGAGGGGGACGAATAGCCTCCGGAAAGCTGAATTGGATTGAGAGAAAGGTGGCAGCGCGTCTCTATATTTTTCTCTTTGGTTTCCAATCTCTATGTGTACATTTAGCCACCTACGTACTGTGAAATTTGAAGGCGGGATTCGCTATGGGTGTATCGCGTAATAGCTTTTCGAGACGATGTCGCTGGTTACGCTGAAGCAGCGTCCTTCATTGCCTCTATCTCAGGTCCAAAGAGGCTCGCGACGATAGCCGAGATAGTAATGTTGCGGTCGTTGATTGTTGAGAAAGGATGAAAATTAAACATGGTTTGCTCGGCAACTTTGTAACCGGAAATGCGTTTCTTCTCGACACGCTTTGGGTCCCCAAACATGCTTGGCGTGCCCAATATTGTTTGCGACGTTTCCTGACCCCCGCAAGGGCATCCTTGAGTAAGGGTTTGAGTTGATGTTGCGGCCTGGTTGCACCCAATACATTCAAGCCTCGCAATCTGCACAGATCGGTCTTGACTTTCCCTGAGCTTTTGGTCAAATTCAATCTTTTGAGAGGCGCTATGGGCGGCATATATCCTTGCTGTTGTTTCCCACCCGATGGTCTGAGCAATGTCTTCGATTTTGACGGTGTCCAATGTCCTGACAAGTGTTGTTACTCCCTCCGATAACCATTTGGGAACGACATATTCCCTAGCCATGACGATTTTCTCGAGCGGTGAGAGGCTCATGCTGGATAGCTCATCAATCGTCAGGGTCCTTATCTAGATGTAGATTGGATATGAGCAGAGTGTGTTTGACAGAGAAGATGGGAAAACCTTGTCCATCTGCCAGATCGTGGAGAGCTTGAGCACACTGACCCATTCCTCCTTTACCAGCTCCGGAGGTGAAGGTTCGAGAGGCCTGAGATAGATATTTTGGGTCCTCAGCGGTGATTAAATGCCATGAAAATACATACTTGGGTACAATGACCTTCAAGAGAGCATCAAAGTCTTTCGATTTGTACCCTTCAAGGACAATCGGATGATCATCGCTTTGACCATCCGTACCATTATCGACCGAGAACATCCCAGAAAAGACATCAGAGTGAAGGCTTAGATGGTCCTTTGGGAGGCAATAGAGCTGATCTTCAACCTGAAGTCGGTGGAGATGGCATAAGGTATATTTCTCTGTCGATCCAGCTAGCCCCGGTACTCACGCAGAAAATGGCAAAGCTAAGGTAGTGTGAGGCATGGCGAGAACGACGTCTGCTGAAGATGCTTGCGTTAGGCAGCGGTTCCGTCGTCATGGCTGGCTTTGGATATGGCTGAATGACAGAGGAAGGGGTAAAAGATAACAGCGAACTGTATCAGTTCACGAGATAGGCGCCCACTGGCATGACACGTGCTAAGCCTGCCGGGCGCTTTTGGGCCGCCAGATGCTTCTTCTCAGGGGCGGTGTCTGAGACTTCACACAGGTCGTTTCGCTTTTAAAGGGACGCGAACGTAGAGGGGGAGGGAGGAAGGATTATAGCGTTTGGATTTTCTATGTGTATGGACTTGTATCGACATTGTATTAGATGGATTAACCCTAGTCATTCACTCATTCGTGCTCACTCGTACACTCATATCTATTTGTTTTCTCTACGTTTAGGAGCGTTTACAACGTTGATCCTTTCCTTGTTTGCTTTCAAACTAGTTTCAGAATCTGTTAAATGAACATTTAGTTGCTGAAACCTACGCAAGTCGGATATGCATTTGATATGTAGTATTTTTCGATGCGATTTGGTTTCGTCGGCGATTCAGTGCTGTCTATTGTGAAGCTGCGAAGGCGCGGTCTCCATTGCCTCGATCTCTGGGCCGAACAGTTTCGAGACGGTGGCTGAAATGACAGGATTGTGGTCGTCTGTGGTCTGCAAAGGCAAAGCTTGAGATGTAATAAACAGGGCCGACTCCACAACTTTATAACCAGAGATGCTTTTCGATTCTGGGCGTCTTGAACCAGAGTAGCTATTGAGAGGGCCCAATGCTTCGTACTTTTGTCCTCCGCAAGGGCATCCTTTGGTCAGAGCATGAACTGGGCTTGCCGGCTGACTACAGCCAATACATCGAAGCCTTGAAATTTGCACAATTTGGGCTTGAGTTTCCTTGAGTTTTCGGTCAAACTCAGATTTTTGAGAGGCACTGTGAACGGCGTATATCCTAGCTGTCGTTTCCCACCCAATCGTCTGAGCGATATCTTCGATCTTGAATGTGTCCAAAGTCTCCACCAATGCACTAGCACCTTCGGATAACCATTTGGAAACATTGTATTCCCGTGCCATGACGATTTTCTCGAGAGGGAGCATGTTCATGATGGAGAGCTTCTCGATTGCCAGCTTTCTGATCTGGATGTAGATCAGCAATGGATTTCGGCTGTTTGAGAGAGCGGAAGGGCACACCTTGTCCATCTGCCAGATAGTTGAAAGCTTGAGGATGCTAATCCACTCGTCCTTGTTCAGATACGGAGGTGAAGGCTCGAGAGGTCTAAGGCCGGGTTAAGCCACGAACCGTCGTTCCAGGAATGCTGGAAAAAACATACTTGGGTACAATGATTCTCAAAAGAGCATCAAAGTCTTCCGATTTGTATCCCTCAAGGACAATCGGCTTATCGTCACTTTGGCCATCCTTCCCGTTGTCGATGGAGAACATCCCGGCAAACACTTCAGAGTGAAGGCTTAGATGGTCTTTAGGAAGACAATATAACCGATCTTCGACCTGCATGAGATCTGAAATATGTCTATTTTCTATTTTCAATCAAAATAGCCTCGATACGCACACAGAAAATGGCAAAGCTGAGGTAGTGTGAAGCGTGGCGAGAACGGCGGCTGCTGGGGATGTTTGCATTAGGTCGCATTTCTGTATTCATGGCCTGGCTTTGATACGGGTCTATGGCGAAGGAGAAGATTGCGGAAGGTGACAATCAAGAGCATCACGAGGTACGCATCGATGCGAGCACAGGTACTTTTCGCTGATCTGAAGATTGGTACTTGTCGGTGTTGCCAATAATATTACATGGTCATTCGTGATCACTTTCCTTCAAATGTCGTTGCATGTAGGCTCCTTCATCGCATCAAATGGGTGCTCGGTTAATGGCTAGAATTTATAACATGGGTATTGGTACAGTAAGGGAGTAGGATAGGGTGACACGTGCCAATTCGTCGGCCTGGACCAGCCCTGGTTGGGTTTCATCGTGCAGATATTATACCGCCACCTCCATCGCCTTTATCTCTGCACCAAAGATACTTGCGACCGTTTCAGAGATGGCAGACTCGTGATCCTCGACAGACTTTGAGGATGGCATGAGAGAGCATGCCTCGCCGACAATTCTGAACCCTGGTACACTCCTCGCCACAAAAGCGTGCCCATATGGATTTCCCCATTCCTGGTACTTGTGTCCCCCACATGCGCATCCGTTGAGAAGGGCTTGGTTCGACGTTGGCGCCTGGCCACATCCAATACATTGGAGCCTTTTGATATGCACAGAGTCGTGGAGGATGCCCGTGAGCCACACGAGCTCCTTCTCGAAGAGCTTTTGGTGGGATACGCTTTGAAGCGAGTATAGCCGCGCTGTTGTCTCCCAACCCAAGACCTGAGCGACGCTCCCGACTTCGAAGCCATCCAGAGTCTCAACGAGTGCCATTGCCCCCTCGGATAACCATTTCGATACGCAAAACTCCCTCGCCATGACGATCTTGTCGAGAGGTTGGAGGTCCATGCGAGAAAGCCTTTGGATCGCCATAGCCCTGATCTGAGGACGCGATGTTATGAGAAATGGAACTGGCATATACGATATGAAAAATCGCGCCTGATCCATCTGCCAGACTGTAGAGAGCTTGAGCACGCTGACCCATTCTTCTTTGGAGAGTTGTGGAGGCGAAGGATCCAAAGGCCTATCGTTATCGGAGGGGCACTGAGTCTAGCCACTTTTTTGCTGAGAGGGCGTCTGAAGTAGCGTACCTTGGGACCAAGATGAGGTAGTGCAACGCGTTTCGAGAAGGATAAGGATTCTCATCAGCTCTTGTTTCTTGTGGTCCTTCTGGGCTCATGGCTGGAGAAGATCAAGATGGGTTTGGCGAGTGGCCGAAAGCAGATGACTTGAACGACGCGGATCACGAGATAATAGGCGTCCGTGACCCGCGGAGTTTCAAATTGTGCTGAGAAGAGGTCCAATATGCACTGCATCGGCAATTCCAGCGAGACACAAAGGTGCATTGGCGATAGTCATGCGTGTACTCCAGAGACGAGATAGAAAAGCAGCGAACGCGACCTCAGCACACGTTCCAATGACTTCCATTGCATTTAGAGTGACACAGACAACGGCAACATCCAACGTAGATGAGGAATCTGAAGTGCCCACTGGGGCAACACCACTCCCAGCAACATTCTTTATTCCAAAGGCGAGGACGTGGTCTTGATCTTGATCTTGGGTCGTTTTGCGCTTGTCGCTGGTCCTTGAGATGGTGTTGTCGTGTCGTGCTACCCACTTTGACAGCGGCAGATGGGCTGCTAGCCAAGATCGAAATTGGCCTCACAGCCGCTGTCGAGGACGCTAGACTGGCCACCTCAGAGCTCCCACTTCCTCCTCCGGCCAACACCATCCGATCCATAGAGCTCTCACAGGCGGAGGAACAATCTTGGGTCGTTGCATCGTCCGCGGGTCGGGTCACTTGGGTTTGACGTTCTCCCGTGTTTGGGATCGCGTTGGCCATCGTCTCCCCTGAGGTGACTGCAGGCTTGGCAATACCAGCGCTGCTGTCCCCAGGACATTGGCAAGTGAGTCGCTGAGCACCGCATCCAACCCCCTTGCTCTCTCCTGCGCCCTCTTCAACACCTCCGCCTCGTTCATCGCTCCTAGAGCCGGTATCCTCCCATTCACATCATCCAGCCCAATATGAACATCGCCACCAGCACCCCCAGCTGCGATGGCTCTAGCAGCCTCGGTCTCCCGTCTCCTCCCCCGCCGAATGGCCACCGCCCTTATCCTCTCAAAGTCAAAGATGGGTGAGGGAGGGTTGGAGGTTGAAATTTGCGAAAGGACCATGACGTCGGAGAGACAAAGGGGCTGCAGCCCTCCGGACTGGGTGGTATAGTCAGTTTTCAACCTCGATGTTAGGTGTGAAGGAACAGAGAGGATGTCGAGGACCGTGAGGAAGGAGAGAGAGAGAATGGAAAGGGAAGGAAGACACTCACCGGCTGCGTTTAGCTTATTCAACCTCCTCCTCTTGCCCTTGCCCTTGTACATCCGTGGTACGCAGACGCGGTTACATCCAAAGTGTTCAAGATCTGAAAAGGTTTAGGTTAGCACAGCTCGCGCCTCGACGAATCCTCCTGTCCCTCTACTTCTTCCTATCGATCTCTCTCTCTCGTCGCGGTGTCTTTACGACACGCAAGAGGCCCCATTCCATCTGACGAAAGCGTTATTCCCATATCATGGGCACCAATCCCTCTTCTAGTCTCACTGACAGCAGGAGACGACGAACGCCATACATGACCAGCAAGCTTGTGTTGCCATACGTTCGAAACACAAGCCACAACCGACCATCAAGAAAAAAGTAACGTACCCAACAAACTAGCTGAATGACAACTGCCAAATACCACTGCGAGCTTCACCCCAGGCGGGAGGGGGACCACCAACATCTCCCTCAACTCGTCGTCCTGGATGAAGAGGTTGTCGTACGTGACGATGAGCCTGTCCATGCCGTCTGTTTCGTCCATTGAATTGGTGGGTACTTGTGTTGACTGTGCAGGTGTCAGTGTTCATTATTGGGTGCTCGAGAAGTGAATAGGAGGAGGAGAAGCGGTGGGAAGAGAGGGAGACGTACAGAAAAAAGAAGAACCGATCGTGAGTTTGAGTCAGCATTGGCCTGAGTGTCCATCATCGTCGTGATACCCGACGGCGGATAGCCATACAGATCTAGAGCGTACCGGAAGCATCAGTAAACGCGCAATGGGAAAAGATGGAAGAGCACGCACCGACCAACATCTTCTCCATCTCCTCATGTCCCGATGACACCCCTTCAACGCAAAACACTGCGCACTACTCGTCGACCGTTCATGCGCACGCCCGCTCTTCTCCTGCAGAATTTGATACCGATAAGCAACGCCTTTCGTTTGCATGCAGGTTTTGGAGGGGGTACGTCGTCCTCCGCCTGTTTCGGCTGAATAGGTGCCTCCTCCACAACTCCCTCCAACATCACGTCCTCTGACTTCTCCTCGACCTTTCCGTTCACTGCCAGCTTTACCTCAACCTTGCCCTCATTGACAGGAGGAGCAGGTAAAGCAGGACGTGACTTCCCCTTCAATGGAAGCTTCCACGACTCGACCTTGGCGAGCTTCCTCGAGGCGTTGGTAACTTGTCAATCTTCATCTTGGAGTCGGTGTTTGCGAGCGTTCAGATGAGAAAGGTACAAAGGTGTGCCTGGCCTGTGCGTATGCAAAACCCTCGTCCGAGCGCTGATATGCCCCGGTGTCGAGCAAGGCCTTCCCGACGACTGATAGACCAGGTGGTGAAGAAATGTGTAGCCCCTGGCGATATGTTTTGTCTGTCAGACAGGCGAGAAGGTGACAAGTTTAGAGCATGGGTATCGATGATGATGGTGGTCAAAAGTCAACAACGACAGAGGCAGAGCAAAGGTCAAGATTCGTAACACCGGAAGTCGATCATGGCCGTGCACCGACAAGGGCCATCACTCCTCCCATCAATCGTTGCTAAACATATCACAAACTTTGCGCCCTTGCCGGGTAATGGTAGACTCGTAACCATTCACTCGCACTCGAGGGACCTCGGTTCGTCTCACAACCTTCGCCGAGGGACCAGTCACAGGTCTAGGGTAATGGGTTCTTTGCTTGCTGCAAATGACTGATTGATTCTCCACCTCTGAAGAACGTAAGAATGATAAAAATAGGGCCGGTTATGTAGTCTCTGCACGACGAGGGCATTAGAATAATATGACAATGTGACAGTATCATTCCTCAATCCAGAAGGTTGATTGGGAGGTTGCGACGGGAAATGTAAAGCGCATTCTGCCGCTCATCCCACTAAATTCGTGGCAGATATGCGCTTCATAGAAGGAAAAATGATAGGCCTTAACCAACATGACATGGTATTAGCACGACGCTCTAACCAACTGAGCTAGTCGGCCTGTACCTCGTGTGCTTGATGAGCCCCTGACCGCCTTTCGAAATCTACGGCGCCAGAGTCAAGGCTACGTCTTATTGAGGTAATCATCTGTCTTCCTTCTCGAGTTTTTATTGTATTTTTACCCTATGTAACAATACCTCATGGCTAAATAGAGAAAGACAGTGACGGTTCACTCAATGGACAAGGATATCGCCAATACGGACACAATATGGCGACTAATACAAGAAGGGAACAATCACAATCGAACTTATGCGGAGAGGTATACTGTAACTTGGACTTTACGGAGTGAAATTTCCTAGAAATGAAGGGGTGGTATTCTGCGCAAAGCTACATGCGTGGTAAAAAAGAAATACCGAAGATTCCTATCAGTCGACAGTGAAGAATGCCAGAGGTCACACCTGCAACACCTTGATTTCGTCTGCGAATATGGTGGATACAACATCTTGGGAAACTGCGAGCTGCCCTTTGGCACCATTGGATGTACCGGTGACACTTGGTACCCTCAGCAGGCCACACTGACTAGTGCACGCGACCCATCCGCCTGCTGCATTGTACGTGACCACATGGCCGTCTGAGTGATAGCATCTCCATCCACGGAACCACTCATCTAGTTCAGGCATTTTCGGCTTGGCCGCATCCCGCACCGACAAGATGCGCGCTGTCGTCTCCCATCCCAGCTCCTTTGCTATATCCTCAAACTTGTACTCCGAGAATCCAGCAGCAAGTGTTGAAACACCTTCTGCGAGCCATTTGAGCACCCGGTACTCCCTCGCGAACAGAACTTTTTCCATCGGAGACAGATCGAGTCCAGAGAGCTGCTTGATAGCTAGTTGTCGAACCTGCCAGCCCCAGGCAAGTTATTTCGTAGTCAAAGGGTGCGATGCACGAGACCTACGCACCTGATCCATTTGCCAGACCGTTGAAAGCTTCAGAACGCTGGTCCATTCCTCCTTTGCCAGTACGGGAAGAGAGTATTTGAGAGGCCTAAGATTTTGAGTAAATATCCCTTATAAGCTTTTCAGCCTCTAAAACCGGACTCACGGGGGTAGCATGACCTTCATGAGACATTCGAAATCCTTACTCTTGTACCCCTCGAGAACGATCGGCTTTTCGTCGCTCGCTCCTTCACCACCTCCATCGTTGCCTTCGGCGAACATCCCTTCAAATACAGGCGATTGGGATATCAAAATCTGCTTTGGGATCGAATAAAGACATCCTTCGACCTATCCGACCGATCAACATACAATTCAGCCCGGATCTTGAACTGGAGAATGAGCAGAGCGCGGCGTACCTTGAGAATGACGGTTTGCACGTAGTATGCAATACTTCGAATGGGCTTTGGCTCAACGTGGCCTTCTTGTGTGTTCTCAAACATGAGTAGGTATGTATATCAGGAAATAGAGATTCCGGTCGTATGGTGTACCGATTGCACAAAAAACAAATGTAGCCCCGGCGTTGGAAATAGGGCCCCCGAAATACGAAAACTTGATGCGCCCCCCCGGAATTGAAATGGTTTTGTCTTCCCCCCGGAATTGAAACGCTCATATTCCCCCCCGCATTGGAAAAGTGTTGCCCCCCGGAATTGAACGCAACAAGGTCTCTTCGTCATTTCCTTTATCTTATCTTATCATGCTGATAGACCAAAGTGATGTTAATAGCGTCGCACTTGGATGCCCTGCAAAGGCATTGACATTCACTTCCGACTTAAAGCTTAAGCGTCCATGGGTTTACTCTTTATGATAGGGCACGGATTGGTTTACAAGATGTATCCTACAATTGGCACCAATTATAGGCGCCCGTAACCCGTTTGATCTTAAGGATTACATAATCGGGTGACCTGGAATCTAGGGAAGTCGCAAACTTCCCTAGATTCCAGGTCACCGAATATCACGTGATCACGCTCATCAGAATTGATTAAGCGCCCATTCGACGCCTAACCGTTAAGTGATTATAGACTCTCCTAGTCTGCCAAGGTCTGGTTGATGCCAGCTTCTAGGTGCTCGTACTACGTTGACAAAGGCCAATTTCCTGTAGCCATCAGATCGAACTCGAAATGGTCAGTTTTTACAATACAAAATGAAATCAATTAGGTGGGTGTAGTAAAGTCCTGTATACGACACATTAGTTGGTGGATGTAAGCGAATCAACAGGCCAAGTGAAGAACTCCGAGAAACTGTTCTGACTCAGCGAAAGATTAAAGGAGATATAAGGTGGACTATCAGCGACGAAACTTGGAAGGAGAGACTGCTGCCAAGGCTAAGTACTAGGAAGTAAGACTATCCGAGCAGCAAAAGTGTCGAAGCAAGGGTATGGGTGCACGGGGGTTGGGACTGGTCACTTGGTACATCTATTCTAGAGCGAGAAGCCTGCTGAGCGCTTCCTAGCCCAAGGGTTTGCAGATGATCCAACAATAAGCTGCGAAGAAAAGGTTGATGATAGGTTTGCTACAACATCCTCATCAGGTGTGTTGGGACGAGTAGGAACACCATCAATGTCATCTGTGTTGCTATCCAAAAGAGAGAAGGCTTAAGATGGTATAAGCAATAAGCCAGTATAAGAAGGAACACCAGCGTACAATTTTGAAAGTTTTCTGATGGTCTAGCATTCGACGACGGTCCAGCAACCATTGAGGGTGGTGGACTGGACGAGGGGAGCCTCATGTGCTCTTTGGCCTTGCCTTTTGCAAACCTTGAAGCACGAGCAGGCTGTGAGAGTGTGGGAAGGATTTGGTTCTCATCCTCGTCTTCATTGCTGTCGTCCATCTTCTCTGGCTTGTTGCCATCTTCAGAGTCATCATCATCATCTAAATTCAGGTTGAGAATCGAGTATGGAACACTAGGAAAAAACGGCTTACCCTCACTCTTGAGCAAATCTCGTGCACGTGACCGTGCTTCTCCCTCTGGGCGCTTCGATGCCCATACCATGAGAATGTCATTGGGGATGACCTCCCTAGAAACTAGGAGCCCACTTCAGGACACGAGTTCTTAGATGGACCAAAAGGATCAGACGTACCAAGAAACAGAACACGATCCAGAGCCTTTCCTTTTGACGAAGTTGAAAAGCAGGCAGCAACATCGCTGCCATCAGGGAACTGGCCTGCAGTAGAGGTAATATAGATGGATTTTCCTTCCTTGGTGCAAAGAAGGAATGGTGCAGGGGAAGGCTCATCGTCGTGGAAGCTCATAGTGAAACGGGAGAATCGATCAAATGGCTTGGGAAGGATTTCCGAAAGAATGTCGTAGAGTTGGGTATAGGTAGCGGATTGAGGGATATTGATACCTTTGGGGTCTTCGTAGCAGAGCTTTGATTTCCGAAGGTTTTGAATAAGCCTTGGCGGGACCTTCATTGCAGATATTCCGCCTTTGAACTCATACTCAGAACCCAAGAGAACGTTCTGGCTGGTTTCAGACGCCTTGAGATAGATTCAGTTCAATGTACATTCGACGAAGAAAAAAAGCACGCACCGGCTGGGCCCCAAACGGTAACATTACAATTTTACCAACAGTGGTAACTGCAACCTTTGGCTCAGAGACTTGACGAGCGCGGGCCTTGCCTTTCTGAGAGGCTGTTGCAGGAGAAGATTTCGCACTGGGCCGGCGTTGACTAAGGCCTTGCGTGTTCCGCTTAAGCCCCTTGACAGCCTCGGCCTCGGCTTTGGAGACTGTGCCCTTGTTGACGCTATCGAGTAGACCTTGAAGCATGCGCCGTGTCTTGGAATTGCCTCGTGCACCTGCTCCTGACAATGCGGAAGAGGTGGCTGCAGCAAGACTGGTTGTGAACGACAATGTTTCAGAAGCCAATTTAGCTCGCTTCTTAGCAGGTCGCTTAGAACGCCGAGCTGGGGGTGAGCTGGGGGGTGATATCTCCTCAATGCCAGAGTAATCAGAATCCAAGTCGCCAGAATCAGCAGGAGAGGGAGAGCGTTCGCGCTTCCGCATTGAGCAAGGATAATAAATAGAGGATTAAAGGAAAGTGGTTTGGAGCAGATAGAGCAGGAATAAAGAAGGTATGTGGTGGATGAATGACCATGCAGAGCCCTTTGTTGTTGCCTTTATACAGTTGGATATCTTTTCAAGATTTTGGTACCAGCAAAGGACGACGAATCATGTTCGACCACATCATTAGCCTCATGTGTTCGTTGCGACCTCTTGCTACAATTTCGGCTACCTCCTTGCGATTCAGGGTGTATTATGTACATAAAATTAATACATTGAAGTCATCCGGGTCATAAGTAAATGTCCCCTAGCCCACTGCACTGCCCGAGGGTACCAAACTTCGAGTGGTAGTGGAATTTGAAGCTCTTTTCCCCTATGGCGTGCTGGTATAGCTTCAAATGGAGGGTAATCACCATTTGCCCATTCGGAGTGAAGAAGACCGTAACCCGTAGGAATTCTGTTGTGCTCCTCCATGGTACGAAGAGCGGCCCTGAAGACATCAAGCTCCTGTTCGGTTGCGAAAGGAGTTTCAGATGCGGGTGCTTCAATAGGGTCGTGTCGAATGTTCATTTCCTCACTTTTTGCAAGTTCTTGAACCCTCTCATCCATATCGGTAACATCAACCCACCCGTTTCCCTCATCTGAGTCGCTCTCTTCATCGGCCATCTCGACATCTTCATCTTCATCCTCATCCTCAGGATTTCCTGCCCCATAGTGACCATTCTGATGTTTGGGGCGCCCCTCCACTCCGTAGTTGAGCTGTATCTCCTCTTCTGTACACCCCTCACAGTCATCCCATTCGTCATTGTATACACCGTGCTCAAGTTGCCCAAGTAGCATCAAATCCTAAAGGACGTTTAATATCAAATTATTTCACTTGATGTAGGCACTCACATCAGGGCTGTGGCCATGCGCCTCTCCTGAGATGGGATGTGCATTCCACGTTGCCTCAAACTCCTGACAGTCCTCATTGATACTGTCAAGAAAAAGATGATGGAGGAGCCAGAGATGTGTTTTATCTCCACGATCAAGAAGGTGCCGCCGTTCTAGAAGGTAGAAAAATGCTCTCCAGGCTCGAGCAAACTGAGTTCCCACCTCAAGCCAAAGGCGCTCAATACGCGTGTTGAAGACAGATGACCCCCACATGAAGCTGGCCCTACCGGAACCTCGGAGGAGGATCATAAGTATGGCAACATCCCTGTTTTCCCCTCCTCGATCACCCCGAATGCGTGAAGGGACACCATACTCAAGTATGGCATCCAAGAACATGGCAAGGACAGTGGATGCCCGATTATTGGTGCTTGCCCTTAGTCCGGTCACCTATAATTGATGAGATTTCGGCCAACGTGGACTACACAAAAATAACTGAGAACTTACAGTGCGAGAGTATCCATCAACACAACCGTGTATCACAATTCCCCACATAATGAGCTTATGGTGCCCATCAATATGCCATAGAGCATTAGGCCGGCTCACCCGATACTCTCTATGCCGAATCTTGGACCGTATACGTTGATGAAGAGTGCGGAAGGGATCGATCCGATGCAGCGAAGATGCAATCGTGTGCCGCTGGATCCTGAGCTTCTGTTTCCGAAGAAACCCATCAATGTAACGGATACCCGACCCTGGATGCTTGTGGCGAAATTGGCGCACAAGGCGGTCAAGATCATGATCAGAAAGCGCTGTAAACTCCCGTTTGATGCCGTAGAGCTTCAGATAATCATCCAGAGTGTTGTGGTGAATGCCCATCTTTCCAGCAAGAAGGGATGCTGAAATCCGTCGCCCAGAACTGAATGCCTTTCGAAGGAAATGCTTATTGACGACCTTACGAGGTCTTCCGGGCCTCCCTGTGTGCACGACCTCAACAGGGTGCAAATGACGGACATCTGAGTCCTCACTACCCAACCCACAGATGTCAGCATCAGGGATATCATTAATCTAAGGGTACAACATGCCTCTCTGTAGCCTCGGCTTTGAACTGAAGAAGTTGAGCGAATAGGGTTCCATAATTTTGAATGCACTGTCTCAACCATGCCACAAGACGGCCACGCCTGAGACGTGTAATTGAGTCATGAGATTGAGACATTAGGGGAAGGGCCTCGTTGGCAATACGATCAATGTAATGGTCAATTCGGTGGAGATTTAGATTTGATGCTGCGACCGCTTCTGATGTTCGAGCATAGATGTCTTGGAGAATTCCAGCTGCTCTGTGTAGATCTGTTGGCCACGAATGACCTGGAGGTGGGGACGGAAGGTTTGGGAGCGACATAGTAAATGCTAGCAAGACGGGGGGACAGAGATTGAACGATCTTGAATTCTTGTTCACATCTAATACCCTTTGCCATGACTCATTATTTCTAAGGGCCCGTAGAACAATCAAACATTTCACTTAGGGCTGTCGCACTGATAAAAGACATACTCGTCGCTCGATCAAGATATGTATCATTGATAAGAGCTGAATAAGATAAAAAGACATATACGACCTGTCATACTCACAGGTCGACGCTCCCTACTTTCACCCATATGTCCTCTACTCGCCCTCCAGATTCTTCACAGTTTCGCAAACATCCCAAGTTTTGGGATAATATCCAGCCAACCATTTTAGTTTTCCGGGTGTGTACAATTGCCAACTATATGCAGAACCAGCATTGACCTTCGAGTATATCAATCATAGATTGATGGACATAATGATCTGTACTGTCTCAATATCGATCAGCTTTCAAGACACTGCGACACGTTCAAGAATATGGCATCTTTTCCCCAGCCCAAAATACAGGAAGGAACTGAAGAAAACCCTATCGTCCTTGAGGGGATAAGCCGTACAGGGTTTGAAGGGTTTTTATCCTGGACAAAGCATGTGTGGGTTCTCATTTTCTCTATTCGCTTGCGCTTGCTGAAGGATTGAGGTCTAGCCCATGGAGGGATGACAGTGGTGTCATGCGGACAGAGCCAGCACTGCAGAAGGACTTCATTGATATCCTCCGCATTGGCGATCTGTTCATGTCAAAGACGTTGATGGGTTGGGCACTTCGCAAACTTGATTCAATGGACCTATCCCCATCGCAAGCTCTTGGCATCGCAATTCGTTTCCGTGTTCGAATTTGGCTTGATAAGTGCATCAAGGGTGTTCTTCTCATGCCTACTACACACTTATCCCTCGAATATATTCAAGAGATGAACCCGCATCAAGACCCCTTCATCACCTATACCATCATGAAAGCCAGGGAAGCGCTTCTAACAGAACGCCACCATGTTGCTACCACACCCCTCTTCATTCCTGTCGACGACGCTGATCGAACATATTGCGATTCAGACAGGCACAAGAAGTGTGTCCAAGCTACTCAGGCTGTTATGACCGTCTATCACGCCCCTATCTTTTTCCACTTCTCCAACGGCCACCCTCTTCCCTCGCACCTTCAGCCTGTGATATCGTATCTATTCAGACTCTCATTTGACCTCGCTGCACTCTTTTGATCCCCCTTATCGTCCCTTGACTCCTACTTTTGTTGGTAACACCTTCTTATGCTGCCATCTTTCACTTTCATCGTTACCAACACTTCTTTACATTTCTATCTCTTCTCTACGGTCACTGGATGTGCTGCGCACTGCGGACTGCTTCTTTCTTATCGACTCATACTGACTTGTACCGACTCATACCGACTCACATCGACTCATACTATTATTTATACTCGACGACTATACCTATATAAACCTCTAGCTACTCTTTGTTATTCTTTAGCTAGTTCTCGTCGAATCTACCTGATTTGCCTATTCCTTCTCTCCTCGAACTTCGCTCCAACTCTCTAGTCTGCTTCAAGGCATCCTAGTTAGTTGCGATATCCGCTTGATCTCCGAACTCCAACACGGAACTACGGCCCTCGCGTCAACTCTTATGAGCTCGCGTACTTGAACCGTAACACAGGCAGCATGGGCCCGACTGGTTGCTCCCCGCATTCTCGACCCCAACTTTCCATTGAATTTACTTGACCCTCGCACATGTCATACATTCCTTCGCTCTCTATCCTTCAAAGGGGTTAACCGGGCATGCTTCAATGAGTTATGCGATAGGGTGGAGCAACACTGCATGCTGACATCGGTATCTGCGGAGATCGCTGAGGTGACTATCTCAGGGATAGCGCACTATATTGGTTGTAACTATGTCCTTGAGAGGGAAACTGATGAGGAGGACGTACATCAGATGGATATCTGAATGGTATTACTGCGGCTCTGTCATGTTCATTGGTTGATGTATATCTGTGATATAATGGAGCTCGTGTATGTGACTCCCTTCCCCGTAGATAGGCCAAGTATTTACACCATAATGCGTTCAGCACATCTTCCCCATGTCTAATATGCAGATGCAGCAGAAGATTCCAGGTCACACGGTTATGTAATCCCTACAGCTCAAAGGGGTGCCTATAATTGGCGCCAATTGTAGGAGTGCACAGACATTGCTACATATGTCTTGTAACCTGATCGTGCCCTATCAAGAGCAAACCCATGGGCGCTTAAGTCGGAAGTGATTGCAAAGCATTGAAGTGCGACGCGCTTGATGTCACTTTCGTCTATCTTATCTTATCCAACGCTTGGCATCAATATGAGATAAAGCGAAGGGACCTTGTCGCGTTCAAGTCCGGGGGGCAACACTTTTCCAATGCCGGGGGAAATGTGGGTGTTTCAAATCCGGGGGGAAGACAAATCCATTTCAATTCCGGGGGACAGATACAAATTTTGGTGGTCTATTTCCAACGCCGGGGCTACATTTATTTTTTGTGCAATCGGTACACCATACGGTCGAGCTACAGTGATGTGACAGGCGAAGATGCAACAGGCGCCTAAGTGGCCAATGAAAAACAGATCAGGCGTGAGAATCAACAATGGTCAACCTTGCTTTGTCCTGCTAACGAGACGTGGGGTGCTCATGCTACTGTACGAACTTCGTTGTGCAGCGAAGATGGATGGATAGACCGCTGCATAAGGTTATAGGGAAATAATTATCTAGTTTGTTCGAGCGCGTTAAGGAACTGCATATCCGTACAGGTCAGGTTTGCAAAGCCTTGATTTGGTCCTCGAAGGTAGAAGACACAATGTCTTGGAATATCGCAAGTCTTCCCCTGACATTGTCGGACGTAGGGGGACCATCTGTCTTCGGCTTTATTGTCCACATACAGCCTGACCCTGCACCGTTGCAGCACACAGAACCCCGGGTCCTGTAATTCTCACTGAGCTGCGTTCCGCAATTGTTGCATATCCATCCATGAGGCCAATCTGTCGATCCGACCACCTTTGTCCTCGCCTTCTCACGAGTAGCAAAGATGAGCGCTGTCATTTCCCATCCCAAAGAATTTGCCAGATCTTTCACTTCATATTCGGCAGGATCAGTCGCCAATTCCGTCACACCCTCGACAAGCCATTTGGATCGGTACACCTAGCCTTTTCTTTCGGATACGAGGGGGAAAGAGGATTGAGGAGGAAGGCGGGGGAAGGAGATGGTCAGCTTCCAGACACTCTATTGCTTGTACAATTAAATGCCGGGCGTTTCAGTTTACTGGGTGTCATTTGAGACTTCAGAAGAGCCGTCTCTGCGTCGAGTTTCACGCTGATGCGGTGCTGTTCAAACTCTTTCAATTGGAAAAGGTGTATATGGGGACAAGCTCTGGTTGTGCTCCAATGTGCAGCCGTTATACAGCCGCCTTCATTGCCTGTATCTCCCCACCGAATAGCTTTGTGACAGCCGCAGAGATTGCAGACTTGGAGTCAGTAGAAGTTGTCGAGGATGGTAGGAGGGAGGCCCAATCGTGGATCACCCTATACCCCGAAATGCTCTTCCGTGCAGAGCTAAATCCAAATCCTGCTGGAGGTCCAACCTCTTCGTACTTATGACCTCCGCAGATGCACCCTCTGGCAAGGTATTGCATCGATACTGTTGCCTTGTGCTGCATCCAATACACAGAAGTCTTGTGATGTGCACGGCTTTCAATGTTGAAGATGACCAAAGTGCCAACAAGGCTCGTCGCCCCCTCGGATAGCCAGCTAGAGACACAAAACTCCCTCACCATGACAATTTTCTCGAGAGGTAAAAGGCTCATGGTGGAGATTGTTTTTATCGCTATTGCCCTAGTCTGGGTACAAGCTGAAATGGGTACGAGCGAGGCTGATAAATGGTGCTGAGCATTCACATTATTCATCTGCCAGACCATGGAAAGCTTGGGCGCGCTGATCCATTCTTCCTTGCGAGATGCGGAGGCGAAGGATCCAATTGATTATGGCCTATCGGTTCAGAAAGGTGGTTATTCAAGAGATTCTGTAACAATAGGGAGCAAGGCGACGTACTTTGGGACAAGGATCTTCAAAAGAGCGTTGAAATCTCTGGACTTATATCTTTCCAACATGATGAGGTGTTCGTCACTTTGACCGCCTGTACCGTTATCAACGGAAAAGATGCTGGCGAAAACCTCAGATTGCATGCTCAGGTGCTCTTTCGGGAGGCAATAGGGGTGGTCTTCCACCTAACGGATGACACATTGTGCCTGAGACATTTGGTGTTTCCCCCGCAATGCAAGATGTTCGCGCGACAGAACTCCCGTGTCGCAGCTAGGTGTGTCTCGGAAGCCTCATTCCCCAGCTGTAGCTCCATTCCCATACTGCTCGCGTAGCGAATGACCAAATACTTGCGGCAGTCTTCAGGCTAAGAGTTCCGGTCTCTTTCCGCTTTGGCGAGAGCAGTGATGCCGCCACGCAGGAATTTGGACCCTCTGAATGAAGGGAGACGCACTTCAGTAGCGACTTGCCTGGTATAGGTATAGGTCAAATTAGATCGAGCATGAAACGGCCACTTACCTTTCCCGTGCGCCAACGTGTGCCTGCTTTGAGCGTGGTCATCTATTCTGAGAGGGGAGGCGGCAGAGCCGTCTATGCGAGGACTACACTGAGGTTGCGGTCACAAGGCTCGAATGCATAACCTGCATGAGCACCAAAGATGGACACATCCGCGGCCTCTGAGACCTTCATTACAAGCCGTCGACCAGCCCTGCTTAGACTTAGACAGAGGATTGAGAGCTATGACGGTGGCAAGCATCATGTCCCATAGTGTAGGCTTCCTAGGCCGCAACGCGACACACCATTGGGGGCTCAAAGGCCAGCACAGTACCACGCAGGGTTGGAAGATAAAGCGAGAGTGAACAGGAGGATGACGAAGGAAAAGTGGACGCGGAAGTGAGAGGAGAACTGATACTGCATGTCTGCATAAACTTGGCCTTGGTGCACGAAGTGATGGATGCGAGGGAGGACGAGGCAGCGAGAGAGGGTGTGGTTCGTCTAGCCGCATCTGGAGTTGGTGGCGTTGCTGTAGATGAAGGGGCTGGTGCTGTAGAAGCAACGTGCCCACTGGGTGCAGAGGGAAGAGGAGGCACGGAAGGTGCAACTGGGGGCTCTTGTAGCTCAGCTGCCTCTGGATCTGGGTAGAACTGGATGCCGATAAGCAGCGCCTTTCGTTGGCCTGGTGGTTTTGGCGGTGGTACGTCATCTTCCGCCTTCTTCGACTGAATAGGCGCCTCTTCTACAACTCGCTCCAGCTTCGCGTCCTCAACCTTCTACTCCTCAACCTTCTCTTCCCCGAGCGGCTTCTCCTCAGCCTTCTCCTCGTCGACAGCAGGAGCGGGTAAAGCAGGAGTCTTGTTCTGGGAAGGAAGCTTCCACGACTCGACCTTGGCGAGTTTCTTCGAGACACCGGTGATAAACTTGACGATCTTCATCTTGGAGTCGGTGTTTGCGAGCGTTCAAATGAGAAAGGTATAAAGGTGCGCCTGGTCTGTGCATATGGAAAATCCTAGTCCGAGCGCTGATATGCCCCGATGTCGAGCAAGGCCTTCCCCACGACTGTCAATAGAAGATGATAGAGAACTCGTTTGCCCCTGGCGATATGTTCTGGTATGTGCCTGTCAAGCAGAGCGAATGAGAAGACAACAGGTTTAGAGCATGGGTATCGATGATGGTGGTCAAAAGTCACCAATGACAGAGGCTGAGCAAAGGTCAAGATTCGTAACACCGGAAGTCGATCATGGCCGTGCACTGACAAGGCCCATCACAAACTCCCATCAATCGTTGCTAAACATATCACACACTTTGCGCGCTTGCCGGGTGCTGCAAAGGACAGACGGATTCAACACAGTTTCTCTGAAGGAACGTAAGAATGATAACAGTATGGTTCGTTATGTAGCCTCTGCGCGAAGTATGATAATAGGATAATGTAACAGTATCATTCCTCAATCCAGAAGGCCGGTGAGAAAATCGCGACTGGAAATGTAAAAGAAGAACAAGCAACATGCTCTCAGTTGCACATTCTCTCCCATGTCGCTTTATAGCAGCAAAAATGATCGGTTTTAACCAGCATCATGTGGCCAACGTGGGGATCGAACCCAAGACCTTCGCGTTATTAGCACGACGCTCTAACCAACTGAGCTAGTCGGCCTCCAGGCGTGTACGTCCGGCCAACCTCCACGGCTTTTTCCAAGTCTACAGCACCAAAGTGCTCATTGCGTGATAGCCTGTTGCCCCCCTTCTCAAATTTCTACTCCACAAAACAAGACCTCGGGATAACTGGAGGCAGTGGCCGTTCACTCAATGGACAAGAATAGCGCAATGGCACCGACACACGATGGTGAATGCAAGGGAATTGTTGCCGGCTGTTGCATCGAGCCTCCGCCGAGAGCTACTTTATTTCTCAAAATTTATGGCTTGAAATTACAATGAAGATGAAGGGGTAGTATTCCATACGAGGGTACATACGCGACAGAAAATGCCCAAGACTACTATAAGTCGACGGGAAAGAATGCTAAAGGTCAAGCTTGCAGTGCCTTGATTTCATCCTCAAAAACGCTTGATACAACATCTTGAGAAACTGCCAGTTTACTGCTGGTCTCATTTGATGACGGAACTGGGCCTATTACGCTAATCGAACAATGGCCAGTAGCGCACCACAACCATGTACCAGTGTAGCTGACCTGATTTCCATGCCTCTGGCATTTCACTCCATGAAGGAGATCGTTTGTTTCTGGCACTTTTGGCTTGGCTTCATCCCGCACCGACAAGATGCGCGCTGTTGTCTCCCATCCCAGCTCCTTTGCTATATCCTCAAACTTGTACTCCGAGAATCCAGCAGCAAGTGTTGAAACACCTTCCGTGAGCCATTTGAGCACCCGGTACTCCCTTGCAAATATAACTTTTTCTATCGGTGAAAGATCGAGTCCAGAGAGCTGCTCGATAGCTAGCTGTCGAACCTACCAAACCCAGGCAAGTCATTCGCCGTTGAAGTGTGCGATGCACGAAACCCACGCACCTGATCCATTTGCCAGGTCGTTGAAAGCTTCAGAACGCTGGCCCATTCATCTTTTGCCAGTACAGGAAGAGAGTATTTGAGAGGCCTAGGATTTTGAGTAAATATCCCTCATAAACTTTTAAGCTTCTAACACCGGACTCACGGGGGTAGCATGACTTTCATGAGACATTCAAAATCTTTACTCTTGTACCCCTCGAGAACGATCGGCTTTTCGTCGCTTGCTCCTTCGCCTCCCCCATCGTTGTTCCCATCGAACATTCCTTCGAACACAGGTGATTGCGACATCAAGGCTTGCTTGGAAATCGAATACAAGCATCCTTCGACCTATCAAAGGTTTGTTTTGCAAATGTTATGCGAATCAGTTCAGGATCTTGAGCCTGAACAATGGGCGACGTACATCGATGATGACGTGCTGCAGGTAATATGCAACGCTTCGAGTACGCGCCGGCGTATTCTGATTGCTTTGCGTGTTATCAGCCATGGGGATCAGTTCAGTGGAAGCAAGGGTCGTCCGTGAAGTACAAGGTCAAGATGCCACGGGCGCCTATTTCGCATTTGCCGTGGCGGTGCATCCCCGCGAACACTCCGCTGGCCATCAGCCGAATGCAGCATCTTTCGGGCGGAAAGCTTGAAGTTATGGTGGAATTCACCGACAACTACCGCAGCACTGTGTCGGAAAGATTGGTCTATGGCTGACCCGCCATCTGCGCTTGAGGCTTAATGAAATGGACACGGTTTACGTCCGCGATGGGAAAGGTGTAGTGCACGAGAATATATATTGACAGAAGAGAGAGAAAGTGGATTTTATGAGTAGTAAACATTGAGTTTTAAGCCTTCGAAGACCTGATTCTTCCTCAAATATAGTGAAAGTAATGGCTTCTGAGACGACAAGCATCCGCTTTGCCTCGGGTGGTGGAAAGGCGCTCGGGTTTGTCTCCATGAAGCCGTTGCATCGTCCAATACACCCGATCACCCCGTTGTCTCTGAGACTTTGTCTTGCTCGGTTTTTAAGTTGTTGTAGTCCTTCTCGAAGATCTACCGTTTACTAAAGGAGGACAGGGGACTGTAAGGAGACATTTCCATCGAAGTTACGTCACGGTCAAGAGGTAGTACAGATTGAAACTACAACGAATATAAAGTAGTGTTCGCATAATAGCAGTAAACGCTGGGTAGAAATCTTCCAAAGAACATCAGAGGTCAGGCTTGCAATGCCTTGATTTCATCCTCGAACATGGTGGATCCAACATCTTGAGAAACTGTAAGTTTGCCGCTGGTATCATTTGACGTAACTTGTCCAGCGTTTATGTACACTGATTGCACAGTCGCCAGTGGTGCACATCAATAATCCAGAGGCGTGGATGACATCATTTCCGTGGCTATGGCATTTCCATCCACGAAGCAGATCGTTTGAACCAACCCATCCTTCGTGTAGACGCAGGTCATTCGGATCAGCGACCCCGGCCCAAGGAATCAACGTTGAACGTTCAACCCAGGATGCGCACAAGTGCTTTAGGAAGACGGGTAGTGCAGACGTTTGATCGATGTTTGTACGTTGGCTGACTGGTGACGATCCTCACTCATATCCTAACACATTGCCAGTCATTATAGCTGTCGACGCTGTGGTGGGGCCAGCCATGGAGGATTGTAATCCAGACATTGCTGTTCTAGGCGATGTACATTGTCAACATCTGGTTTCGTTCACTCTATAACTCTTCCCCCTCTAGGTTCTCTACACTCATTTAATCGCCACCCGGCCTGCGCAATCGACATTTTTGGTCAGTTTACCCTTCATCCTTTTGGTCTTGTCCTCGCCGACCTCCTACCAGGCCGTTCTGGATGCGTGGCACTCTACAACCCTGTTTGGTTTGTTGAAGGCCTGATATGGGTAAAATCTCGCTAATACGCCTTGCAGGCCTAAAGCACCACCGAACACGTAGTTCGAAGAGCCTTCTAAGTCGGTCGGCCCGCATAGGTATACCTATCCTTGTTACTGATGCATGTCTGTCTCTTTGACTTCGGTCATAGTCCAACCTTTCTGGAAGATTTTCGAGAGGGTTGCCGACGGTGGCTTGGTGGTGTAGGTGCATCTTTCCTCCATTGTTTTTCTCCTGTTCATTTGGATCCAGGTCACGATATGTCGGCGGCATATTTTCGCAATGGGGCGCTCACTCGCCGAGGTCCGTTTCACGCATCAACAGCCCATGTCGACCCTGACCATTCCGTGACCAGACGACCGTTGAACTGCTGGGTAAGGAGCATCCAAGCGTCACAGTTTTGAGGCTCATCGGTTCCCTCAAAGGATCCACACCGGCCGCTGGTCTTCGCGATTTTCTAGATTCCGTTCTGTACGCGGCTCGACTTGGCTCTGGGTGGATATCTGACTTCCCGTTGTACAGGGTTAATCACAAGCTGCTACCGAAATCGATGAAGAACAAAGAGAAGGAGTACAAACCAATGGGGTTCGACGTGAAGAGGAGGGAGATGCACGAGATGAGGCGTAAAGCCAAACGATTGATGCCTTAGGTCGTGAGCACTGCTGCCTCGTGAGTTTGTACCGTCCTATCAGTGGCAACAGTTTCTGAATCCTTGCATCTCGGTCTCTCTCATGGCTTGTTAATATCCTTTACTACGCGAGGCGATGATTGACATTGCTTTCCCACCTGCTGTGCGCCGCCGCAATGAACACAAGACTTTTATATGGGTCGAGTTCAACAGTTTGAATGATTCTCAGACGTTCTGACCCCACGATACTATCGTTTGTGCAACCAAGGAGCTCCACTGACGAACGATAAACCTTGGCTTCTCTTAGTCGAACACCGCATGGCGCAGTGCAGGAGACAGATACCTAAAATGAAATTTGCTGTAGGTCCCTTGCTACACCAATCTCTGTATTAGTTATGTCATCATCTTCCTTTGGCGGTACTACTTGTAGTGCTCCATGAATTCAGCCTGTAGACTCGATTTTATTCTGGTACACTAATATGCATGCCTTACACTACCTCAATATGGCCTTACATTTTCTTACGAGCTCAGCCTTCAACGCCAAATTGGCGCTCTCCTTCGCGTCCCACCAGCCGCGAGCAAGCCAACCTCCGAACTTGGACTGGTTCATCGCTCGCGCGTGAACTTTTCATCCATATCCTTCTCGTACACCGTAGAGGAGAGCAGCATATGGTTTAATGGCCAATGTGGGGATTGAATCCAAGACCTTCGCGGTATTAGCACGACGCTCTAACCAACTGAGCTAGTCGGCCTGTGGGAGACTATGGTAGATTTTGACGCATTTCTCAAAATCTGCGGTGCCAGTGTGAAGGCCATGATTGATCATGCATAATAGACGTTCAACTCATGATCGATCATGAGTTGAACGTCTATTTCCCCCCTACTCATATTTCTACCCAAAAAAACAAAGCCTCGGGATAATTGGAGAAATACAGTGAGCGTTCACTCAATGGACAAGGATATCGCAAATACAGACACAGTATGGCGACAAGAAGAAGGGGGACAGCCATATTCGAGCTTACACGAAAACGCACTTATGGCCCAGACTTTACAAAGTAAACTGCCCACAGAGATGAGAGGATATTATTGAATATGAAGGTACATGCGTGGTATTAAATATCAAAGACTTCTAGAACTCGACAGTGAAGAATGCGAGTAGAGGTCAAGCTTGCAACACCTTGATTTCCTCTGCGAACATGGTGGATACAACATCTTCGGAAACAGTAAGCTTGCCTTTGGCCCCATTGGATGTACCCGGGACGCTTGGTATCGTCAGTAAGACCCCACACCCAGCATTGCACACGACATAACCGGTAGCTGGCCTGTAATTGACCTCATTGCTGTGTCTAAAGCATCTCCATCCCTGGGTCAATTCATCTAGTCCAGGCACTTTCGGCTTGGCTACATCCCGCACCGACAAGATACGCGATGTTGTCTCCCATCCCAGCTCCTTTGCTATATCCTCGAACTTGTACTCGGAGAATCCAGCAGCAAGTGTTGAAACGCCTTCTGTGAGCCATTTGAGCACCCGGTACTCCCTCGCAAATATAACTTTTTCTATCGGTGACAGATCGAGTCCAGAGAGCTGCTCGATAGCTAGTTGTCGAACCTGCCAACCCCAGTCAGCTCATTTCGTTGTTAAAGGGCTCGATGCACGAGACCCACGCACCTGATCCATTTGCCAGACCGTTGAAAGCTTCAGAACGCTGGCCCATTCATCTTTTGCCAGTACAGGAAGAGAGTATTTGAGAGGCCTAGGATTTTGAGTAAATATCCCTCATAAACTTTTAAGCTTCTAACACCGGACTCACGGGGGTAGCATGACTTTCATGAGACATTCAAAATCTTTACTCTTGTACCCCTCGAGAACGATCGGCTTTTCGTCGCTCGCTCCTTCACCTCCCCCATCGTTGTTCCCATCGAACATTCCTTCGAACACAGGTGATTGCGACATCAAGACTTGCTTTGGAATTGAGTACAAGCACCCTTCGACCTATCACAGGTTTGGTTTGCAAATTTTATACAAATCAGTTCAGGATCTTGAGCCAGAACAGGGGGCGACGTACATCGATGATGACGTGCTGCAGGTAATATGCAATGCTTCGAGTACGCGCCGGCGTATTCTGATTGCTTTGCGTGTTATCAGCCATGGGGATCAGTGGAAGCAAGGGTCGTCCGTGAAGTACAAGGTTAAGGTGCGACAGGCGCCTATTTCGCATTTGCCGTGGCGGTGTATCACCGCGAACACTCCGCCGCTAGCCATCAGCCGAAGGCAGCATCTTTCGGGTGGAAAGCTTGAAGTTATGGTGGAATTCACCGACAACTACCGCAGCACTGTGTCGGAAGGATTGGTCTATGGCTGACCCGTCATCTGCGCTTGAAGCTTAATGAAATGAACACGGTTTACATCCGCAATGGGAAAGGTGTAGTACACAAGAGTATGTATTGACAGAAGAGAGAAAGTGGATATTATGAGTAGTAAAATTTGAGTTTTAAGCCTTCAAAGACCTAATTTCTTCCTCAGGGATAGTGGAAGTAACGGCTTCTGAGACGAAAAGCATCCGCGTTGCCTCAGCTGGTGCAGTGGAAAGGCCCCAGGATTTGGCTCCATGAAGCCGTTGCATCGTCCAATGCACCCGATGACCCCGTTATCTCTGATGCCGTGTCTTGCTCAGTTTTTTTTTTAAAATTTTTTGTGGTCCTTCTCGAAGATCTACTTTGTAGGAGAAGACCTAAGGAAAACTAAAGAGCAATATATTCACCGTTTCATTTACACATATAGGCCAGGGGACGGCAAGGAGACACTTCCATCGAACTTTTGCCAAGGGGTATTGCAGATTGAAACTACAACGAAGATAAAGCGGTGTTCACATAATAACTGTAAACGCTGGACAGAAAGCTTTCAAAGAAGAATATCAGAGGTCAAGCTTGCAATGCCTTGATTTCATCTTCGAACATCGTGGATACAACATCTTCGGAAACTGCAAGCTTGCCAGTGGTATCATTTGACGTAACTCGGCTAGCATTTACCTTGATCGCACACACACTAGTGGAGCACATCAAATATGCGCCAATGTGGCTGACCTGATTTCCATGGTTATAGCATTTCAATCCATGAAGGAAATTGTTTGACTCAGGCAGCTTTGGCTTGGCCTTGTCTCGTATAGCAAAGACAAGTGCTGCTGTCTTCCACCCCAAAGGCTTTGCCAGATCGTTGACTTCGATGTCAGCGATATCAGTGGCAAGGGCTGTGACACCCTCAAACAGCCACTTTGATACGCGGAATTTCCTTGAATATTGAATCTTCTCGGTTGGCGAAAGGGTACAAGAGGAGAGCCTCTCGATCGCCACGTTTCGAATCTGCTTCTCTGGTTAGCGACTAAGCGCAAAGCATGTAAGCATTAAAGAAGGAGTAGGTGACTTGCCTTTTCCATTTGCCAGACAGTGGAAAGCTTCAGCGCGCTAGCCCATTCTGTCTGCGACAATGCTGGAGGGCATGGATCCAGTGGGCTAGACCATGCCTCACACCATTCAGCTCCTTATCGAGGGGGGGATAGACGTTGAGACTCCATACCGAGGAAGAAGAACTTTAAATAGGCACTCAAAGTCGTTGCTCTTGTACCCCTCAAGAACGATCGGCTTTTCGTCGGTCGCTCCTTCACCTGCCCCGTCGTTGCCTCCATCGAACATCCCTTCAAAGACTGGCGATTGAGACATCAAAGTCTGCTTTGGGATCGAATACAAGCATCCCTCAACCTGCAAAGTGTGGTCGATCCGCGCCGTACCAATCAGTACAAGACCTCCAACTGCTGCACGAGGACGGCGCACTGGCAACGTACATTGATGACGACGTTTTGAAAGTAATATGCAACACTTCGTGTGAGCGCTGGTCCAACGCGGCTTTCTTGGGCGGTATCAGACGTCTGTGAGTGCGGAACTAGAGGATCTTGTTGGACTGTGGTGAAGTAGTTGGTCAAGATGCCATGGGCGCCTATTTGGCCAATCAACCGCCGCGCCACCGTGCGAATCGAATAGCAAGGGTGCTGTAGCTTTTAATAGATCGCCGGGTGCTCTTTCTACTCTTCTCGGAAAGATATAATTGTGTAGCCTGATGTGAAAGTCCCCGCCCACCGGTTTCATTCAATGACAAACTTAGGGTAAGGGTAGGGACGCATGGTGACAACTACTGGCACACGGGGATAATCACATTGGACCCTGCCAGGAGATATTGAGTCAGGTTGGAATGGAAATGAAGTCATAGTATTGCAAATAGGTGTATACACTTGGTATTAAAGGCTCGTAGACTCTTTTAATCTGTGATTGAAGAACGCCAAAGGTCAACCTTGCAACGCCTTGATTTCGTCCGCGAACACAGTCGATACGACGTCTGGGGGAACTGCAAAGTTGCCGCTGGCTTCATGTGACGTATCCAAGAGGTCCGGCTGCATCAATAAGCACCCACTATCGCATCTCATGTACACGTTTACTTTCTTGACTTCACGGTTGTGGTTCCAACATTTCCACCCACGAATCCGGTCGTTCGATTCAGGCACTTTTGGCTTGGCTTCATCCCGCACCGACAAGATGCGCGCTGTCGTCTCCCATCCCAGCTCCTTTGCTATATCCTCAAACTTGTACTCCGAGAATCCAGCAGCCAGTGTTGAAACACCTTCTGTGAGCCATTTGAGTACCCGGTACTCCCTTGCATGTAGGATCTTCTCGATCGGAGTCAGATCGAGCACTGTAAGCTGCTCGATGGCCAACTGTCGAATCTACCAACACCAGGTCAGTCAATTTGCCTTCAAACACTTTGTTTCTCATGAGCCGCTCACCTTATCCATTTGCCAGACCGTCGAAAGCTTTAGCACACTCGTCCATTCCTCCTTTGCCAGTACGGGAAGCGAGTGTTTGAGTGGCCTATCGTTTCCAACAGGATATCATATATAAGCCCGTCAAGTCCGGCGTGAGTGTTCAAAGCATACTGACTGGGGTAGCATGACCTTCAGAAGACACTCGAAGTCAACACTCTTGTAGCCCTCAAGGACGATCGGCTTTTCGTCGGTCGCTCCTTCACCTCCTCCGTCGTTGTTCCCATCGAACATTCCTTCAAAGACAGGTGATTGCGAGATCAGAGCTTGCTTTGGGATTGAATACAAGCATCCTTCGACCTATCACACCGATTAACATACCACCCAGCCCAAAATCTCGAACGGGAGAATGAGGAGACCGCGGCATACCTTGATGATGACGTTTTGGAAGTAGTATGCAGTGCTTCGACTGGACTTTGACCCTACGTGGATGTCTTGTGTGATCTCAGACATGAATGAGTATGTGAAATCAGGAAATAGAGATTTCAGTCGAGCTGCAGTGATGTGGAAGGTCAAGATGCAACGGGCGCCTATGTGGCCAATTGAAACAGATCGCCGTGAGAATCGAGGATCAACTTTACTTTATCCTGCTGACAAGACGCTGGATGTTCAGACTATTGTATGAGCTCCGGTGCGCAAGAACGATGGAGGAGTTAGAACATGACATTGCGCTACAAGGGACAGCGAATGTACTTTGCTTGACTACGTTGATGCGTCGCTGGTTCGCAAAGGCCAAGTTTTCAAAGCCTGGATTTTGTCCTCGAAGATAGAACACATAAGGTCGGTAACTGTGCCTTTTTTGGATGAGGGACAACAGGACAGAGGCGGAAAACATCCCAGCAAATACCTCGGGTTGAAAGCTTAAGTGATTTTTAAGGAGGCAATAAAGGTGATCCTCGACCTGAATGGAACGGCCAATACCTGACATGTGTCTGCTGCTCGATCAAGACACATTCGATACGCTCGCACAAAATGGCAAAGCTGAGGTAATGCGAGCCATGGTGGGGACGATGGCTGGTGGGGATGTTTGTGTCGGACAGTGTTTCTGTAGTCATGGCTTGGTATGAATATGAGTAGATCACGAGGGAAGATGTAGGAGATGACCAACAAGGGCATAGAGAAAAAAGGTCCCTATGAAACGTGCTGAGCTTAAATGCGGGGCGCTTCTTCTACAGGGGCGTTGCCTGCGACTTCAAAGGCCCGTTGATTCATCGATATTCACGCTGAAGCATAACTGTTCAAATTCTTTCAATTGGAACAGGTCTATCTGGGATAAGCTCTGGTTGTGCTCCATTGGGCTGAAATTATACCTCCACCTTCATTGCCTCTATCTCCGCACCAAAGAGCTTTGTGACAGTCGCGGAGATGGCAGACTTGGGGTTCGTGGAAGTCGTCGAGGTTGGGAGGAGGGAGGCCCAATCTTCGATCACTCTGTGCCCCGAAATGCGTTTCTGTGCAGAACTGAATCCAAATCCTATCGGAGGTCCAACCTCTTCGTACTTATGCCCTCCACAGACGCACCCTTTGGAAATGGATTGAGTCGATACCGGCGCCTTGTTGCATCCGATGCACTGAAGTCTTGTGACATGAACGGACTGGTTTAGGCTGCCTCTGAGCTCCTTGGTCTCCTTCTCGAGGATGGAATTTTGGGGCGTGCTATATAGGGCATATAGCCGTGCGGTTTTCTCCCACCCTAGGACTTGGGCGATATTCCCGATGTTGAAGCTGTCCAAAATCCCAATGAGGCTCGTCGCCCCCTCGGATAGCCAGTTAGAGACGCGAAGCTCCCTCGCCATGACGATCGTGTCAAGAGGTAGGAGGCTCATGCTGGATAGTCTTTGGATCGCCATCGTCCTAATCTGAGGAAAGGTTTTAATGAGTGCGGAGCAAGGTGAAGCCATGGTGATGAACACTCACTTTATCCATCTGCCAGACTGTGGAAAGCTTGAGCACGCTGATCCATGCTTCCTTTGTAAGATGTGGAGATGAAGGATCTAATGGCCTATCATTTCAGAAAATTGATTATGCCAGAGATTCTGTGCCGATAGCGAACGAGGCAACGTGCTTGGGGACCAGGATCTTCAAAAGAGCGTTGAAATCTCTCGACGTGTATCCTTTAAGCACGATGGGGTGTTTGTCACTTTGACCGTCTGTACCGTTATCAACGGGGAACATGCCAGAGAAAACCTCGGATTGAATGCTCAGGTGCTCTTTTGGGAGGCAATAGAGCTGGTCTTCCACCTAAAGAGGTCGGGCAGAATCTGAGACATTTGGTGGCTATGGACGGTGGCTGAACACAAACGCGAAAGATGGCAAAAGTGAGGTAGTGCGAAGTGTTTTGAGAAGGAGATGGTGTGAAGCGTCCCTCGGCTCTGGTTGTACTTCTGGGCTCATGGCTGCAGAAGAGAACGATGATGGTGCGGATCACGAGACAAGCGCCCACGCCCGAGCTGAGCTGAAATGCCTCACCCTGGTTTGGGAAGACCTGTGAGTGAAAAGACCTTCACACTGAGGCAGGATCTCTTGGTTTGGTATTCAACGTGTGCATAAACACACTTTTGATCGTTTAATAGATGGACTCGAAGTCCTGTTAGAAACATACCCGATAGGGTTAGGGCATAGTGTATCACGTTTCAGTAGATATACCAATAGTCTAATCCCCTAATATCAGCTCAAAATGCGTGTATACACGTCGTTAGTGTTGGCGTTACCGTAGCGCTAAGTGCCGCAATGCTCGATGCTCGCGCGACAGAACGCCCCTGTCGCAGCAGCACGGAGCTCGCACCCCTTATTGGTGGTGTCGCGAATGACGGAAGTTCGTGCAGCGGTCTTCCAGCCGGGCGTTCCAGTCTCGTTCCGCTTTGGTGGAAGCAGAGATACCGCCACGCGGCGACTCGGTCAGTACCACCGTCTGAGGACGCGACCTTGAGGCTCTTCAGTAGCAATTTGCATGGTCTAGGTTGTAGGCCAACTTAAAGCGAGCAGGAAGTGACTGCTTACCTTGTCCGTGCGGCAGATCGAGCAGGCTGATCCGTCTTAACCTGGAGAGGCGAGGCGGCGATGGCGTCCAAGAGGCGTATAGGAGGCAGACTTGGCTTGCAGCCACAAGTCTCGAATACATACCCTGGAATGAGCACTGTGGCGGGGCAGTTACGCATCTTCGACCTTTGAGCCCTTCGATACAATCCGTCGATCGCCCCTATGTTCAGGCGGGCTTAGACAGGAAGCTTTGACGTCCCGTAGCGTAGGCTTCCTAGACTGCAAAGCGAAATACTGTTGATGGCTGAAAGGGCAGCACAGTACTACACAGGGTCGGAAGATGGAGCAAAAGTGAACATGAGGAAGATGCAGGAAGTGGAAGTGAGGGCGAAACTCAGGCTCCATGTCTGCAGAAACTTTGCTTTGGCGCGTGTCGACAAACGATTCAGAAGCTAGGGAAGGTGTGGTTCGTCCTGCACCTGGTGCTAGTGGTTTTTCTGCGGAGGGAATGGCTGGGGCTGTGGATGGATTGGGTGCAAAGGAATGGGAAGGGGAGGAATGGAAGGTGAGCCTGGGGGTTCTTCTACCTCTGCTGCGGTTGGATCTCGGGATTTCAGCTGTAGTACGTCGTCTTCCACCTTCTTCGGCTGATTGGGCGCCTCTTCCAACAACCGCCCCGACTTCACGTCCGCGACCTTCTCCTCAACCTTTCCCGCCAACACCAGCTTCGCCTCAGCCTTTCCCTCATCCTCAGGAGGAGCTTGCGTCGGTGATGAGCTTGACGATTTTCATCTTGTCTTCAATCCAGAGTAAATTTGAGAGCGTTCAGTTGAGAGCAGCGTGGAGAAACACCTGGCTTGTGTGTATGGAAGCCAAACGCTGGTATGCCTGGATGTCGAGCAAGGCCTTCACGACGACTGTCGGTAGAAGATGATAGAGAACTTGTTTGCCCCTGGCAATACGTTCGTCTATCAGGCGGTCGAGAAGACAACAAGTTTAGAGCATTGATGACGACGTCAATAGACTCGGCCCAGGCTCCTCGTCGCACTCAGAATAGTCGGTATTTAATGTGTACTGTGAGGAATGGATGCGTAATGAGACAGAGAGGAGGAGAGGAGGGGGGAGGGGCGAACACCATTGTGTTTTCTGTAACGGCGGGTTTCGAGCCTACTAGACCGGTCACCGGTCTACGAGCCTACGACGTCGATGATGATGGTCAAAAGTCAGCGATGACGAAGGCTGAGCAAAGGATTCGAAGTCGACCATGACCGTACTTTGGCAAGGGCCATCACGGCCCCCCCATCATTTGTCGCGGGCACAAGACAAATGCCGTGGTGAGCCGTGGTGAGCCGTGGTGAGCCGTGCCCAGACGTGGTAGGCCGTGCCAGGCCGTGTCGGGCCGTGCCAGCCTGAGCGCCTAGCACGTAAAGCTCCTCGCCGATGGAGAAGATGCTGCAGCGGTGCTTCGTTGACTAGAGCCCTATATGTAACCTAGCTTACGCTTGCTCAATCGCACTCAATCTACCCTCAATGCTACACTTTAAGTTCTTCCAGCACCATGAAATTGTATGAACTCTCGGCCTTCAAACCGATACTAGCAACCTGTGGTAATGCCTTTACCATCTGTAACAGATTTGGTGTTATTCCTTACGATTCTTTGCATCCTCAACTCGTCTGAGCGATAACATTAGAATTCAGGTGAGTCTTTATGGCCGATCTCGACTCACAAGCTTATCTCATCTTTTGAAGCTCGTCGTGCAATGACTGGCAACCAACAGGCAGTCATCCACTGCACATATTAATTCAAACTTGGGCTCCTCTCAAGGTTTTTTCACGGTCACTGCGACACGCCTGCACTGCTATGCACGGTGATTTGTCCCTTCTGCATCATTGCTGCACGGCTCTGCACGGCTCTGCATGGCGACTTGAACAAGCTGCACGGTAATTCGCCACTGCTGCACGGCGATGTCCTTCTCTGCACGGCTCCTCATATCTCCACTCCCTGCTCTGCACGGCTCCGCACGGCAGTCCGCTCTGCTTGCTCTGTATCATCTGCAAGTCATTCATCATCATTGCACGCGACTTGGGTGACCAGATAGCGGAAGCAACTCAGCAGAGATGACAATGCCAAGCGTTCGGAAGCAACTGGGGGACACGGCCAATCTTTGCGCCAAATGGCTCTCTCTAAATCTCTGACTGCTCCCTAGACGCTGGCTACCTGCGATCTTGACAGGACCGCTCTGTTTCACAATGGGTCTTGTACATTTACCATTTTCCTGATGTCTGCTAAGGAAGTGTGCACTGACGAGGTTATCCCTTCTTAGGTCGATTTTTTCAGGCATATTGTGCACTATTTTTCATCCCCAGACCAAGGACAGGTGACAAGCCCTCTCTCCCAGTGTAGGTGCTGCTACTGATGAAGATACAACCTTACTGAATCTTATGATTGCTCAGTGCCTGCCCCTACCTTCTACGTTCAGGTTGAAGGGGGCATATTTCTACCCTATCCAGGACCATTCCCCCCTTCCGCTTCCCTCCAGTTGTATGTTCTGACGAACAACAATACCTACCTTCCCTACACCTGGCAAAACGCGGTCACCAACCTCATAGCACCTCCAGCATATCCTCACCCCCCAGTCCCCCCCTCATCGACTTCAGCAATGCATCACACTGCTCCAACTCAACCGATCCTTCCTCAACCACCTGTTCCACAACCCAAGCTACCAGCAGCTCCATCCCTACCTTCTCAAGGAGCTAATGACGGTGTTGAATGGGATGGCTGGCCTGATGGTGAATTTGAGCGAAGCTTTACTCATGCAGAGTTCGAGGCTACAAAACACCTTCAAACTCATTGGTCTACATTTGTTAGTGGAGGTGACCGAAAGGGCAAGGAGAACGCTGATTCATGGGAGGCTGGACGTCGAGCAACCAGGGACTGCAATGGTATCATCAAGTGCGACGGGCCTGGATGTGAGGTCCTTACCCGACCACAGACCAAGCCATCTGGGGTGGCAAAGCAGCTTCAGCAGGCCTGCATCTGCGGTGGAAGACTTGCCCATTAACAGTGCAAGGTTCAGTCGGTGCTTCACCACTGGAAAGGTGGTGTTCATTTCTCCAACGATGGGTATCATAACCACCCCCGGCCAACCCATGTCCTTCATATGACCGCATCCGAGAGCAAGCGTTTCACCGAGTTTGTCACCCGCAATCCCAGAGCAGGCCCTACTCGAATGTTTGCTGGCCTCCCTGATGAAACAGGACAGCTCCGCTCAGCAGCAGATATTTCACCTGCTCTGTCTCACCCAGACCGTATCAGCAAGGAGAAACAACGAGTTAAAAGGGGGCAGCGAGCCGATGGTACAAATGGGCCCTTTTCAGAGCTTCAGCAATTCGACGAGCGATACCCCAACTTTCTCCGCAAGTCCGTCGTAGGATCGACCACAGTTCTATGCTTGCAGACACCATGGATGCAAAGTCAACTTGCTGCGGATATTGACGATGGAGCAGAGCCGTTTCTCCTTCGATCGGAGGTCAGAAAGGACGGAGCAATCAATGGCATTCTCACAGATGCTGCTCACGGCTGGTGGAAGGATCGCACCAACCTTCTCATTGTAACATCTCTCTTCTGCACGAGGCTCTGCCGTTGGGTCCCCACCTTGTTCTCATATTCCAACGGAGCAACGAGCAAGCACTATGAAGTCCATTTCTTAGCGCTTATGGAGTCGACTGCAGAGATTTGCAAAGAGAAGGGAATCGAGCTTAAGCCAACCTTCTTTGCCTCGGTAAGTCTTGACCATCTCAGGGAAATCATTGTGTGACATTCTCATGACTTGGGTTAGGTGATGGACTTCAGCGAAGCAGAGTACCAGGGCTTTATTCTGGCGTTTGTAGCCTTCTGGGGGGCTCGGCCTGAGAACTCGAAATCTCCGGAAGAGCTAGAGGAGGAGGCGAAGAACCTGCTGAAAGGGTGTCTCCAGCACTTTCGAGCTGGCGTAACTCGGGTTTCAAACATCTCAGGTGTTGTACTTGTTCATCATCGGGCTGCGTTTAAGAAGCGTGCAATGGCTTTGGTCAACGCTCCGAGCAGTCAAAAGTTCATCGAGTTTGGCCTGCTTCTTCTTCTTGACTTCCCAAAGGTTGGCTCTTGGCTGAAATGGTGGATTCGACCGCAAGTAGCTCAGAGGCTGTTCAGCTCAGAGCGTACCATGGATCCTGTGATCTGGGACTCTCTCCCTGACAGTACAAATGCAGAAGAATCTCTTCACTCTCAATTCTATGCAGCTCAGGGTCGGGACCATGAGCTCATGGAAGGGCTCGCTGCATTGTACGCAATTGCGCTGTACTTTGAGCGCTTGGATACCACCCAGAGAAGTACAACTCCTCTCTCATCACAATCTTTCGATCTCTGACAATCATTACCCTTCCAGCAGGGGGACGTGTGTGATACGGCCAGGCAGAGCGGTGGAAAAAGGTAGCAAGCAAGATTGGTAGAACCAAGCCCCACCGAGCTCCTGATGCTATCAAGAGGAGGAGATATGTGAACGATGGACGGCCGCCTGATACTGCAGCAGAGCTTCTCCATTCAAAGAAGAAACGACCGTTGGTTGTAAAGCAAGCAGAGAAGCGTAGGAAGAAAGTAGCAGCTTTCGCTGCGCACTCGAACGGTGATGGAGATGAACTTTTTGTAGAAGAGCGGCAGGATGCAACCGAGGTGAAGAAGAAGGCGCCGTACATCCTTGGCTATCGCTGGGCAGACAACTCCTGCTGGCTTGACACTTCGCTTATGCTCATCTACCATGCTCTGATGGGGGACCCAACCACGGCAACTCAATTTATGATGCAGATCTCAGCACTCAAGCCAGAGAGCCCAATGAGTGCACTTGGGGACGTCCTTCAGCTACAGCATTCGCTGTGCTCTCGCCTGTTGTCTTCGCCCTCCGAAGAACGAGAAGTTACAGACAAGATTTCAGCTCAACGGAACACCTTCAAGGTGATTCTTCACAAGAGCAAATGCCTTTTGGATGATGCAGGAGTGCATGACTTTCAACCTCTTACGGTACGAGCTCAAGTTACACCTCTGCCACTTTGACTGACTGATCTGAAACGCCACAGAGCTGGGTACGCGACCTTGTTCAGACAATGGACTCGAAGGAGCTATATGCAGCGTATCGAACCTTTGAAACACTGGTTATCAACCTGCACTTCTGCTCTGGGACTGCTAAGAGCCTACCTCATGCAAGAATACGGTCAAAGACCACACGCTACTGCGACATCGTCCTTCCCTCTGATCCATTTGTGGCAGACTGCTATGAGCGGGACATTGGAGCATGGTTCAAGAACGCATACCTCAACATTCCAAAAAAAGGCGACTATTCCAACAACTTCTCTCCTTGCTGGCGCCAATGGGATGGTGTTTCATACTGTGAAGGGACGCACAAAGAGATCGGCAACATATGCATCGCCCTGCCTGTCGTTCTTATCATCACCACTAGCGAATCCTACCAGAGCTCTTCCGCCAAGGATGAGCCAGAGTGGAACTTCCCTTCAACCTTCTATCCTGGGACACAAAAGGAGGGAAAGAGTGAGGGTCTACGCTACAAGGTAGTGGGACGGGCCTTCTATGGAGGTGGACACTTCATCTGCAGATTTTCCTCTGGAGAAACAGTCTATGACTACGATGATCGCACGAATGGTGGGAAGGCAACGCGGATGAAGGGAGGAAAGATATCAGAGTACATTTCAGGATGTGGTACTGAGGCATCTATTCCCCTTGGGATGCGTACCATGTCCGTGGTTTACAGGCTCGAAGGAGGATTCTCTGCACAGCAGTACTTCTACGAAAAGATGTCTGCTTCCCTCCTTCAACTCCATGACATTCTGCTCTCAGAAGACCTGCAGCACCTGCCTACCGCATCTTTCAACTCGCCTCTCTACATCCCATCCCCTAAGGATTCGACACTGTGGCCAGGACGCGTCAAGGGAAGCATGAAGGAGTATACAGTCGACCTGGAGAAGTATAAAACTCCAAAGGCTTCAAAGATGTTACCCTCGACATCTCAGATACCACAATCGGTCCCACGAAAAGGCCTACCATCACTGACTACAGCTACACCTGTGACTCCCCACCCCAAGCTCTATATACGGCTACAAAAGCGTGTCGCTACAGAACCCCCTGCAGAGCTTGATGTCGAGCAGGAGATCACGCAAGCTGTAGCAAAGCCTTCAAGGCACCTCGCCAAGCGCAGAAAAACCAGCAATACGATATACAGCAGCTCCTCAGAGGACGACTACAACGACACTTTGGATGAGGTCGTTAAGGGAGAATCTGGGAAGGACGTTGAGCAGGACACCGAGTCGGAGTATGCAGAAGAAGAATACGCTGTCCATGCCGAGGAGGATCCCCCTCCACTCTTCATCCTTAACAGTCGATGGGGCTGCAATGAAGAATCCCTCGCATGCAAGATGAATGCTCCAGAGTTCTCAATGGCGGCCCTTCTAGACAATGATGCGCCATGCGACAGGTATGGTGTCCCAATCAACCAGCCACCTTCGATGGAGCTTGACACTGCATGCGCGCTATGTGGGACCCAATTTCATTCCTTCTGTGTCAAGTCAAGGTTACGAGCACAAGGAGTATCCACAGCAGACTCAGAGCTGGTGGATTCGGAACACTTCGACGTGCAGGTTTTCTGTCGTGCATGTACCTCTGACGAAAGTCATGTGTGGGAGAGAAAGTAGTGAGTCATGTTTCCTGATACCAGATATTATACTCTAACATTCTTTCAGCACAGGGAGGTTTATAATGATCAAGCCAATGGGCTGCTCAAGATTCTATCGAGCGGAGATTAGAGGTCGCAACGGGAAAAGTGCACTTCTCCGCTGGTATGCAGGGAACCAGTACGCTTCGACAGACATGCCACCACCCCACCCAGACTTCAAGCTAAGTATTCGGCGAACAATGCAGTCTATATTGCGCGATACCTTTGGGTACTCCGAGGTGAGTACTTCTTGCATCTCACAATTACAATTTGTGCTCAACTGGCAGTAAGAGAACTGTTGGTCCTATGAAAATGCCTGCCTGGTTTCGTGACAACTCTACAGAAATTCAGGGATACACACATCCAGCCATCCGCACTGCTCTGGACAAAGGATACAGCAGTGTGCTCAAGATTCTGAAGGGAGATGTCGAACATCCCATCATCGAGCTCCTTGAGCGCTGGACCCAAAATACCCGCTCCAGCCACAAGGCCCAGCAAGCACGAATAATGCGGTTCAGAACCGAATTCTTCGTTCCCATCCTTCCTGCTGACCGTGCTCTTCTTGGTCCCTTCATCCGAAGGCTTCAAGATGAACTACAGTGGGAAGATATTGACATTGATCGACTAATGGCAATTTCAGAAATTCTGCTTTCTGTAGCAGTGGCTCGCGCATACCTGAACCTCAGTTCAGCTGAGGAGTTACAGCTATTCGCTCTGGCGTGCACCAAGGAGATGCATGCCTTGCTACTCACCTGCACCTCCTCGTCCTCCATTTCCCTCCAGTCCTTAGGTACCCACCTTCGAGGCTCATTCAAGCGCACCCTTAGCCATGATGAGCTTGCCTTATTAGCAGGATCAAAGTCGGACAGAGGTGCTGAACTTCGAGAGCTTCTGCAGGAAAATCACCCTGTTATTATGGAAGCTGGGACAGTCCTACTTCCAGGTAAAGTCACCTATATGCCATGGACTAGGGGTGCAGCAGTGCAGCGGGATATTGCTATTAGAGGCTTTTCTGCTTGTCCACCTGTAGTACCAGTAGTTAAAAGGAGTACTCGTAATAACCCACCTCGAAAATAGGTTAATGATGTATTATCCAATACATATCATCAATCATCTTTATCTATACTTTTATTTTATTTGTGAGTTTCAAGAAGCTAGAATGGAGGTTTTGCTGCAATCTGCATAAGGCCTCCTTCCCACTACAACAAGATTCAGCTCGATACCTCTTTCCGTTAGACCCTCTTTAATCCTGACATTTTGTGGGGTACGAGGAGGAGGAGTGCCCAAAGGTATGGTATAGCGCTCACCCAGGTATTTCAGAAAGTGTTGGAGCTAGGATGGAGGTTTTACTGCAATCTCCATGAAGTCTCCTTCCCACTACAACAAGATTCAGCTCAATACCTCCTTCTGTTAGACCCTCTTTAATCCTGACATTTGTAGGGTACAAGCAGGAGCAATACCAGTAAATACGCTCTACACCTTGCCTGCTGAGCCAAATATTGCTCAGATAATCATGATCAATTGCACTACACCTTGTCTAAGTAGTCTTATCATACAGTAATCGTAAAATCTAAGCAATAGCATCAAGGTGTCTGCCTTGACGAGTCTTTCTGTTACAGCTCAGGTCGCGAGCCCCTAAGGGTAGACGCGAGGACTGTAATATCCGAGTCGGACCTCTTCTAAATCAGGTGAAAACATAAGGCAGTCGTCAAGAGTACCTCTAAGAAGAGTGCTCTTGACGACTGAAGCAAGCCTAGCAATAGAGGAAGGGTTGCCTTCAGAGGGTAGACAGGGATAATCTGATAGAATAACAAGCTAAGGTATAAGCAAGTACATCTACAGCCTTATATACTACTAGAGGGACGAGCTATCTAAGCATTGTATCAAAGTAGGAAATACTCCGCAGCATATCTAGGAGTCATATCCAGTCATATCTAGTCATACTCCGCAGCATATCTAGTAGATGTACAACAAAGATAAGAATGATAGAAGCAGTAGAAGATGGATAAAAGGATACCAACTATGCATAACATATGCACGATCAGAATGGAATAAGTAATCGTCAGTTGGGAACAGTGAATAGCAACTGGACAAATGGATGGGATCAGGGGAGCATATGAAAGATGGATGTCCCAAGGGTGCATGTGCACAGCAGATGCATGGATATCGCGTAGTGGGGGAAGTCTGGGGGGAGTCAAGGGGAAGGTGCAAGGAAGGAAGAATAGGGGTAAAAAGCGGTCATAACACTTTCTAGGGGATAGGGACAAGGTAGATGCTACAAAAAGGGCGCTGCTGGAAGATCCATACTCTTCCACTTCATCGCTTTGGACATCTAATTTCTGTACCTTTCTGGCACGTGCTTCAATCTGTGTCTTTGTGGGTTTCTTGGCTGGTCTTCCTCTTTTACCAGTAACAATCTGAAGAAAGGGGTCACAAGATCATCAAACACATTCACTTTGAACTTACCTTAGCTGGGCGTCCCCCCACACTCAAAGTGTCCAGGAGTAGCGCATGATTGGGCTTGTTCACAATCATCTCTCTGAACGAAGCAGGACCCACTGCTGTAGCACGACCCTTCTCAGCCAAATCATTCCAACTTGACCTCTGCAGGATACCACATAAGGAGATGAATGGTAAGATGGAAGCACACTCACAGGTGTAAGAGCCACCTCAATGCCAGTCTCCCCTGGCATCTGCGCACTGATGATGGTGAAGGCTTTGATAGGTTTCACTTGCCCACTCTCTTCTGGGTCTGCAATAAACTCGATCTGGTTGACTGGAATACTTCGTCGTTTCACATTGCACAGCTCTCCTGAAGCAATGCTGAAGTAGCTCCCTGCTTCTGTGTCAGCAACTTGAGCATCATGATGAATAGAGGGAGTGCCATACCAATGACATGGTATACCCAGACTCGATGTACACATTCAGAAGTTCTGATGGCACCAGTACATCCTTCTTGTAGTAGACGTGCGTGAAGGAGGTAAGGTAGTTGCGATCGGAATGGTAGTTGAATGCAAAAGGATTGGTTGAGTTGGGTTGAGTGGCGCACAGTGAGAGAAAGTTCGAGGTTCGCCACCAGCTCATATAGCTTGGTAGAGTAGCGCATAGGCGGCCAAAGAGAACCGCGTCACGGCAGACATACCAGCAGGGCAGAGCAGGGTGAATCGCCGCCTTGAAGCAGATATCATTGGCAAGATGTCTGCCAACACCTGCAAACGCGCAGGATGCGTTGGATGCCAACGCCTTGACAATGGATGTCCGGTAGCCAGGTGCTTTGTCAAGCATCTCCTGCTTCCACTCCAGAAGCCGGAAAAGCGCATCCTGTGGTTCAAGTACCCAATCTTGCCCATCTGGAAATCTTGGCCAAAGGATCGTCTTCCATGACTTAACACTGTTGAGCATTGTTGAAGGAAGAGAAGATGGGTAACTGACCTCAGAGCCAACTGCGAGGTCTTCTTTTGTCCACATTGTTCTGCGACTATTGACATGAAGGCGAATGAGTCGAATAAAGTCACAGAACACGATGGCATGGGTGTCCATCACAAAGGCCACAAAGATGTTGATTAGCCTGGTCTTCTCTCCTTTGATACATGATGCATTGTCGATGAAGCGTTCAGGCATCTGGAAGGAGCGAAGCTGTCTGGCCTTTGACTTCTTGGCATTGGTACCAGGACAGTCCCTAGAGATGATTTCTTCATAATCTGCTCGTTTCAAAACATACATGCTCGCCTCAAGCCCGAAGCTTATGGTAACAGCATGCTGTTCTTGTGGTGAGACAGGTAAAGACTAGAGATGAGGGAGAAAACTCACATAGCCTGCAGCAACAACAAGGCATTTGCCTCTCACAGCAGTAAAAAGAGGGCCTGGTGTGTGGGGTCTATTTATAAGGTCAGTAAAGACATTCTCCTTATTCTTCCTAGCATGAGCCAAGGCCTCAGGGTGAGGGGTGAAGGCCGGTGAAATTGGCTCAAGAGACGGATCATAGTCGTGCTGTGACCACAAGAGAGTCTCGTAGCCCTTTTCATTGGTCCCAACAGCATAGGTCTGGGCATGGAACTCGACCCGAGCTGAAATACCACTGGGTTCAATGAATAATCTTGCAAAGAGACATTTATTACACACCATGAGGGCGAGTACCTGTATTCTTTTCAATAATATTGGCTTGACCTTCGATTACATGCTGATCAGCTAAGACTTCTGGTCCTTCTGGCATAGTATGAGCACGGTATCAAGGGCAAAGTCAGAGGAGTTAGGAGGGCGACGCGTCGCGACTTGGAGTAGCAGTGCACGTCGTTGCGCGCCTGTGCACGGCTCTGCACGGCTTGCACTGCCACGGCTTTGCACGGCTTGCACGGCTTGTCCCTGCTGGGCACGTCCTGACACGGCAAAAGCTGTAGGCCCATTTGTCGCCAAACAAATCACAAATTTTGCGCGCTTCACAGAAGTTGCTTTGAAGGAATGTATAAGTGAGAAAATAGAGCGATTTGTCTCTGAATGGTGAGCGCACTTATAATATCATTCCCTAATTCGATTGGAAAGGCAAACCAAAGGCAAGCGCCATTCCCTTCTCACTCTCCCCTCGCTTGAACATCATCATTAATGCGTGGCGGCGTCAGCCCATATGGGCCAAAAAGCCATGTGAAAGCGCGCTTCAATGGCCAACGCTGGGATCGTCCCCAAGACCTTCGCATTATTAGCAGGACACCCAAACTATTAATAACTGGGCTTCACCCGCTGTTGGCTCAATTGACATCCAGAGCAATCGCTACAGCGCCAGAGAAAAGACATCATCCTACCCCGTTCGCAGCTGCTTTTAGTCCTTCTCGAAGGTCTATCTTGTAAGGGAAGACCTATGGGAAACGAAAGAGTGATATTGCTAGCCGTTTCATTGACGAATACAGGATAGAAGACGGCAGGGGATAATTCCATCGAAGTCGCTCCAGGAAGTAATATGGACTGGAACTTCTGTAACGAGTAGCAAGTGAGGATCGCATAGCGGTACAAGTTGGATAGAATCTCCCAGAGAAGAATATCAGAGGTTAGGCTTGCAACACCTTGATTTCATCCTCGAACATGGTGGAGACGACATCTTGGGAAACGTCAAGCTTTCCGCCAACCTCGTCCGGCGTGTTCGGTACATTTCCTCCTCCCTCCATCAATATGCCACATCCACCCATGCAAAACATGTAAGGGTTCGATGGTCTGACCTCATGCTTGTGGTTGTAGCACTTCCATCCACTCGCCCACTCTGTAAATGCAGGTGCTTTTGGCTTGGACTTGTCTCGTATAGCGAATATAAGCGCTGCTGTTTCCCATCCCAAAGTCTTTGCCAAATCCTTTACTTCTAGGCCAGCAATATCGCTCGCAAGGGCTGTGACACCCTCAACAAGCCACTTTGATACGCGGAATTCCCTCGAATATTGGATCTTCTGAATGGGCGAAAGGGCACAAGCGGAGAGCCTCTCGATTGCCACGTCGCGAATCTGAGCTTATGGTCAGCCCTCAGGTGTCAATCATTTCAGCAATTAACAGCGAGTCTGGGACTTGCCTTTTCCATCTGCCAGACGGTGGAAAGCTTCAGAACGCTGACCCATTCTTCCAGGGGCATTGCTAGGGGACATGGTTCCAAAGGGCTACGCCATTCAGCCAATTATCAAAGATAATGTAGACGTTGATACACCATACCGAGGAAGAAGAACTTTCAACAGGCACTCAAAGTCATTGCTCTTGTACCCCTCAAGAACGATCGGCTGGTCGTCGCTCGCTCCTTCACCTGCCCCGTCGTTGCCTCCATCGAACATCCCTTCGAAAACGGGCGATTGAGACATCAAAGCCTGCTTTGGGATCGAATAAAGACATCCTTCGACCTGTCAAGCGTTCGATCCACAAAGTAGGAGTTGAATTCAGTGCATGACCTCGGATTTGAAAAGCGGGAGGTGATTCACATCGATAATGACGTTCTGCAGGTAGTATGCAACGCTGCGAGCACGTTTTGGCTGATCCTTAGTGTGTTGATTGGTATCAGCCATGAGGATGGGTCTCAACAGGGTTAAGTGGAGAAGTATTAGGTCAAGGGGCGAAGGGCGCCTATTGAACCAATCAACTACTGCGCGTGTGAATCGAATAACAAATCCGGTTAAACCTCTAATCAACTGCTGGATGCTCGTTCTACTTTTCCCGGCAAAATACATTCATGGAGATGGATGTGAAAGTTCCCGGCTACGTTGCAGTGAATTTATTCCACGGTGTTACTAGCAAGCCTCCAACCCCGACCTCCTGCTCGGGAATACCAGAGCCAGGCACCTTCTTAACAGACTTTGGATACAACATCTGGCGACACAAGCTTGTTGCCAATCCCTGTCGATATATACCGGATACTTCTCCGTACAGCAAGTTTCCACATCTACTCAACGAAGGATGCGAGAGGTCAGGTTTGCAACACCTGGATTTCGTCTGCGAACACGGTGGACACGACAGCTTGGGAAACCGCAAGCTTACCGTTGGCGTCGTTTCTCGTAGATGTAGCACTTCCTCCACGCAGCATGTAGCCGCATCCTCCGGTGCATCTCACATATCCGGACGACTGGCTGAGCTGGTGGCCGTATTGATAGCATGTAAATCCCCGAATCAGCTCATCGGACTCCAGCACCTTTGGCTTTGCTTGGTCTCGAATGGATAGAATAAGGGCCGTCGTCTCCCAACCTAGCGCCTGTGCTACATCCTTGATTGGATACTGATCAAAATCGATGGCCAGAGTTGTAACACCTTCAGTGAGCCACTTGAGCACACGGTATTCCCTCGCCAGTACGACCTTCTCGATCGGAGACGGATCGAGTTGAGAGAGCTGCTCAACGGCCAGCTGTCTAATCTAGTGTCGTCAAGCCCAAGTCAACGTTTTAACAAAGTAACGATCCGATTTGTACGTACCTGGTCCATTTGCCAGACCGTCGAAAGCTTCAGAACACTAACCCATTGCTCCTTTGTCAATGCAGGGAGCTTGCGCTCGAGAGGTCTACCGTTTCGAGCATTATACCCCTTGTTAGCTCAGACCACGGACAATATCCGTACATATGGCTCACTGAGGAAGCATGACGTTGAGGAGACACTCGAATTCACCGCTCTTATACCCCTCAAGGACAATTGGTTTCTTGTCGCTCGCTCCTTCACCACCCCCATCATTGTTGCCATCGAACATCCCCTCAAAGACAGGTGATTGAGACGTTAAAGCTTGCTTTGGAATTGAGTATAAGCAGCGCTCGACCTGTCACATCGAATTGCATACCAATCAGTACAGAACCTTGAAAGGGAGATGGAGGAGAGCACTACGTACCTTGATAATGACATTTTGAAAGTAATATGCAACGCTTCGAAAGGTATCTGACTCAATGGGGCTATCTTGTCTGTTCTCGGCCATTATTGAGTATGGATATCAGAAAATAGAGATTCCGGACAAGCCTCAGTGATGTAAAAAGTGAAGATGTAACGGGCGCCTAATTGGCCAATCAAAAACAGATCGCCGTGAGAACCAATGATCAAATTTACTCACCTCTGGCAGCGCCTTTTGATGGGATCAGAGGCCTTGAAGGCCAATTATCAATGTATAAAAGTGAGAACCCCGAATTTGTCTGTCCATATTTCGCGTGGCCTCTCGCGTGCTCTGATCGATTCCCGGGTAGAATTTGAGACATTTGGCGGCTATGAACGGGACTGTACACATACGCGAAAGATGGCAAAGGTGGGGTAGTGCGAAGTGATTTGAGAAGGGAAATGGCGTGAGGCGTCGCTTGGCTCTGGTGGTCCTTCTGGGCTATGACTGCAGAAGAGAACGACGATGGTGCGGATCATGAGACAAGCGCCCGCGCCCGAGCTGAGCTTGAATGCCTCGGACCGGTACTTAAGTCTTGTAACTTGGGAGGGTGAAAAGACCCTCACACTGAGGCATGACCTCTAGGTTTGGCATTTAACTTGTTCATCAACGTGCTTTTGAGTGTTTGATGGGTAGACTCGAAGTCCTGTTAGAAACATACCCGACAGGGTGAAGGGAATGATGCATCGCGTTCAGAAGATATACCAATAGTCTAATTCCCTAATATCAGCTGAGAATGCGTATATACACGTCGTAAGTGTTGGCGTTACCGTGGCGCTAACTGCGGCAATGTTCGCGCAACAAAACCCCCATGTCGCCGCTGGACGCAGCTCCCTCCCCTTATTGGTGGTATCGCGAATGACCAAAGTTTGTGCAGCAGTCTTCCAGCCAGGCGTCCCGGTCTCGTTCCACTTTGGCGGAGGCAGAGATATCGCCACCCGGCGACTCCGTCAGGACCACCTTCTGAGGAGGACGCGACCTTGAGGTTCTTCAGTAGCGACTTGTGTGGTCTAAGTGTAGGTCAATTTCAATCGAGCATCAAGTGACTGCTTACCTTGTCCGTGCGCCAGATCTAACAGGCTTGCCCATCTTACCCTAGAGAGGTGAGGCGGCGTAGGCAGACTTGGGCCGCAGTCACAAGGCTAGAATCCATAGCCTGGCATGAGCACCAGTCACAGAGAGGGACAAGTACACATCTTCGACCTTTGAGTCCTTCAATACAATTCGCCGATCGACCTTAGGTATGTTCCGGCGGGCTTAGACAGAAGATCGAAAGCTATGACGACGGCAAGCATCACGTCCCGTAGTGTAGGCTTCCTACTAGATCGCAACGCGATATGCCGTTGGTGGCTGAAAGGCCAGCACAGTACCACCCAGGGTTGGAAGTTGAAGCGGAAGTGAACAGGAGGTTGACGAAGGAAGGGTGGAAGTGGAAATGAGGGAAAAACTGAGGCTGCATGTCTGCAGAGACTTGGCTTTGGCGCGTGATGTGATGGATGCGAGAGAGGATGAGGCAGCGAGAGACGGCGCGGTTGGTGCAGTAGCTGCATCTGGTGATGGCGGTGTTGCTTTAGAGGGCTGTTGCCGTGGAAGCGGCGTGGAACTGGGTCCAGAGGGAAGAGGACGGACGGAAGATGCAACTGGATGCAGATTAGCAAAGCGTTTCGTTTGCCAGGTGGTTTAGCCGGTGGTACGGGCTGAAAAGGCACCTCCACCACCACCCGCTCCAGCTTCACGACCTCAAACTTCTCCTTGACCGTTTCCCCCACAAATGGCTTCCCTCCAGCCTTCCTCGGGTCAACAGGTGGTGAACATACGGCAGGAGGCGCTTTGCCCTTCGAAAGAAGCTGCCACGACGCGACCTTCACGAGGCTTTCGAAACGCCAGTGACGAACTTGACAATCTTGAGCTTGGAGCAGATTCCTGATGTCTGTGAGGGTTCATTTAAGTACATACACTGCGCCGTACGTCTGGAAAATCCATATGCCTCGATGTCGAGCTAGGCCCCAACGGCTGATAGCCAAATACTGCGGACATCGGAAGGCCCTGGTGATATGTTTTGTCTGCGAGACAGGAGAAGGCGACAGGTTTAGCGCATGGATATCGATAGTCATGGTCAAAAGTCAACGACGACAGATTGGGCAAAGGTTGAACGTTGATGAGTAAAATAGATCATGGCCGTGCTTCGACACGGGCCCGCATCACGGCACCCATCAATCGTTGCTCCCGAAATCTATCCCAAACTTTGCCCGCTTACCAGCATCCTTGTTTCTGCAAAGGACGGATCGATTCACCACAGTTTCTCTTGAAGAACGTATAGGTAGGAGTTACAACGCTACAATTTACTTGTCTCTGCAACAGGAGCACGTTAAGATGTCAAAGTGACATCCCTCAATCTACGAAATCGGTTGGAAAACGGAAACAAAAAACAAGCAGCCTCGTTCTTCTCACCCTGCTCAAGGCTTGGTGAGATTCGAGCAGAAACTTTGATGAGTAGGGACTGTATTAATAGACAGAACCACTGGTCAATGTGGCTTCAAGGATTTTTCGTTGTCATTCATGGACCCAGGCTGAAACCAAAACGTAGAGGTACTAGGTACACATAGTGATACGTGATTGCCAAAAAGGCTTGTAGTAGTATGTCAATGAAGAACACCCAGTCAGTTTTGCAACACCTTGATTTCTTCTTCGAACACAGCGGATATGATAGGTTGGGGAACAACGAACCCCCTGGTCTCACCTGCCGATGCGGGATTAGTGGCCCCCGGGCGCGGTTCCAACAACCTTGACCAGCATTGGTTTCCGCATGTGATACCCCCGTCCGTGGTGGTTGAGAGATCACGATTGCAGCTACCACAGATCCATCCGCTAAGCAAGTCCTTTCCTTCAAGCAGTTTTGGCTTGGCTCTATCTCGCACAGACAGGATGAGTGCAGTGGTCTCCCATCCTAGCGCATTTGCCACATCCTTGATCTGGTACTGGGAAAAATCAGAGGCAAGTGTCGCAATACCTTCAGAGAACCATTTGAGTACGCGGTACTCCCTGGCAAGTAGGACTTTCTCAATTGGAGAAAGGTCGATCATGGAAACCTGGTCGATGGCTATCTCTCGAATCTTCCCAGATCAGGCAAGTCAGTGCATTGTTGAGTGGGTGCGATGCAAGACACCTGCTCACCCGATCTATCTGCCAGACCGTCGAAAGCTTCAGAACACCAACCCATTGGCCTTTGGTCAACACAGGAAGGGAGCGTTCAAGAGGCCTGTCATTTCGAGCGTTGCAGAACTTGTCAGCTTATATCTCGGATTTTGGATGGGCAAGCCAGACTCACTGGGGCAGCATGACCTTGAGAAGACACTCAAAATCGTTGCTCTTGTATCCCTCAAGAACGATCGGCTTTTCGTCGGTCGCTCCTTCTCCTGCGCCATCGTTGTCTCCAGCAAACATTCCTTCAAAAACAGGCGATTGAGACATCAAAGCTTGCTTCGGGATTGAATACAGGCACCCTTCCACCTATCAAGTATCCGTTCCGCATAGGAGTTGAAATCAGCACACGATCTAGAGCGCGAAAGTGAGGTGGCGCACGTCGATGATCACATTCTGCAAGTAATAAGCAACGCTTCTGATACGCTTTGGTTCGCTTTTAATGCTTTGAGAGGTATCAGCCATAAGGATCGATCTCGACAGTGTTTAGGGGTGGAGGTATTTGGTCAAGATGCGACGGGCGTCTATTTCACCAATCAGCCGCCGCATCATCGTGAGAATCAGATCGTCTTCACCATATGAGGCTGGATACTCATTAGGAGTACTCATCTCTGCAAAGTGTATCTAGGGAGATAGATTTTGGCGGAGACCTATAGTTCCCATTCCCGGTGTAAAGAGTGTGTTTCACGACGCACTTAGCTAGCGTCTAAATCCACAATCTCCTGCTCGAAAACAGTAGAAATGATATGATCAGGCACCTTCTCCACCTCTGATTTAGAAGCGCCATTCTTGAGCACCAGTAAACATCCTCTGCACGTGGTATTGCTGCACGCGACATAACAAGGGGCTCCAGCCACGCGTATATCACTGCCGCAGCTGCAACAATGCCATTGATTGATCCAATCGTTCGCCTCTGGCATCGCCAGTTTCGCCCTCTCGCGCACCAGTAAGATGAGCCCTATAGTCTCCCATCCGAGGTCGACCGCGAGGCTCTTGGTCGTATATTCAGCGAAATGGACAGCCAGGGCTCCCACACCCTCTTTCAACCACTTGGAGACTCGGTACGCTCTGGCGTGTTGGATTTTCTCAATGGGTGATATGTGAAGGGCAGAGATATGTTCAACTGCTTGTGCTCGAATCTACAGCAGAAGGTCAAAATGGAGCTGTTCACGCCTAGCCTTTTTCGTACCTTGTCCATTTGCCAAATTGTCGAGAGTTTGAGCACACCAACCCATTGATCCTTTGTCAATTCAGGAAGAGAATGCTGAATGAGCCTACAGTAATGTACATCAGAAGACATATCAACATCCTACAGGAGGTAGCCGCCCAAAAAGGAGACCTGCTGGGGCAGCATAACCCTCAGAAGAGCATCAAAATCGCCCTGTTTGTATCCCTCGAGGACGATTGGCTTATCATCGCTTGCCCCTTCTCCAGTCCCATCGTTGCTTGCATCAAACATCCCTGCAAAAACAGGTTATCAAGGTCTGCTTTGGGATCGAATAAAGACGTTCTTCGACCTGTTCATTTGTAATTCAGTGAACGACAGTTCGCTAACCGCTATCGGAACGGCATTTTGCAAGTGATCAAAATCGACATGCGCCGATGACAACGTTCTGAAGGTGGAACTCTGGGCTGTGAGTTCATTTCACATCCGTTTGGTGTGTTTAGGTATTCTCAGATGATGTCCCCTAATTCGAACGAATCATGGAACGCGGTTAACGGGCGCTTAATTTGGTATTATTTCCATTATGCCCTTGTGATATGTTGATCAGCCCACACAGAAGCAGCAGAACTGAAACAAGGAAGGCGAGTATAAAATTCACGACGTATGGCTAGTAGAAATGGTGCGTATCTTATTAGGTGAGTTGATCATATTCGCAGACGTTAGGCTTGCAAAGACTTGATTTCATCCTCAAAGGCAGCGGCCACAGCGTCCTGTGAAATTGAAAGCTCTTCCTTGACCTCTCCCAGCTTGGAAGTAACACCCCCAATCTGGTTTATCACCCACGTACACTTTGGGCCTGTGCAACAGACGGTTCTCTGGTTGGTTGAGGCTGCTAGCCGGGAGCCGCAATGAACACATGTCCATTGATCCACCCGGCCCAACGCTTCATCCACTTTTGGCCTTGCCTTGTCCCGAATGTCAAGAATAAGCGCCGTGGTCTCCCATCCCAGAGCCTTCCCCAGATCCCTCCCTTCGTAGTTTGAGAGCTCATTTGCGAGGGCTATGACGCCTTCGGTGAGCCACTTTGGTACGCGGTATTCCCTAGCGTACTGGAGCTTCTCGATTGGAAGCATTTCGCAAGCGGAAAGTTGCACGATTGCCATATCCCGTATCTGCACCTCAAGTTTCATATTGACCTTGAAGATATGAAATGACTGAATGAGACGAACCTTGTCCATCTGCCAGATCGTCGAAAGCTTTAGAACGCTAACCCATTCGTTTGTGGTAGTTCTGGAGGATAATGATCCACAGACCTAAGCTATATTCAATTTCACGCCACCATTCATGGAGAGAATTCAGCGTAACAGGGATAAAGAACCTTCAAAAGATATTCAAAGTCGTTACTTTTATATCCTTCGAGGACGATCGGCTTCTCGTCGTTTTCTCCTTCACCTGTACCATCGGTGGGCACATCGAACATCCCTTTGAAGCCAGGTGATTGGCACACCAAAACCTGCTTGGGGATGGAGTATAGACGGTCTTCGACCTGTTTATCCGGGAAGCGAGCGATCAACGAGACACGATCAGAGCCGTGTTGGACACATTGAACATCGAGAGAACGCACACCGATGACAACATTCTGGAAGTAGAAATTGGGGTTGCGAATCCATTTGGTATCGGCTTGTCGACAGTGTAATACAGGTGTAGACGCGTATCGATTTTTGGGAACGATGCATTGAAGTTTCTTCTTAATACTACAGGTATCAATACTCGAGCGCTCTGATCTCCGCTGCAAAGTGCTTTCGGACTATGCCAGCAACATCAACATTAACGCCCATGATCTCGCTGACACCTCTGGAACTCGGTCCCTTCCTGATCGCTGGTGTGCGCTCACATCCGACATGACGATCCAGTTTCTCTGCGAGGGTTGGTTTTGTGGCAGCACAAACTCCAACTATGCTTGGCGTCGGCGGCGGGACGCTCTCGTACTCCGGAAGCTGCAGATGGGTGGTAGCTGAGCGCCTCTCGGCACCTTCATTCACGAGAGATGAGTCTTTTCCCTTGTTGGTAGCGTCGCGAATAGCCAAGATTCGTGCAGCGGTCTCCCACCCGAGCGTTCCAGCCATGCTCTCCACGCTGATAGTGCTGGAGGCTTTTGCGAGAGCCGCTATACCCTGGGAAAGCCACGCGGAGACTCGATACTCCCTCGCCAATGATATCTTCTGGAGCGGGGAGAGGCCAATCTTCGAGAGCTTTTCGATCGCGGCTCTCCGTATCTGTGCGCGAGTTAGAACGTGCTCGTTGCGAATGAATGTTCGGTTACCTTGTCCATCCGCCAAGTTGTGGACAGTTTGAGCACACTGATCCACTCTGCCTTCGACAGGAGGGGAGGTGATGGTCCAAGAGGCCTATTCAAGCACGTTCAAAACTTGTTCGACCGTGGACAGAGGTACGTACTCTGGCATGAGGACTTGGAGAAGACTGTCAAAGTCACCCGTCTTTTGGTCTTCCAACACGATTGGCTGATCATCGCTCTGACCATTGCTTGCACTGCTGTTCAGGAACAAGGTATACAACAAATCGGACTGCTTTCTAAAGCAATCTTTGGGAAGGCAGTAGAGCTTCTGTTCAACCTAGACGCGATTCAGACGATCTCCATCGGGATGCTGTTCAAGCCGACTTCCGCGGAAAATCGCGAAGCTGTGGTAATGGAACGCGTCGCGCTCAGTGGAAGAGACTTTGAGCTGCGGAAATGTGGAAACCGTGGGCAAGTACATAGTTGCCTCGAGCGGAGAGCGATGCGGTGTTGGTGGTCGACGGGTGAACACAGATTGCGGTTCATTGGCCAGATGGGCGCTCATGACCTACATTTAGCACTGCTTTCGGGATCTCCCAGAAGCACATAATTCTGAGCTAGGCACGTGTGAGGTAACGCGTTGGACTGACTCAGGAGTCAGATGGACGGCAGCCCAGAAAGTATGCTGAGCAGTGTAAATTTGGGGGAGGTAGGTAGGTAGGCAGGTAGGTAGGGTTCTGCGTCAGGGTAGTGCGCCTCTTTGTTGATGGAATTTCAAGCACGGGAGTGATACGCATTGACATGCTTTCAACGCCATCATGGACTCATTTCGATTTTTTGCACTAGCGGTGACGCTTGAGCTGTTCTTCTCACTCGTCATGCCATGAACCGCCGAGAGGCTCTCCCCTTTCCTCCAAGGCATGCTTGACCACCCTAGCATCCGGGCACGTCTTTCACTCAGTTGCGAAGCAGGCATTCCCCTGTCCTTTGAGGAGACGCTCCGTAGCCATTTTCAAATTTGTTCGACTGACAAGGTGAACTAGAATTCATCACCTGTGCGCACGGATGTTCCAGCCCAGTCACGACGAGCGGCTATTCCGGGCCTGAGCAACAGACGGCATGTGAAAGGGCCCGCATATAAATCGAGAGACAACGAACCGATTTTTATCATCTCCGCCTTTTTCCAAGACAGTGGCCTTTCTACACTACACCTAGTAGTGCTACGTAGTAACAATCGAGGAGTTACGGTGGGCTAAATCAGGGGCGTTAAAAACTCAACTCGTCCTGGAAATCTGATTGTACTGAATCCATGATAGCCTGGTGCTCTTCTTCCATCTGCTCTGGTGTGGAGGCAGAGATTTGCCCCTTCATCAGCGCAGCTAATGCTTTGGCCTTTAAATGGTCCCTCAATGCGAAGACTTTGGCAACCGTCTTCCACCCCAGGATCAACGCCATGTCGTCCGTGCAATCTACGGTTTCTTGCTCCACCAAGGATGCCAGACCCTCCAGTAGCCAGTCTGTGACTCGATGTTCTTTCCCGAGAGCAAGGATCTCAGGAAGCGAGAGCTCCATATCTGATAGCCTTTCGATGGCGAGGTCGCGTACCTGATGGAACGGTGAGTTTGTCTCCGTTTGAACCAGTAAGCCAGGAGGAAAGGTCTCTCACTTTTGTCATACACCAGATCGTTGACAACTTGAGGACGCTGATCCACTCGTCTTTGTCCAGATCAGGCGGAGAGGGCGCCAGAGGCCTGTAAAAATGTTCTGAGCAGCGATTCCAGAACCAAGGTCTCATGAGCGCGTACTCGGGCAGCAGGACCTTCAGCAGTCTCTCGAAATCCAAGCTCTTGTACTCCTCGAGCGTTATCGGGGTATGATCTGCCCTCCCTTCTTGTGTTGATGTCTTGTCGAGTGAGAACATCCCTTCGAAAGCCTCGGACTGCCTCTCCAGACAATGCTTGGGGATGCAGAAAAGCTGATCCTCGATCTAGATGGTGGAAATATTGGATCGGCTCCGAGATATCAAGCATTCATCAGGGTGCTTACTCGTATAACAATAGTTTCATAGTAGAAGAGCTGATTTCTGGTTGCGTGGCCCTGCGAGGGAGGCTGGGTAGGGATATTCGGCATATCGAATGCTTCAGGGGTTGATTGAGAACTGCGCGAGAAAGGGAGGGGAGGAGGGAAGAAATTGTGGTTGTTCATCTTGAAAAGAGCTATGGCCGCCCATCTTGGTTGGACTATGCTATATATGTAGCGAGCCACGTGAGTGGGAAGGTGCCTCATGGCGGTGTATTTCCTCGTTATTTAGGCGCACAATCCATATTGCATTCAATCAAAACACACCAATTGCAGTTTCCCCTGTCCTCTTGCGCCTAGAAGCACATTCGCTGGGCTTTGTTACAGGACTTCCGCTATATTGTCTCAAGAAAGAGGTTGTGTACTTGGATATCTTTAGTAAACGCTTGCCCCAACCCAATCGGTAACGTCCTTAATCAAACGATGGCCTATTTGCAAACGTCAATGTCATGTTCCCGGATTTTGCAATGAGCCTTCACCTTCAAGGAAAGAAATCATCAGTTTCCCGCTCTTCTCCAATTCCCAATCCGCGAAAATCGTTCTAAAAACGTCTAGCAAAGCGACTTGGTCGCAGTACTTAAACTGCTGAAGGGGTAATAGGATAAGCGAGAGCTTCTTTAGCACATTGAACTTGCCATCTGGAGCGCTCAGCACTCTATCCAAGTGGTTTAGGCCGAGCCGCTCAGCGTAATCCGGGGTAAGCGTCTCCCGTATGGCCCGAAAGACCTCTCCTTCTGGCTGGCCCCGCCACGAGTTCCACTGAGCAGAATGGACGTGAATGTAGAGTCTGATATATTCGATGGCGTTGTTTGATCCCGCGGTGGATAGGAAAGAGGCAAAGGCCTCGTTAACCGCTGCATATCTCCCCTTCATGTAGGTGTATTCGCCCGTTTCAGGATTCATACGTTCCATGGGGCCTATGCTTGCCTCTAAACAGGTTTCGAGCATCCTCAGGCAGGGGAAGTTGTCCAAACGTGGACACTGCGAGGATTTCAGGTACGATACGGGCCCTAGGTCAGGCCCAAAAGCTGAGAATATCCCGTTGTGCGTCGTTAGCAGCAGTCATAACTGGTGGTAACCTAAACGCACCAGGGCAAACCCGTAGCTCTTCCAAAGTTTCGGTGCATTGGAGAAGGATCATGTTCAGATCGCCCTGGACCTCCCGGCTCCCCTTTGTATCGCAACCAAAGTAAAGCCTCTTTAATTTGGAGAGATCGAGTTCATGAATGAGTGAGATGTCTGGTTTTCGTTCCTCTGGGCTGAGATTGCCCTGTACGAACCGGACAGGTATATGATCGAAAATGGCAAGGCTGCTGAGGCGAACCCCTGCCAACAGAGATTCTCTTGATCCGTCCACGAGAGAGGCGTTGCTTCCGCCTGAGAGTGGCAGAGAATCGAGGGTTGACTCCTTGGGGGCGAACGAGAGATGTTTGAGCGCCAGCGTCTGGCTAAGAATCTGGCGAAGATGAGCCAGCGGCATTCAGGTTGCATTAAGGGCTGTCAGGTGCTCTCCAGCCCTCGCAGCACTGAGAATGTCAGCAATATTGGGCGCGAGTGACCATGGGATGTACGTGTGATCAGTGGATGGATGGAGAAGTTTGAGATGTCGCGGTGAGGTGATTTTTGCGAACGCCGCTACGAGGTGCCTATCGTGCCACACCCAATACTCCTTTGCACCGAATGTACGAGGCTTATAGACGCATTTGACTGCAACGAAGTATATGGAGACAGTCTGAATACAGTTGCGGATATGGGGCGATTGGTTGAGAAGATGGAGTAGTGTTTTTCCGGGTAAGGAATCGGGGTCTGTCCAATACCGAGCCCAGAGGCAGATAGACGAGAGAAGTCGGTGTGCAAGGGGCGGTAGGATAAGGGACAGCTTCTTCAGCGCGTTGAACTTCCCGTCTGGTGTGCTAAGCACTATATCCAAGTGATGGAGGCCTAGTCGCTTGGCGTAATCTGGGGTAAAAGTCTCCCCCAGGCCCAGAAGGATCTCTTCTTCTGGCTTCCCTGTCCATGAGTTCCACTCGAAACAATAAAGATCAATATAGAGCCTTATATGTTCGATGGCGCTGTTTGATGCTGCTGTGGATAGGAAGTCCGTTGCGAAGGCCTCGTTGACGGCAGCGTAGCCCCCTTCTAGGTCGTAGCCTTGATCGCCTGCAGGACTGCGGATCACCATTGGCTCTATGGTTGCCTCTAAACAGGTTTCGAACACTCTTAGGGAACGGAAATTGTCCAAACGTGGACATTGCGCTGATTTGAAGTACGATATAGGCCCTAGTTCACGCTCCAAGGCTGTGAATAGCACGTTGCGTGTGTTGTTAGCAGCAGCCACAATCGACGGTAACCAAAACGCACCAGGGCAGACCCTTAGCTCTTCCAAACTTTCGGCACATTGACGAAGGATCATGGCCAGGTCGCTCTGCACATTCCTGCTCCCCTTCGTATCACAACCAAAGTATAATTTCTTTAGTCTGGAGAGGTCCAAGTTGTGAATGACTGAGAGGTTTGGCTTTTGCTCCTCTCGATCGCCATCGTCTGATTCGGACGTCGGCCTGGCAGTTATATGATCCAGGATAGCCAAGCTGCTGAGCTGAATCTTTCTGTCTAATAATTTTCCAGACAAATCGACGGAGCCAGAGTTGCTTTTGTCCGATAGCGGCAGTAAATCGAGCAGCGCTGATCCCTTGGGGGCGAATGTTAGATGTTTGAGCGCTGGCACTTGACTCAGAATCTGGCGAAGATGAAACAGCGGGATTCCAGTTGCATCTAGGGATGTCAAGTGCTTTTCACCTCTCGCAGCCCTGACAAGGTCCACAATATTAGACGCAAGACACTGTGGGATATATGTGTTCTCGGTATGGAGAAGTACGAGCTGCCGCAGCGAGGTGATCTTCCTGAATGCAGACACGAGGTGCTTGTCGTGCCACACCCAGTATACCTCTGGGTCGAGTGTATGCTGCGGATAGGAGTCTCTGGCCGCGATGAAGTGAACGGAGACAGTGGAAACATATTCGCAGATATGTGGTGATCCATCCAGGAGATCCTGCAGCCTCTTTCCAGGCAAGGAATTGGGGTCGCTCCAAAACCGCGCCCAAAGACAAATGACGGAAAGAAGGCGACGCTGGCAGGGGTAAAGAAAGTCTTGGATGTACTGTACCATTTCGAGCAGTTCGGCACCCCATGTTACGCGTTACAGGCCTGATGAAATTACGGTTCCGGCAATTCGACCTGTGCTGCGTTACATCCATTGATTTTCGACACCCTCACCAAATATTATTCGGCAGGTAACCCAAAAATGGTCCGCGTGTACGTTCGAGACAGTAGTTATACCTTCAGCCCTTCATTACTACCATGCTAGTACCCTCAATAGCCGTACAGGAAAGCCAATTTTATTTTGTCTTTAAGCTTATTTTTAGACCGCCTTTTGCTTTCGGCAAATGCCCCTGTTACGCGTTACACCCCCCTAAGTTCGGCAAATTCGTACTCATGTTACGCGTTACGTGCCGGACTGCTCGAAATGGTACAGTAAGCGATAATGGCTCCAGTGAATGAAGTGTGACAGGGAGAGCGTCGACAATATTTTTAACGATATCCGAGGGAAGGGTGCACAAGGTGGGTTTGGATATGTAAGTCCATGAGGAAAGGTGTCCGCGTCTCGTGAGTCTATCAACTTCCACCAGCCAATGCAGGAAGCAAGTAGTGTCCTTATAAACTTCGTATTGGTGGAGTTTCCAGAAGGGATAGGTTGACTGGACAGGCACCTCGACGTAGCGGAGGAAGAGTGATGGCCAGCTTTCGAATGTATGCTGCATGATTGGTATTGGGGGTTGGTATTGGTATTGCACAGCCTTTTTAAATCCACCTCACGACAAAATCGTGGCATTTGTACTTGGCTACAGAAGCTACGCTATGATGATGAAGGAAAAGGGCTGGGTAATTTCGGTTTTCCAGCCTATTAACAGAGTTCGACCAGAGCCTTTTGACTATTCTAGTTCTTTGAGCTCGTCCCCAAAGACCTCCAAAATAGTGGCAGAAAAATCCAAACTCTTATTCGCAAATCCTCTAGGGCCGTTGGTGGGTGGAGGGTTAGGCGGTGTTGCGGATGCACATTTGGCGTTGCATTTGTAAAAATTCCGCTCTGTGTATATCGCGCCACCGCAATACCAACACATAGCACCGGCAAGGGTTGCAACAGATCCTGTTGATACCGTTCCTGGGGGCTCCGGTTGCACAGAATCCCTCACAAACAAGATTAAGGCAGTTGTCTGCCAGCCAATTTGATCGGCGATTTCACTGATGGTTTTGTCTCCGAAGGACTCTGCAAGAGAGGTTACTCCTTCGCGAAGCCAGTTCGGTATTCTGTATTTCCGTGCCAGGTCGATCTTCTCAATAGGCGATAAAGCCAGGCCAGAAAGCGACGCGATTGAGAGATTCTTTGCCTGAGAAAGTTGGTTAGCTCAGGTGTCGCATTACCCCAGCAGCCTACCTTGTCCATCTGCCATATCGTAGACAGTTTCAGGACACTGATCCACTCCTCCTTCGACAGCACAGGCACCGAAAATGTGAAAGGGCTGCGTTGCCAAGTGTTAGAGACGAGAGGGTAGGATCTACTGTAAAAGATACCCACTCTGGCATGAGGAGCTTCAGAAGACGGCCAAAATCGCGACTCTCGTAGCCTTCTAGGACGATAGGGTGATCGTCATCACCTCCTTCACTTTGGTTCTCCACGGAGAACATTCCATCAAATACAGGGGATTCTTTCGTTAAGATCGATTTAGGAACTCGAAAGAGGGTATCCTCAACCTTGATCATTCAGAATATTCAGTGAAGATCCTTTGATAATCAGCTGAGGCTCAGCCATCGCATGTGGCGAGGAACTCACAGCGAAGACAGCTGTTTCGAGATAGTGCGCCCGATCGCGCACCCTTCGAGGACCTTCCGACATCGTTATATTGTCTTCGAAAGAGTTAGCGGTACCTGTAATGTTGGTGGTCAGGAAGAAGGTGCAACAGCTCGGGCGCTTAATTCGAGTGTTTCATGCCATCATATGAGTCAGCGTCGGGACCTCATCAGATTTGGCGTGTCAGGCTTCACCACAAACCACGACGTCGCGCCATGAAGGTCAGTCCTGTCCAATGCTGCTGGTAGTCTTCGGCTGATTCTTTCTAGATTGCTATTGAGGGCTGTTGCCATGGACATCTTGACGCGATATACAAACAAATATCGATCCTGGAGCAGAAGAATGGCTACAAGGTCGACGTTTTGCTGATTTGCGGCGACTTCCAAGCTATTCGGAACTCGAAGGACCTTCAGTGCATGTCAGTACCGGAGAAATACAGAGCACTAGGAGACTTCCACAAGTAGGTATGCTTGTTCCTCTCTTCAGTTGTGAACTAGAAGCTTAGGATTCTGGGCAGGTATTATACCGGAGAGAGCGTCGCGCCGATTTTGACTCTGATCATTGGCGGAAATCATGAAGCTTCAAACTACCTGTGGGAGCTGTAAGTAATCCTCCAAGTCTGCCCAGCAAACCCCAGCTGACGTCTGCATAGGTTTCACGGAGGGTGGTTGGCACCCAATATGTACTACCTGGGCAATGCAGGATGTGTGCAAGTCAACGGCATACGTATTGCTGGTGTCTCGGGAATCTTCAAGGGGAACGAATTCAGGATTGGTGAGTGCATCTCTTAACGTCCATAAGAGTGCATCTGACCAGTCTTTGCGATGTTCAGGCCACCACGAACGAGTTCCATATAATGGTGGGGCGATGCGTAGCGTGTATCACACGCGCGAGTACGCCATCCGCAGGCTATCCTTGGTGCGTAGGCCACCATTCTATTCAGGACCGCACCTCTGAACCCCCGTTTACAGCTCTCATCTCCAGAAGTTGTCTTATCGCACGATTGGCCCCAGCACATAGCACACCACGGAGATCTTCCGGGCCTTCTTCGCCGGAAGAGGTTCTTTGAAGCCGATATTCAATCTGGAAGGCTTGGATCACCTCCACTCATGGGCCTACTACAGACCATTCAGCCGCAATGGTGGTTCGCGGCACATCTTCACGTCCGATTCGAGGCTTCGGTTCAACATACGCCACAGGGAGCCCTTGCCCCCTCACCGTCTGCCCAAGTTACGAACCAAGCACCACCAAAAGTCGAAAATCCGGATGAGATTGCCATTGACGATATTGACGAAGACGAGGAGGGAGGTCCTGCACCCACTGCAACTGCTACTGCTCCCATCACTGAAGAAGTGGCTTCGATGGCCCCTCCAGCAGTCGAGCCTGCAAACCCGGACGAGATCATGCTTGATGATGAAGAAGATGAGGTCGAGGCTGTCAGAGCTCCTGCTGTACCGCCAGTTATCAAGGAGACCAAGTTCCTTGCACTTGACAAGTGTCTCCCCAACCGTCAGTTCCTTGAGGTGCGCTACCCTTTGCTTGCATTTGTGCATGTTTTCGGCACATTATTAATGAGCTCTGCTTCTCGTAGGTTGTTGATATCGAGTCACCTTCATCCTCCACATCCTCCTCCCCGCCTACCCTCTGTTTCGATCCCGAATGGCTAGCCATCAACCGCGCTTTCCATCCATGGTTCTCAACAACTCACCAACAACGCCAGTTCCCACCAGAGGAAGAAGCGAGAGCAATGATTGCAAAAGAACTCGAATGGGTGAAGACCAACCTCAAGAAAAACGACGCTGGACTCTTGCCTGTGGAGGATGTGCAGAAATTCGAGATCACGGCGCCTGGACCCTGTCCACAGACAGAGAACCCTCCTGGCAAATTCAAGCAACGTATGTGCCACGTTTCTATAGACTGCGGCTGCGCATTTCTGATACTCCGATCTCTTTTCTAGCACAACACTATCCGAATCCGCAGACGCGGGCGTTCTGCAAGATGCTCGACGTCGAGGACAAGGTCAACGGACCTGCAATTTGAAGAGGTATTGTTTGACAATGTCTATGTAGCCCTAGCTCATAAACCGCAATAAGAACCCGATCCATAATCCCTTTGGCTATTCCACGACAGTATTATGATTTCTGAATGGTACGAATTGTCTGAACCTGATCATTTTTTCGGAGATTGCCTGTGCAGATCACACGCTGCACAATGCTGCGCGCTTGTCTTTTAAACCTCGATCTGTAGGCCCAACCCATTCTTTCACTCACCATGGAGGAGACCGAAATCGCCGATATGGGTCCTCAGCTTGCACAAGAGACCAATGTCCCTCCTCCCTTCCGAAAGGATGCACCGTCTCCGGTACACAATATGCAAGATATTCTCAGCACAATGCCTCCCGAGATCATCGACAGCATCATCGACATCTTTCCCCCAACGCGTGACGCCTTGGAGCCGATTGCCCTTGTTTCCAAACTCTTCGTCGCTCCATGCCAGCGCCGTCTTCTCTCTTCCATTTCCCTTTGGGACAGGTTTTTCAGGGACCCTGACGTTTTGCCTGGGACGGCACTACTTGAGCTGCTTGACCACTCGCCTCAAATCGGCGGGTACATTTCAACTATATCCATTTACTTCACCACTCGCAACATAAAAAGCGGACCAGCTGCACTCGAGCAGTATTGGGTGTACAGTGACAACCATCTCATTCCTGCTCTCCAGAAGGTCGCCGCACTTCGACATCTCAAATTCGTCAATACCTGGACCAATGGTCCCGACCTCCCCGAAGGTATAGGCCCCATAATTCGTGGAATTCAAACGGCTTTACAGTCAGAGGAGCACTTGGTCGTACTCGAGTCTCTGGGGATGCCTCCCAAGGAACTCTACCACGCCCTCAGTCAATCGCCAAACCTCAAGCACCTTTCTTACGCTCCTAGGGAATTCCCCGGGACAAGGGAGGCCTCTAGGCTGCTCGCTTCGTCCTCAGCGCCCTCCGCGGTCCTGGAGCTTTTCTCGGAACCTTCACTAAGGAGAGTTCAGCTAACGAGCCTGGCCATCTTCGAGAGAAAGGGTGTCGAGCGAGACACTGGCTCACTAGTAATCCACATGGAGCGCCCTCAAGAGGATCTATCCTTCGTCCATCAACTCGACTTATCGAAGCTAAAGAAGCTTTTCTTTGGATGTGAAACGATGCTCAGTGGGGATGTACAAGAAGATTTTGGAAGGATCCTCAAGCAGTGCGCAGGTAGCTTGGAAGAGCTGCGGGCCGTTCCTTGTACGTTTGACATCTCTCGCGAATCAAACCGTCGGACTGACCCTCCTTCCCAAGCGTTCAGAAACTCGGGAGCAGCGCTTGCATACCTTCAATCCCCAAACTGTCCCCGGCTCGACCAATTCCCTTCACTGCGAGTCTTCGAGACATGCCTGTATGCCACTGAGGGACGCTTCTCAGTCGAAGACTTTGGCAATTATGTCGATATGGACCAAGGACCGCGTATCTTCGAGGAATTTGCGGATTCGTTCCTATCCACTGCCTCACCCTCAAACACCATTGAATACATACGGCTGTATGTTTATTTCGATGACATGGGCCATATTTTTCAACCAGAAGGATCTATAGAGGCAAACCAGGACGCCTACGACAGGTACAGTCAATACGCTCGAGTTTTGGGCCTCCATCATCTCGACAGGGCTCTCGGCGATGTGTGTGGAAATTTTGGCCAGCTGAAAAAGGTTACCATTGTTGTTGGACAACGAATCTCTTTTCGGTTGTACGGCCAGGATCTTTTGAAGTCGATATTGGATGCGTATAAAGCACTATTCGCAGATTGGCAACTGAAGACAAGTGGAAGATTGGAAGTGGTGTTCCAGATCGGTGGGTGATGTATCTTGCGAAGAGTGATGAAAGGCTTCTGACGGTTTTCAAGACCATAGGACCATCGACGATGTCGCAGAGTGGGTCGAGGCGAATGTTAGGAACTAGCCATTCCGTATCAATGAAGGGTTCACTAATCAATGACGGATCACCGCTTTGCTCAATGACTTCGGCCCCTTCCAATTACCACGTTGCATGATCATCTGAGTTCTGAATGCGTCGCGTGCAGGATGCCCTGCTTCGCTGTGCAAATGAATTAAAGAACCCGATTAGAGCGCCTATATAAGCCTTGTTTGGTGGGGTTTGTATGACGCTGGTCACTAGCACTGGAGCTTCTACTGGACCATGGAGGCCTTCAGGCTGAACCACAACCCTTGACAGGTCCCAAGACGAGCAAATTCGAGAGGCGCTCCCGTACGACATGTCATCCGACTTTCACAGAAAAAGGAACGAAACGTACTATCTAGAATCTGCTATCTTCGCAGTGAGCCCAACTTTCTATCACAGCCAGTGCCCTGAGGGTGGGATGTACTTAACCTATGCTCGTCCAGGTAGAAGACGAGCTGTACTCGATACCTAGGAAGGCTCTATGCAGTCAATCGGAGGTCTTTCAAGGGATGTTTATGCACGATAACCCCGAAGAGGGACGCACTGACGACAATCCCATCGTCCTCGAAGGATACAAACGCACCGATTTTGAAAGTCTTCTAAGAGTCATCATACCAGAGTGAGTCCTGTAGAACGATTCCAATCGCACAGACTAACTATTATGGCAAGGCCACTTGAGCCGTCACCGCCTCTCCTCGACAAAGCTGAATGGATCAGCGTACTAAAGCTGGCGACGATCTGGCAAATGGACAAAGTAAGTCTGCCTTCCTACCAGCTGGCATCAACACCTCTCCTGATACGATTACTAGATTCGCAAGATTTCCATCGAGAAACTCTCGCTGCTGGACCTTTCGCCTTCCCAGAAGATCTCCCTCGCTAGAGAACATCGGGTGGCGAGTTGGCTGAAGGACGGTGCCCGCGCATTGGTCGAAGGTTTTCAGAGTTCCCAGTTGAGCGAAATCGCTGCAGAACTAGGTTGGGAGACGACTGCTCGCATACTTGCCATCCGAGATTCGACAACAGTCAAGCCCAACGATTCAATATGCTTGGGAGACTTGTGCTGTGTGAACTGCATTCAGCCGATGAACACCTTCTCTAATCTCGGGATGCCTACCTGCAATAGGTACCCGAGATGTAGCCTAACACCCGAAGTTGTCGCAGTTCGACCAAGGGGCTCCGGCAGCCGCATCCCAATCCTGGCAACCTTCGTATGCGGGTCAACTTCGTGCGGGCTGGGTACATGCTCTCCGGACACCTTTCGATGCACGGTCTGTGATAATTCGGTCAGTTTCTTTAAGCTCTATGGACCGGCAGAGTCGGCGTCGACTTCTTCAGCTACCCTCCAGGATGCCGTAGAGCGGCTTTTCGGTGATGAAATAAAGGAACTAGAAGACTTGTGAGGGGACCGGAATGATACCCTCCTGCCCTCTGATGCATCGCTCGTTTGTAAATCGAACCTTAAAGAAATAAATTCATTTGTTTTTCATACATTTGGGTCAATCCAGTCAGATACATCTTCGATCAACCGATGGTCTGGGGAAACTCGTGAATACAGGCGGGAACGCTGTCACGAAGACTACTCACCTTTTTGGAACACTACTGCCAATCGCCCTCTCCTTGTCAACTCCCAGTCCGCAAACAATGCTTTATATGCATCTAATAGAGCCTCCTGATCGCACAGGAAAAATGGACGATGAGGACCAACTATAATCGTCAGCTTCTTCAACCTCTCGAATTTGCCATCCACGCTTGTCAGGACCCGATCGATGTGATGCAGTCCTAACAATCGACCATACTCAGGCGTGAATTGATCTTTGATCCTCCCCATGATTTCTTGCGTGTGCTTGGGGTCGTATTCCGTGTTCCATCCTTGAATGTACCAACTCGAGAAGGCGAATTTGTCGAACCAGATAAACAGCCGGATGTGTTCAATGTTGTTGGTTGGTGATGCAGAAGCGAGAAAAGAATCAGCAAATGCCTGAAGGATTGGTGCCCCTTTATTCATCTCGTCGAAGTAGTCGTAATTGGCGAGATGCAGGATGTCTTCAGACGCATAAAGGCATGTTTCGAAAACCCTGAGGGAGGGAAATTGATCCAGTCGCGGACAGTGAGACTCAATGTAAGCCAAGGGTGCTTCCCCGTTTCTGAACGCTGGATAAACCGAGAGTCGTCAGGTGAAGGTCTAAGCCAACGAAATTGACGCACAGGGGACGGCTCTCAGCTCCTCTAAGCTATTTTGGCACTGCTTCAGAATCCTCGAAAGGTCTCCCTGAATAGCGCCGCTATCCATCGTCTCGCATCCAAAGAAGAGCTTCTTGAGTTTGGAGAGGTGAAGTTTGTGAAGGAAGGATATGTCTTCTCGTAATGGACGTGATGCACGCTGCATATGTTCCGGTCCAAGCTTTGGATACCTTGCCATTCGATCGCAGATTGCCAAGCTCGTCAGCTCGACCCGCTTGACATGCTGGTCAGAGAAGAGGCTGAGTAGCTCTTCTTTGTTTGTCAGATGGGGGGTGCCCGAGAGGGCTACTTGGGGATCAGAAGGTGGCAAGAACTCTTTCGGGGTGAAGGAAAGGTGCTTGACGTTGGGTAACATGGTTAAGGCATGATACAGGTGGATGGGCGGCATCCCGAACGAGTTGAGCACTGTCAAATGCTCGTCCGCCCTCACTGCGGCCAGAATCTCTCGGATTCTGGGCTCCATAGTCTCGGGAACCCAGGTGCCATCCTCCGAGAAATGCGCAAGGGTCAGGTGCCGAACCGCTACCAGTTTCCGAAGGGCGGGAACGAGATTGAGATCATGGTACACCCAGAAGTCTTGCTCCGCGAATGCGACCTTTGGATCACCACGTCGAGTGAAGTAAATGGACACAGTGGAGATGTACCCGCCGATGTGAGGTGAATGCTCGAGGAGGTCGAGGAGGGACTTTCCAGGTAGAGCCTTTGGGTCCTCGAAATGCTGTGCCCAAAGGGAAATGGAAGAGAGAAGGCGACGCTGACAGTGAGCAGTGAAGGCTTTCGATACCAAGGATATGGGCTCGAGGACTTCACGGGTTGGGGGGAAGACGTCGATGATAGAGTCGATAATTTCTGAGGGGAGCCGATTGATTGGAGGCGAGACGGGAGGTGGGGAGATGAGAGCCGAGCCTTGCAGAGTTTTCATGTCTGTAACGTCCAGTTCATCATGGTAAAGATCCATAGTCCAACACTAAATGCGTCTCCGGAGACAAGGATGAAATAGGGATGTCTGGTTGTCGAAGGTTGCGTTTAAGAGGGCCTGCGCAGTGTGCTGCCGTGATCTGTCCGCAGGGCATGCGCAGTGCAGGCAATCTCCGTCCCTACGCAGCTCTTCCCGCTGAACATATCGTTACTACGGCATACGAAATGGCAGGCAGCAGGACCCCAGAACATGCATGGGAACACTGCAGTAGTCAACTTGATCAATGTCTTACAGGCCGACTAGCTCAGTTGGTTAGAGCGTCGTGCTAATAACGCGAAGGTCTTGGGTTCGATCCCCACGTTGGCCATGACGACTGTTATCGTCACAGGTGCGGTAACAGTTGTCATGTTGTAATCCTTTTTCCATCATCTTACTCTTCCACAACCTGCGAAGGGGGCAATCGTTACAACTGTGATAATTTCCATTGCGCTTCTATAATGGTGGATTTGGGGCCTAGAGAATCGCCCTCACGCTGCACAGAAGATCTTACGATGACCTGACAATGACCAGCTAACACTGTCTTTGTGAATGCTTGACATCCTTGATGGCAGATGGCGTTACAAAATATGAAGATTCCTATCTCGCCAGATACCCTCATTTGGAGCGTGATAGATACCTGTCAATGAGAGATGGAACATCTTCAGCTTGGGGACGACGGTACGCTCGGCCAGAGCAACATCGAACCACCTCCAGCCAGCGATATCAATGAAGTTGATTGGAAGGTGGTGGTGATACGTGTCGGCCTTGTAATTCCAAAGCATAGATGCTCCTTGGTTGGTGAAGGTGAAGGTGAAGTTTATTTCCGTCGCTGCCAAAGCTGGTGGCAACCGCCTGGCGGACTCAGAGCAACCAACGTACTTAAAACATACAGATACTACTCTTACACTCAGGAATAGGTAGTTTGCTTCCAGCATGGCCATTCGAGCATGGCATAGGCCAGGAGGGGCCAAACGTTGTTGCAGCGGCTGGATGGTGCGCCGCATTGATACCCTTCGTTGTCTTAGATATCGAGCTGTTTGAGACCTTCGAGTCGGAAGCGGTTTCGGAGCGGAAAAGATATGCCCACTTGCTGAGTTGCAATCACGGTGGCAGGAAGGTCTGCGGAAGACAAAGGGGTCACAATCAAGAACTCTATAGATCTTTTTGAAACAAGTACTTCTTGGTTCTGAGATGAGATACTTGGTCACAACGTGTGAGAGACTACGTGAGCTGTTGATCAGAATGGCGGGTAGGCATCTAAGAGATTGGCGGTGATCGTATACTCGAATGGTGTACTCAAGTTTGATGAGGTTGGTGTAATAAGCAACCTGCCCCGAATTCACAGCGAACTGACGTCCTAATCCGGAGCGAAGGTCGTATTCAATGAATAAGGGGCGAGCGTGCAATGGAACGCCTTGATCGTGGTCGAAAGGCTCTACGTTGTCCAAGCCGGCATACTGGAATTTGAGACGTCGAAGGGTAGGTTGCAGATGGACGAGCATGCAGATAGGGATGTAAAGCCATGTGGCATATAGCTCATGCAGTGGGCTTTACATCGATGAACGGAGCATCGCTCTGTCGGTTTCTTCTGGAAGCTGCTGAGAAAGGCAGAGTCTTCGACATCGCGGTCACCACTGGGGTAGAGTGTCTCGAAACCTCGAATGTTGCTGACGAGAGAAGGAATTATCTTTCATAGGGTGATCAGGTAATCGTATGCACAGTCCTCGGCCATCATGTAATTTGCCTCTGGTACGAAGCAGAGCACGAGCTTTTTTACCAGTGCTGCTAGGCAACTCAGATTCTGAGGGCTCAGGACCCACGCCAAGTTCTTGAGGCCTCGTTTGTATTTGCTGAAATGCCTTATGGTTTTCCCGGTAGGCTTGTTGGTGAGGTTGATGGTGTGAAAGAGGAACTTTCGGCATTTCCCTGCGATGTAACGGTTGGTGAAAAACACGTTGACGAGTGTCTTGTGCAGCATTCCCCATTGTGAATTCTCGGGGCTGATGGAGATGAGCTTCTTACCCAAGTTCTCTGCGACGACTTCGATGAGCTCGGTGGGAATTATCGGTCGCCGTGCGTCTACTCGAAGTAGGAGCGAGAGATGGACAGATTATGTGAGGGAGCTTGGAAAATGGACGATTTGTGTGGCGTAGAGTAGCACGTTTTCAATTGGTTTATGGACAGAAAAAAGAAGCCTCGCAGTCGAATAGGGGTCCCTTGAACACGCTTCGTTTACACCAATACTGGTATGGTGCTACGCAACGCTCGGGCGTCTATTTGTTGCTCCGAGTTTGACGCTCTTAGCCACCCATCAAAAGAAGAATACAACGCGGCCGGCAACCGTCGCATTTTGAAATGACTTCTGTGAAGGTGCTCGTTGTTTTCGGTCGTTTTTTTTTGCACGTTGATATGGTGATTCTGGAAGCGAGTTAGGCGTGAAAGTTGCTGAGGACGAAGGGGCTGTTCTCTCGTAATATTCACCTCTTTCCGAGCGGACGGACACAGTTGTAAGGCTGAAACCTTCTGTGGCGTTTGCTGCCGTGAAAAGTCGTCATGGGATCGTTATTTGAGAGAAAATCATGGGTTTTTTCCCCGGGTTGCTGGTCACCCGAAGGTTAATACCATTTCAATTCAATGGGTAACGCAAGCGCGTTTAGCCTAAGCCTCGTGTTTTAAAGACCGGAATAACAATCTCAAACGGCTGCCTACGCGACTTTCGAGTGGATGGCTTATTCGACTCCCTATCGGCAGTCCACAACCCTTGCATCTTTTCGCTTGCACTCGTGACTTGGCGAGAGATCAAGAGGCTTGACATGTAATTGGCCTGGTGTCGTCGAGTCCTTACACTGCTGACCGTTCTTCTCGCTGCTGCCGCTGAGTTTGCCGACAAGGCCTAGACCCTAATAGCATGTGTCATGACGATTGCGATCCGTGAACTCCCCTTCTTTACGCTATTTACTGGAGGTGTACATGAGGCGGACTTCGATTAAGCTTAGCTGTTTATTGTTAAATCGCGCCTCGTGCATAGCGGCGAAAGATAAATGTTCGATAATGACGTGCGAGTGGCTACTTACTTATCGATGGCCAATTGTGAAGGGCATCAGCTTTATGAAAAGAAGAGATCGCTTGGAGCTCGAAGATTGGGAAAAGGGCACCCGACGAAATCATACTCGATGAATAAGATCACGAAGCAGGCATATCTTACCCGTGAATCCGGTGCAACGAGGGACAGGTAACTTCGTGGCTTCGAACAATGTCCATCCAATTCGCTTCCTCCGGCGTCTGTTGCGCCTGGCGCGCTGTCAAGTGGAACCTCGAGGCGGCACATGTACAGCGCCATAAGTCTTGCCGGACATGTCGCCCGCTCGATGACAGTGCGGCAGACACCTCCCTCGGGTGCCCAGAAAGAGGACGGCTTTTTACCCTGTGAAGTGTTTTACCGTGAAGGAAAGGTGCAGCCGTACGGTGTGGCGTATTCGCCGAGGATGCGCGGTTTGCATGGCTTTCGAGAAGACAGATGTTCATAAACGTCCACTCTTTTGTCTCTGGAACGCGAAGCAGGGGCGACGGGGGACCCCAGGATAATTCTAGGCAAACTCTAGTGGACATTTCCGCGAGTCTCTCGCTGAATGCGAGATTGTCGAGGACAAGGGGCTGCCCATAAAGGGCAGGAAATACGTCACGCGACGAGTCACACGTCGCTGCTTCTGGGTGTGTTGGATCCAGAGCGCCGGACCCATATCACCCTTTTTGGTGTGACAAACCAATGTTCTGGGTCGGACATCAGCGATCCCATCGAGTTCCTTCCTGTTTCGATGTGGGATTCCTGTTTCTTATTGTCTTTTGGTGTCGACATCTCGTCGGACATGAGGAGGCAACCGGGAACAGGTAAGGAACTGCAGCTCGTGTCTGCGGACATACACGACGTTCTCTGACTATTCCTGGCCTGTGGGAATTTCAAGAGAGGGGATAGAGCTCTTTACCACGGGTGAGTGTTATGGGAAACAAGTGTCGTAAATCTAATGGTTCTTTTCTGCAGGGATATGAAAGCAATTGTTGTCAACGACGACGGTACAGAGCAAGATGGTAAGCACTGCCTCCTGCTTTATGCCTTTCATCTCCTCAACACGTTCCAAAAGTCATGCCGGCCCTCGTTGAGAGACGACTAAGGCCAAAGAAACACACTCTCCAGGTAACACCGTTACCAATCCCAATCACCTCTTCCTCCGACACTCCTAGGTCCATGTCCTCCTCCTCTTCCTCCTCTCGTGCGCCAGCCCCTAAGGCACGTGCTAGACGCGACTCAAATCACATCCCAAGACCCCCCAATGCCTTTATTCTCTTTCGCTCTGCGTTTATCCGCAGTCAGCAGATTCCTGACCGTGTCGAGGGTAATCACTCGAATCTCTCAAAGATTATCGGTGAGTCCGCCCTTTTTCGTCGAGGAACGAGGCTGACCCTGCATCAGGTCATTATTGGAAGACCCTTTCACCGCAGGAGCGAGCAGAATGGGAAGCCAAAGCTGTCGAAGCACAGGAGGAGCACCGACAGAAGTACCCTGATTGGAGATTCCGACCTGGCCCGTACGCCGTCGGGAAGCCCAAGATCAAGGAAGCGGGCCCCAAGCGTACTGCCGCCAATACTCCGAAGGACACCCCCGAAGACCGTGAATCACCAGCCTCGCAATCTGCGAAGAAAAAGGACGTCTCTGAGGCCAAGGGTCGAGGCAAGGGCAAGGGGAAAGAGAAGGAGGCTCCCAGTGGTCGTAGTGTTCCTGAGGGACGAGAACGTCGGGATTCACGCTGCGAGAAGATTGCAAGTCTGATCGTCGCTGGGAAGACTGGCGCAGACCTGGCAAACGCTGTTGAAGAGTGGGAGGGTAACCCGGCTATAAGTATTTCTTCACCATCGACTTCCAAGCTCGGCAAGCCCCCAAATCGCCCAGGTCACGCGCCATCTCTTTCACCTCCCAATGCTCAGCATCAAGCATCCCAGTCCGATACGTCGACGAAGCCTAAACCTCCTATCAAGGGTATCTCTGAGGTCCCTCTAACGCAGATGTTCGTCACCGATCGTCCTAGTAGACCATCCTTGTCGGCGATCGCGGAAGCTAATTCATTATCTCCCTACGACAATTCGCCCCTAACAACCTCATCCGTCTCTCCGTCCTCAACTGGATTCTCGAATACTACCCCCCAGCTGGCGCCATGGCGATAACAGTGACTCACCAACGCTGCCTTTCCACAGCAGAAGCTCCCCTGGTAGCGATGGCCCATATTGGTGGAATCCAGAGGGCTCACCCTCGGTTTCCGTTCCAAGCCTTGCTTTCCTCGAGAAGGAACGTACCTCTGGTCAGAGACAGCAAGCTGCTACCTTGGGATACGAACCCACGCAAGGAATGGATACTTGGAATCGTGGGTTTGAGAAGGTTAGTTCAGGCACATTCGCTCTGGGACAGCGTCTTACCCCCAACCCTCAGTTCGGCCAGATGGACGACCTCCCACCAGATGGCAGCGAGGTGGGAAGCTGGGCCTGTGCGTCGGCTCAAGGACGGCAAGGCCTCATGACGATGATCCCCGATCCTTGTGCAGACCAGGATAACTCCCAAGTTTCACTGGGACAGGTTTCCGCGCTTCCGGAGGCTCATCACCCGCCCCCTCCAGGATATTCCGATTTACCCCCGCTCTCTCTTGCCCCACATCACCATCACCATCCCGTGTCCACGAAGACGCCGCATGCACACAGCGCAGGCTCGGGGATCTCCATCCGCACAAGCCCGTCGATGCCGCCTTCCTTCTTTAATAATAATCAACAGACGTACCAATCCCATCCACCACCGCACCAGCATCATCAGCATCAACATCATTCACAGGACTCGTCTTCATCACCTCAACTCCTCCTCCCACCAACGTCCTACTCAACGTTGACAGGATGGGCAGGAGAATATGATTATGATCCTAGTTCCGCCATGGCCACTCCCGCGTTGTCCTCTAAGACAGGCATGTCCTCGAACGCCTATCAACACCATCACCAGCGATCTATGTCAGATAGCTACTCCCCGTCGTCTTCTTCCAACAATGCGTTTGGATGGCAGAACACTGGGACCATCAACCCATCGCATACCTGGCCTGATCTACACGTAGGCCACGGCTTGGGGTTGTCTCGTGCACCCGATGAGTGGGACGAGTCTGATGCGGGCACGGCCAGCAGCATGCAGCACTACTCCCCACATGCAAGGTATGGGCAGGCGGTAAAAGCACACATACCCGGATCACTGATACAGCTGCGCGCATGCTCCGCAGACCTTCATAGTTCCTGATCCTCGAACTTTATATTCGCAAAAGCTTTCAGACATTCATTCATATCCATTCATCCCTGGTTCCTGACCGGACGGTTTATTCGAGTCATCATCCATTCGCTTTCTCTCCAGTCTCACATCTTGGTATCGTTCCTCCCTGCCAATTGGTCTACTTATCAATCTACTCCTCCTTCGTTTCTGGCTTCGTATACCTAACCTATAGAGTGTTCCCATTCGATCTTCGCATATCATCTCATTGTACCATTACAACCTTCACAAACTAGCCTCCATTTGGGGAGGCTCGTGAACCCTTTTTCATACATTCGTTCAATCGTCCTAGTACTCATTTAGCATCTCTGTTCCACATTCGCTGTATCATACACTTCATTCATGAACCCTACCCTGCTTGCCTGCTTTGGCTTTATCGCATTTAACCTTCATTTGATTGCTCTGTCATTTCCTTTAATGTCGTTGGCAGGATTCGAACTTGCGCCGTTTTATACATGGCTTATCTAATACATCATCGGGACGGTGCCGTCTAGATCTATCACGCTGTCCTTTCTCACCTTTCCTGCCAACCTTTCACAACAACCATATACCGTCTAGCGATACATTTGGTCTTTCATCTCCTGCGAATGAAAATCTACTTTTCCCATACTTGCGTGCCCTGTAACTGGTTCTTGACGACTCTTCGGCTCCGACGCACAACTGTCGCATTTTTGCCCACATTTTTCGAAGCTCCCAGCAGAGATCAAGCTTCGCGCCAACACAATCTGATTCTTTGTCGCTGCAGTGGCTTAGGCAACTCTCGAAGCACTGGCGAGTGGTCCCTAGCAATATCGAGCCAAGCACGGCCGATAGTCGCCCGACTTGCCCAGCGACTTGCCGACGAACTAGAAGCAAACCCCCATGCTTCGGTCGACATTCGCTATTTTCTTCGTACCGGAACTTGCTACGGCGGTGATAGTTGGCAAGGACTGTACCCGTCCTGGCGTACCGACGAGGTCGAAGCTTCGAAGCTTGATCTCGAGCCTGTCAAGCGCAACCTCCTCATCTAGCTGCGTTGGGGTATTCGCCGCTGCGAAGCTTGGTCCCAGCTGATCATGCATGCCTGGAATGACGCCTCGATGATACTAGGCATTGACTTCGTGGGTGTGCAGAAGTGTCGCTCCCACGTGCTACGAGTTTCTTGAATTCAATTCGTTGAGCTCGCGGCCCATTCTGCATCGTGGTCGCTCTAGTTCCTGGCTGCAACGACCTAGGGCAAATGCAAGTCATGTTCTGAAACAGCGCATGGCTCGATAGAATGGTAACGTTAACAACTCTCAGAAGAATTCTTCTAGGCAGCGGCGAGAATGTATAAGAGACGTGTTATCGAGGGCAGTTGCCCAAGGGCGCCGCACACTGACTGACGCACATCAATCCTTTCATTCATTCATCAAGGGACATGAGAGCAGCGTTCGCCCTATTCTTGGTAGCGCTGCTGCCCTCTGGGCTTTATCGCAGCAAATTTGGGATATTGTGAGTGTTCTCGCCTTTCATTATTGCCTCGCCGCTGACAATGCCTCTCCTTGGGCTTCATCGTACTCAGTGGCAGACGACATGGGATCGAAGCCGGCTCTTTGCTTCGGTCGGACCTGCAACACCCATTAACTTTGTATCACCAGGCGCCGCAGGAGATGCAGTGATCTCGGTGGACGACAATGCAAGGTACCAACAGATGGAGGGTTTTGGCGCTACTCTAAGTACAGTCCTTTGGCTTGTCATCATTTGCCATGGTAGAGCTAACCTGATCGTGACAGCGGACTCATCGGCGCTGGTGTTGAATAACCTCAAGGTACGCTAATCCTTTATCTTATCACGGAGACGGGAAAGCTTACACGATCCCATGTGATAGAGTCGCAACTCTGGCAACTACTGGAACGTGATCAACACGATGTTCAATCCAAGCTCAGCAGGCTTGAACTACATTCGCGTTCCCATTGGAGCTTCTGATTTCTCCGCGAACGGTACGCTCGAGGCTCATTCGACGCGCATTCCTATGCCTAATCCTCCCACAGTTTACAGTCTAAATGATGTCAGCCGGGGACACCTCGATGTCGCGGTTCAACATATCCCGAGTCCCTTCGTATGTCTGGTCGGTATTGAGAGACATCAAAAGCGTCAATGGCAAAATGAAGCTGCACGTTTTGCCCTGGTCGCCCTGTGCGTGTACATTGCCTGGCATATAGGAGCTTGCTAAATGTGCCTCCTAACAGCCTGGTTGGATGAAATCAAGTGGATCGATGAACGGCGGCAGCATGCTATCGCAATATACGGATGCTCGTGAGTTCGTCCACTGATCCGAACCCATTCGATTCATCTTATCGTGAAACAGAGGCTCTGTACCTCCTAAAGTCGGTTCAGGGATTCCAAGCTCAAGGGTTCCCTATCTACGCAGTATCGATCCAGGTAAGGCTCGCTGCATTTCAATGTCCACAGCTCTGGAGTGATACATGAATCCATAGAATGAGCCTCAACATAGCAACCCTACCTACCCAACGTGCCAGATGACTCCAGATATCGAAGCCGAGAATTGTTGTTCGATTGCGGTCCCTGCTGAACTCCAATGGCTTGGTGGGGTCAAGATTGTCGGATATGAAGTGAGTCTCCATTATCACTCGACTGAGGGGGCTTCATTGACTTCGTTTTGCTGCAGCATAACTGGGTCAATGCTGGAACGTATCCAGTCGAGCTCACGGGTCAAGCTGGAGACTCGCTGGCCGGCGCCAGCCTTTCATTGCTATGAAGGGTCCGTATCGAACCAAGACGCATATCGAAGCAGGTATCCGAACAAAGAGATTTATTTCACTGAGTGTACCGGAACGTATGGGTCAGATTGGTGGAGCGACATCAAAGTAAGCCAACCCCCGTACTCCTAAGAACACCTCCTTATCGCCTCCTATCCAGTGGCATATGGACAACCTGTAAGCAATCATGCCGTGCTTCCCTTGCAATGTGTCTCACCAGGCTTTAGTTGGGTCGGCAGCGTTGAGAGATTTTCGAAGACGGTATGTCCTTGGTTCATTTTTCGCCTCAATGGATCCTTGATTGACGATCGTCTGAAACAGGGCCTGCTGTGGAATATTGCACTGGACGGATCCGGTAACCCAAAGACCCCTGGAACCGATAGCTGTGGAGGACCTGGGTGCCGACCTTTGGTGACAGTCAATGGCGATGGAGGCTATTCGCTCAACCAGGACTGTATGTCACCCGTGCCCCAAATAACCACGTCTCTTATCTAAATTTATCTTAGTCTATGCGATGGCCCAGCTATCGAAAGCTGTCATTCCTCGAGATGATGGTGGACCCTTTGGCCAGCGCATTGGGACTGTCGGTGGGCGGAAGCAAAGGCTGGGCTTTACGAGCCGTCGCCTTCCGCACGGGTCGAACCTCGTCCACCGAGTGGATCAAGTACACAATTGCCGTACTAAATTGTGCTGTGGATCTTTGCCCTTGGAGCTCATAGGACGCAGTAACTAATGGTCCTTGGGACCTTCAGGGGATGATAGTGCGAACAGTGGATGGAATCCACAGCCGGTCAGGACAACGATCAGCTTTAGGGGTATGCAGGTGAGCTCATGGGGGACTACTCTCGGGCTTTTCGCAACCAAACTAACGGTTATCGTAGGCGACATACACGTTCCCAGTTGGTGTTACGACTCTCTGGTGGTACGCTCCAGGGTAATTACGCAGTTGCGGAAACCAGCTCCAAGCACCGAAGCCAATCCAAATGTATTATATTTCGACCCTTGAAATGGTCAAGCTTGCACATGACCTAGCTGCAAAAAGGCGGGAGCAACCTGTTCATCGGTACCGGTCAATTTCCCTGGTTGGTCGCTTTACCGCAGGGCGCTGCGTGGTGATGCGCTCGGGTCAGATGAATGCATTCCGCGAGTATGGGTGGGCTCGGGAACTCAGACAACGCTGATAGAACATCTGGTATGTACGTTCGAAGCACGACTACACCCGGAATAACAAATATCCCTTCCAGGCAAGGAAACGTTTGAGGGTGCCACTGCTTAGACGACCGGACATAAGACTGCTTCTAACGACATCAAGGGCCCTTGTCAGTCGTTCGATGAAACAAAGGTACGTAACATTATTTCGACAGCATCGCGGTCTGTCAGGCTTCTAGAAGAGTGGTTACGGTAACTTGACGTTCGAGGGCCATTTGGTGGCCGAAATCGCTCCTTGAAGGTATCGAATTGGTTTTGGCTTTGAAATGACGCACAAATTAGCGCACATCCCATAGCTGGGAGCGTCTCCCCAGGTACTTTGCACTAGTCTTTGGGGTTCTTCGACAAGCTCCCCAACGTTACCGACTCGGAGTTCTGGAAAGTGGTTTCTTTTCCTTTCTCGTGTTTGATGCGCGGCTTCATGTTGATTAGGCGGGGACACGTTTGCCGCCTTGCGTCTTTCCCTTCATCTCCCAGTTCAGGTGACCAGGACAGCAAGACGCCGGGACTACCAAACCAGGGGCATCGGACTGATCACGCCTCCTCGCCTCACCGCTATCTTTCAGCTAATGAACGCATCATATCAGAACGCCCTGTTCGCATCGCAAGAGTTTTCGTAACCTGCCAGCTAAAGTCCGAAGACAATCACCAGCATTGCGGCTATCTTTAAGCTTCTCAAGAGAAGTGCTTGCAGACAAGACGTCTCGTGAGTGATGCGGTTGACTATGAATCAGTCCCTAGCTGTCTGTTTAACGCTTCGCTTTCTAGTTCGTAAAGCTCCCATTTATCCCCCCGAAACGTGTCGCTGCCGGTCAGTAGCCATGCTGTTGAACCCTGTCCCATCCCATCGGAGACCAAGATGGCGCCGAGGCATGGAGGGTGAGCTACGGATATAAGTGCTGGAGCGCACTTTTCTTTATCGGTCTCTCCACATCCTTTCTTTCTGGCTGCTGCAATGGGTCTACGCAAGCTTCTCCTCAATCATTCAATATTCTCGCAGAAATCGGTGCCATCCGAAAAGGCTCTTCCGACTGTCCCTCCTCCTGTCGGAATTTCCAACTCTCCACCTCCTGCGAAATCTTCATTCGGATGGCCATACAGTCTCCCACCGCAAACAAGCCCTTCAGTTGGAAGCTACGGTTGGCCGTACGCATCTGAGAGTCCCGCGACCAGTCCTGTCCCCTCTCCGGATGAATGGAACGGGTCCGGCGGTACAGGTGAAGGAGATTCGTACTGTGCGTGTCAAGATTGTGCTTCTGTGACTACCTCCTAACCCCTTTGATAGTCACATGCAAGCCAGCACTCGGCGTCCAAACACCCTGGATACCTTCACACTACTCAGCCTCTGCCCTCCGAGGAGCGCGTCGAGGCTTGGGGCCCATCCTATCCATATACCGCTCAGTCAGCACCTCCGACAGGATCGCCTGCTGTCTGGTCCACTCTTTCAATGCCCCCTAGCAGCCCCACGCCTTCTCATGCAAGCAGGGTCTCCAGCTCGTCGACACTGTGCGACGCTCCTACCTTAACCTGCACATCCAAAAAGAGTAGCCCTCCATCTCCTTTACGACCGGCTCTCAAAAGGCGGGGCACGAGCCAGGACCCTGAGGGTCCCATCAAGCCGAGTGAGTCGATCTTCTTTTCATTTCTCTCCGGTCAATAGGGGTTAATTTGGGTTATCTCCTCGTTCCTCAGGGTACAGGGTGTCGTTCCGCAACCCGACAGTGGGCATTCCCGTGCTCATGCACCCACTGTTCGCGCGTTCTTCGTCTACGCACGCGTCGCCGCCACCTTCGCCGCCCTTGTCTGCACCGACGTCTCCTTGGCTTCCTTCTAGCCGAACTCCCTCCCCGACTCCTTCGCCACGGGGATCACCCTTGCTTCGCTCTAGGTCGAGCTCGCCTTTAGCTCCTCATGCATTTGCCAGAGCTATCCCGCAGCCAGGCTCCTCGCGCCCCCATCGCGTATGACGTATCTCTCCCTCCCTCGATCCAGACTATCCTGGACTGGTGCGGAGACCCTATCCCTTGCCAGAGCCTCATGGAACCGGCTACTGAGCCTCCTGTCCGCGGAACTCTTGTGCTCGACTATCAAGAGGGTATTGGTGGTCTGAGGATGCCATGGAAAGTCGAAGTCTGGGCGAGCGGAAACGTTCGTGATTCTGGCGGCACTCCCTCCATCTCATCCGTAAAGCAGAGCAACACCAATGCTTTGGGACTCAAAACGCCCAAGTTTTACATCGATACCTCTGATGAGGACGACTGATGAAAGCGATTCTGATGACGAAGAGTCCGACGACCCTACCCCTGAGCGTCGCCACGATTCTGTCGTTACCAATCTCGACGTCCTCCAGGCCCTCCACACCTCGCTCAACAAGTCCATCAGGGCTCACGAATGGAATGCACTCGACGCTGATTCGCAGAAAGAAGGTCTACGCTGCCTACAAAGCGAGATGCTGCTGCAGGAAACAGGGGTCGGTTGGAAGAGGGTGTGAAGAGGATTGACTGGCTTCAGGGTAGGAACGTGTTCGCTGGAGTTGAGAGTCTCAAAGGTTGACTCTAGCGAGATCGAGGAGGACGGTGCTCTGATCGGGCGGATTGTCTTCCAGGAGGTGACTGCGTCTGGAACGTACGACTGATATGCGAATGTTTTCGCTATGGACCAGGTATATGGACATCTTTTACGACTTTTAACGACTTTTCTTCGGGACTCCTGCTCTTATCGACATTCTTCTGGACACCTACCTCTCTCACACAACATTTCTTTGGGTACATCTTCCATTCAGTTCGTTTTCGGGTATATCTATCTCTACGTTCAATTTTTTGTACACATACATCCTGTATCATTCCCGCTCTCTTGGTGTCTTCGCTCTCTTTGTTTTGACAATGTATTATTCTTGCAATGTTCACTAGGTACAAGTATGGTAACGAGGTGGGAGGGGGTTTTAGCAGGGGCGAGGTATCTATACTAGGGTATATAGTAAACACGATATGTCCTATGTCCACAAAGAGTCCTCGCTCGATAAGACAATTAGTGCGTCCCGACGCGATTGGTAAGGTAAGTGTCCAAGGCCCGGTACAAATACATTTTGGATTTCGGCTTGATGGGGGATTGACGAAGGTCTGGGGAAAGCAGGTTAACAACATGATAGCAGACCAGAGCAAGAGAAAGGATAGCAGGGGGGTGTCGGGGCGATATGAGTGAATAAGATAGAGAGAGGGGTGGTGGATGCAGAGACGTCAACCAAGGTTGACGGAAGCGCTCTTTGGTGCAAGGAGCAGCCGTTAGCTGCTTCACTTCCAACAAGGGAAGCAAAGGGCCCCGATCGGGTTTCAAGCAAGTTTATGTCAAGGATGTGGGTTCAAAATGAACGGTCCAAGTGTCCTTCGCCTTCAGCGATGGGGACAGACCATAGAAAACAGCGCTGAGGCCACATGCGGCCTGGAAATCAATAACCGATACAGGACTCATCTGTCTCTGCTGGTTCACCCTCGCTCTGTTGAACGTAGCTGCGTTCTGAACGATATGTGCAGGGACACTTGCCGTTTGGAATCTTCGTACATCGGTGTACAGGAAGGTGTGGATCCAGGAGAGCAGATCGTAGACCGTTAGTGGTTGGCCATGAGGACAGTTGATCGGCATGAACCAGTCGTCCGGGAATCGTTCAAAGGCGAGCTTGATGTGATAGATCGGGGTGCAGAAGACCGGCTGGCGGACGTCGATCCCGTAAGCACTCGGTGGAGGGAGAACAGGTGATAGACGGAAATCGAAAGGTCGAACAGTCCGCGATCCAAAGGTCACGGAGGTGTTGAGGATGCCGGCAAAAGTCGCAGGAAGGGTTGGAATGAAAGCAGCACTCTGCTGTGGAGCAACCGCTGTGGGCGGACGGGCTGTCACAGGCCTTGTGACATGTGCAGAAGAAGCCTTAATGTCACGGTCATCATGAGATCGAGGACTATCGCGTGCTAGATTGGATTAGATAGTGATAAGACAATTTTAGACAAGCAACTTACCTGGGTTCCAATGAGTGGCGAAACCGTAATCACTCGGCGCGTTGGACGATACGGTCGAGTTGGAGCCTAGAGCAGATATCGGTTAACATATCCATCACGAGATAAAGCCACGTACTATTCGAAAGAATCGAAGCTCGACTCTGAGGAGAGTCGGTGTAGGCAGCGACCTGTTCATCATAGTGAGAGCCGCGTGGCGAGTATTGCGATGGCATGTTTTTGAGGGAAGGGGTGAGTCAGTTCTGCTGTGGGAAGGGGCAGGCGGGTGTGGGAGGAGGGGAGGTGGGCACGAGTCATCCCGACGCGTCGGGATGGGCTTTATACCCGCCTCTTCGTTGGTGTTTGTTGGCTGGCGCTTGCATCAATGAGAAGGGCGCAGAAGCCATATAAAGACAAATAGTCGGTCATTGGAGCACTTTTAAGGGTACTGAGCGGCCGAAGCGCGATATGAGTCAGTACGGAGGTCTGTGGACGCGCTCGGGATTACCGCTTTGGGATTAGCCGCCCGCGACAAGCGCTCAGTTCTTCCTGTTATGGAGCCTTCTATTAAAAATTGCACCGTCGCATCAGCGACGGTCCAATGTTTGTGAGTGCTTGATACGAGGACAATGAGCATGTGTTCAATTGCCATTGAGAAAAGTGCTATTGAGGTGCCAACAGCAATAGATGGTGACAAGGGCGTTCGCAAGAATCTGATTTGAAATTGGTCTAGGGTTACTCAGATTAGAGAAGGTGATCACTTGAGCCCTCTTTTGAGAGCGGGCGGTAATCGCAAAGGGATCTGGGGGCCATCCAAGCAGTCAATGAGCATCGGATCCGTCGATTCCCTCGCGAAAACGAACCAAAAGTTGCATAAAAGGGAATTATACCAGGGTAGCCGAGAGGAATCATATGGCACAAGTTCTGGGCGATAAAAAAAGTATAAATACATCAGTGTGGGTGCGATGGATGGTTGAAATCGAAGACGAGAAACGTGTTTTGTTTGGGCGCTTGTTTATCGCGCGTTGTGTTTGCACCCTCATGTGACCGCGAGTGTTTGGATCAGAAGCCTCGGCCACACATGCGATAACGCTCTTCGTCTGACCACGACGAGTAGGGGTAGGCTGCGAACGTCGTGCTCACTAGGCGGCATGATCAGTAGGTCCCGGCAAAGTTGCACAAATCAAATCACCCAACTCATATATCACTCTCAGTCGAACCTGAGACTTTACCAGAGTACTACCCCAGATTATTCTGCGCCAGTCGTTTGAACTCAACGCACTGCTAGCTATGCCGATGTTGTGCAAGCAAGGCGGCCACCGTTCGTACACGTCCCTCTTAGGTTCGGTATGAATGTTGAATTGGCGTCGTAGGCCAGTAACTCCATTGCCTGTGATATACACTCTCACAGAGTGGACTGGCAGCAGTATGCTTGTTCTTCCCCCGCGCTCCTCGGCCAATCCCGAGCCTCTTTACCGGATTGCCGTTGAACTCGACTTGAATCCCTTAATGCCGGCCAGTATCTTGACAAGGGTATTGAGGGTCGGGAAGTCATCGCAGGATGATGATAACCCCTTGGTCAACGATGCACCAGTGGGGGAGTTCTCGTAAGTGGCCAAACTTGAATGTTGAACCTATGCCAATACCGTCGAACAGTATGTCGCTGAATCACAAGAGGGGTCATCTCACGATGGACGGGATCTCGACAAGGCTTTCAAAGGTCATTTCGAGTCGAGATGGATCTCGGGCGATTTTTGACTGGACGTTTGGCGAGGTTCATCTTCGATGGGATTGTACTTCGAAGTTGGATGACGGCTCCCCCATGTCTGTGGTGAGTGCCCATATGTTGATGAGGACATGCGCAGATATTCAATCACGCTGTCAGTGCTATCGCATGATCGAGACTTTGAACAGCCGAAATGGGGACGTGCAGGTTGCAACTTTCGTCAGCCCTCCCTTTGATGCCTCTCCCCCACTCCCAGATGCAAGCCTTACGGTGTTCCCTCAAGGTCACGCGGTGATGGACCATTTGGTTTTATCTGCCCTGGTGGTCATCCGCATCCTTACCCGCTAACCGTCGAGTGCGCAGTTGTTACGTCCTTGCAGCGACAACAGCAATGACAATACGAATCAATTCGGATTAGACTCCGTGACTATCCCTCCAATCATGGAGAATGCTTCAGAATAAGCCTTTACACCTCTAACATACGATGTTCCAGTCCATGGTTCGGATGTAATCAATTTCGCTCAAACCTCTCCAGTAAGTTCAACTCTTCTCCAAACAGTTCCAGAAGAAGACTCTCGACATCGTTATCTTGAGCGGTGTTTGCCTGCCTTCTGATCTGGAATGATTTGCGCCCATCACTATACCCTTGGCAATTCCGAGGGCAACAATATTGGCCCTCTTCGTTGCGTCTGCAGCCTTCGCTACACCATGAGCACACCACCTGCGACAGTGGGATCCAGTTGACTCGCGATGCAGCATGGCCTAAGGCAAATATCTTGGCAGCGGTCTCCCAACCAAGATCTTGGGCGACCTCTGCGACAGGATATTGATCCAGATTGATTGCCAGCAATCCCAACCCTTCGCTAAACCAACGAGGTACGCCGTATTCCCTGGCTTCCAAGATCATGATGATAGGGCATGTTTGGGTCGAGAGGCAGGATATTGCGAGCTCCCTGATCTGTCAGACAGAGATATGGTATGCTGTCAGGCTTGGCTCGGATACATTGACGAGTTTTAAGCGTACCCTGACCATGTTCCACACTGTAGATAAACGTAGAACTAAAAACCATTCTTCTCGGGAAAGTGCGGGAGGTTCATTGGCGAGATATTGGGGAAATCTTTGCTATGATGAGCCATTTACGAAGGGGGTTTGAAAGCTCTCACATTGGGAGTACAACCTTCAGCAAACACTCAAAGTCGCGGCTCTTGTATCCTTCCAGGACAATTGGGCAGTCGTCACTCTGGCCTTCATTACTGCCCATAGTAAACATTGTTTCGAAAAGCTCAGAATGCTTCGTGAGGCAGATTTTTGGGACACAGTAGAGCTTGCTCTCGACCTGTAGAATAGAAACACTTGGATTGCGGCCAACAGGAACTGAGGCATAGCTGGACTTACACGAAGAATGACGTTTTGACAGTAGTAGAGTGCATCTCGCTGGGCCTCAGAGGCGGGTATCTGCGCTTTCACCTGGTCGTCAATTTCGGCCATGGAAGGAACTTGAAGGAGTGACAGCAACCTGGCAACTTCGAGCAAAGACCAGCGGACCGTCATGCCCAAACACGTCCAAGCAAGATCAATCTGTTATTGCCTTTCTCAAAAAACAAAATAATGGTTTCAGGTATGCAATTGAGAGCCAAAAAGCGAAAGCTGCTATGATGCTTCGGCTGGCCAACGTGGGGATCGAACCCAAGACCTTCGCGTTATTAGCACGACGCTCTAACCAACTGAGCTAGTCGGCCGATGTCTTGCTTAACCTCACTGCGTACTCTCCCCTCGTGCCATGGACACACCGAACCTTGACTGCTGGTCAGGGAAATTACATACAATTGTCTTGGATACACTTCGCTACACATTAAAGTCTACTACATAAAGCTATTACCAACAGTAGTATACTAGATTACGCATGTTCCGCCCTTCGAGCGTGGCATTACTCGGTGATTTGCAGATGCTTCTCGTCTGGCACCTGTTCTGGCCCCTCTTCATGATATTCGAGCATCTTTGTCCCTCCACCTCCGCCCGTGCTGAGCCTCAGTTTCTCCAATTCCAAGTCAATCCTGGTCTGGTTGATGAACTTCTGCATCTTCGCAATCGACGTCCAGATCGAGATGAGCTTTTCGACATAATCCTTGACACCATCGTCGCCAGCGTACTCGCTCAGCAAGTAGGAGAATTCGTCCATTTTCAGCTTCGACGAATCCACGACGGAGGTGCAAAAGATATCTGGGCGTCCATGAATATTAGCGGACGCTTTCCATGAGAAGACCGCGTCACGTACAGCAGAGGACGTTTTCAGTTTCAGCCATGACCCCCTTCGAGCTGAAATTGTAGCGCCAAATCTGGTGTAGCAAAAAGCAAAACAAAGGAAATCAGTGGCGGGTTACGACATATTACGCAGAAGACATCGCCCACCTTCACATCGATTCTGATCACCGCATTCTCCTTCATGAAGATAAAGAACTTCTGTTCTTCCTGTTCTCCCGCATTCCGGTTTCCAAGGATGGTCCCCAAAGCACCCGAGACGATTTTCTATCCGCTTGTGTCAGTTTGGTCTCGACATCTCCCACCAGAGATCCTCGTACCTTGAAACCTCCTACGACGCTTCCACCCTCAATCATACCAAAGAAGCCATCGACAATCTCATTTAGACCGGACCCGGCGTTCTCTTCGGAGACACCCACTCGATACCCTCGATCCCATCGTATGGCACGAATACCAGGCACTGATTTCTTCTCGACCGTAGCGGGATCGGTAAACATACTAAAGCAAGGACGCAACCGTAAAGCCGCGCCTATAACCGCAGAAAGAGACCCACACTTACTCGTCGAGTTCATTCTGGTACTTGTCCAGCTTGCTGTTTGCAGCGTTGACGAGAAAGTCGAGCTGCTCTCTCATTCTCGCCTTGGACTCTGCGTCAGCCTGCGCTGCTTGTTGGCGTACCATCGAAATAGCGCTTCCCATGATTGGACAGTTGGTAGAGAGGACAGAGAAGTTGAGTAAGTGAAGACTTCCAGCTATCATCGTCCTCTTTTATAGGCTCGTAGGCTCGTGCACAAGTTCGCCTTTGGAGGTTCTCGCCCACCGAAAGCTGCTCTCAGCGGATGGGCGCAAATTAACTCAAGTTCATTGCGGCTTGACCTGGGTAGCCCTAGAGGTCCCCGGCCAGAGGCTCGAGGCTGAGGCCGTCTAGGCAGGACTGGCAAAACTGTATCGTTCCGTAAACGACTGTGGAGCGCATGTTTGCGTCTATTTTGGGTTGGCAGGCGGATATTTTAAGACCAGAGTGTGCCCGATAGAGGAGGGATCTGGCCTCTGGCCCTGGCTGGTCGACGGCTTGCTGCAAATGGTCCTGGCCGTGAATGAATGGGACTCGTAGGTGTATCGCCCATCTCTCAAGTAACTTGTGGCGCTCAAATCTACCTGGTTGAGTCGGCCTAGGTTCGGTCGCGACTGGAATCTGCTCATGAATGAAATTTGAATGTCTTCGTACACCTGAACGTTACTCCTGCATAGCCTATGTATCGATTTAGATCGGAGATTCTGGCGCCTTTATTCAACTACTTTCTTCGTCAGACTTGACCTGCGAGCCACTCCCCGCAAATGCAATGCCATGCGAAAGAGCCATGCTGGTATCCGCCTGGTTCGCCCAAGACGACCCAGTAGCAACGCGAAAAATGATAAGCTGAGGAGAAAGGATCTATGAACCAGCATCAGTAAAAGCCAGAGACTCAGGGTAAATCAAACACCAACCGTAGCCACGTTGAAAAAAATCTCGAAGATGGACGTAGCCCTCCAAGCCACCATACTCGTTTGGTATAATGGCAGAGTGACAATGGCTCCGATCCCGAAGATCGCAAGGGGTGCTGCAGATTCAACCAGAATCGCAACAATGCCGAGATACAACTTGTGATTGGTATTGGGCAAGGCTTCTTTCAGCCGCCTGTGTGCTCTAACCAGCCGGAAGGATATGAGGAGGGTGAGTGATCATCGCTCTACCACGTCCTGGCTTCTCCCGCTCCTCGTGTTCTGAGGCTTTTGATTTTCCCAACACCTCGACATTCATAAAGATATGCAAGACTACTACCTGAAGAGATCTTCGTCGAGGTCGTACCTCGCCTCGCTTCATCTTTGACGCTCAGCAACTTACCTCGGTGTCATCCGCGATCCCGTCACCGTTCATGCCACAGAATTTGCATGTTCGATCGGTCAAGAATAGGCCGTGATCAGCGAAGCTCAATTCAAGGCTACTACATCAAACATTCGCCAGGAAAAGGCAAGAAGAGGTGTGCAAGCCGAAGTCGATGAAGCCGCCCATACCAACCGACGAGACCGATGCGCAAAAGGATCTCTTTTCGCGCGATTCTAGTCTTATCACCGGCCATGCCTTTGCTTGCCGGATTGAAAGGACGGCAGGCTTGAGCCGGCGATTTTTTAGTCTCCTACATGGCATTTAGAAATGCATGATTGCGAATAGGGGCTACAAAAGATGAAGAAAGATACCAAGCCGTCAGAAAGGGAAGAATGTACAGGTCTCTCATACTCGATACGTTGGGGGAGGTGCCTCGCTGCCCAGATTTGACATTGGCCTATCCATAGCCGCTTCCATACTTTTCGAACTTGGAGAAGCGGGATCCTAGAAATGTGTGCGTCAGTCGTTTGTCTCGTCACATGGGTCATTTCACAAACGAGAAGAGGAAGAAGAAAGAGACGAAACACACCTGAGGATGAACGACTGTCCCAGTACTCGACGCAGCCTGAGGCTCATAGCCCCTAGTCACCATCCCACTTTGAGGCACAAACTGCGCTTGTGGCGAAGACGTGTTCGCCGTCATCTAAGACTGATTAGCTGCACCGGTTGACCACGACGGAGCTTTCGCTGTTGCTGGTATGTTCTGTCCCTCAAAGCCGGGAGAACCGGGTGACACCATCACATGATGAGTGGGAGCAGGAGACCCGCTGCTACCGCCGGCAATGAAAGGGTGGATCGTAGCGTCGTGTGGTCGAGACTGTGGCACGCTGGGTACATGAGGTGAGTCGACGGTCTTGTGTTGTTGGCGACGACGGCGCCGGATGAAGAGAAAGGCGAGGAGAGCAATGAGAGCGAGGCCTGCAAGGGATGAGATGAGGGCTATGCCTGCTATCAGGCCTTTCGAGGCGCCAGTCGTAGTGGATCTGAAAGTAGCTCTTTCGTCAGATTCGAAATGTGTGGAAGAGAATGAGGTTTGACGTACCCGGGTTGGTTTGGACTGGTTTCGGATAGTTGCCAGCTGAAATTTGGTCAGACGACTTCGAGTCGAGCTGGGTTAGAGACGCAGACGTACCTCCCGCCTAAAGAAGGCGCAGTATACACATTTGCAAAGTCGATCATAAGGATCTGATCAGATATCGAAGAATCCTTTCGAACACGCAGCGTATGCGTTCCCGAGCCAAGTCCACCAGCCCAATAGAGTAGTTCCTTTGAGCGTGGGTAGGGCTGCAAAGCCGAAAATTGTTGGGTGGAAGAGTTGTTGATCTGGACAGAGTAGGCTGATGCGGCGTTTGGGCCTACGCCTCCAAAGAGAGCGATACAGTCGCCTAAGGTGGTCGATGAGAAAGATGGGTTGCGAGAGGGAGGAAATGAGGTTTTGTGAACCCTAGGTGGTTGGGGCGTCAGTTTTGGAAGGATGGGGAGAGGGTGGGTGATACGTACTGAGAATGTGAGTTCTGCGACAGCGGCGGGCATCGACGTTCCTCTAAGGAGACCTATGAGCATCCAACAACGATAGCAGATAGGACGAGGCTTACTGGCCGCCTCCTCCAGAGAAGCTCCCAGCGTCAGGAAAGCTAGTCGACCAAGCATCCTCAGGCTGGTACGTCCAACTCGGATGCAAGTTTTGGTGCGTGTTGATAATCAGCTCCTCGTCCTCCGTTCCTACATTGGTCGTCCACGAAACCTAGCAATCCCAGTCAACTTCCACTTTCCGCGTTCGAAGCTCAAGACACAGCGCACCTGGTCGACATCCAAGAACAAGTTCTCCGTATTCTCCAGCTTCACCGTATGTAGCCCCTGTTCCAACCCCCGCGAGAACAGAACCTCTCGAAAGACGATCGGATCCGCATCTCCATTCTCTTCTGGGTAGGCTGTACCATCGATGGTGACCTGGTACAGCCCATGATTCCCGCTTTTGGCGCCTAGAATGCTGACGTTTGTTCCGTAGAACTGGAACGTGAGATACGCACCGAGTTGGTTTGTTGAGTGGAACGATGCCTCGGAGTACCTGTCCTCTGATAAGAGATGTTGGGGGAGGAAGGAAGAAAGTAATACTCACTCGTTCAACAAAGAGCTTGGTGAAGCAGGCGCCCAGGCGTCTGTGTAGACCAAGAAGGGCGAAGTGTCTTCATAGACGGACGTGAACAACGGCATCCTTGGCAAAGGGATGGACAAGCGAAATCAAGTCATGCTATTGCATATCCATACGAGTCTTGGGCACGACGCGTCGGGTTTTAGGGGCAACCCTCACACGGAGGATATTGGGCGCCGTAGTGGATCAGGGTGGGCTTGGCAGAAATGTCAACCTCTTTTCGAGGCGACGAGAGCCACCCTCTGCGAAAATTTCTGTTCTTTTTTTATTCTAAGAAGCTTCAGAAAGGACCCAAGGTTTTAGATTCCAGCGTCCAAGGCGTCCCGGGCCTTGGAAAGGGGGATGCGATTGAGTGGTGTTTCCGAACATGGTGGAACGCTGAGAGCAAGTGATCGGCAGATTGGCGCTGGCGCTCAACAAAACCAAACACAAGCGAAGCATTCCGACCACCGGGGCTTGGACCTGGTCCTCCTCGTTCCACCACAACGCGTCCGTAAAAATGTCCACCTTCTCGTCCAAGAAATGGCCACTCCAGATCTTCAACCTTGCTGTGAGTAATGTGCCCTTCCATTTTTTGTACTGCTTATTTGATATTTTTCTCTAGGAAAAGGCTGTCAGTTCTGCTTCAACAGGGCATCAGGCGTTGTTAATAAGCATTCAGTACGGGAGCACGCCTTGGGCAGGGACCCCGTTTGAATTGATTCAACCCCCACATGACGTCCAGCTCATGAAGGAATACCTCATGCGTGCGTCAGCCCTCATCACATCTACCCCTCGTTTGAACCGACATTCGATATGCCTTATAGAATATGCAGGTTTCTCTGAGAATGATATTACTGTGCTCACCGACGCCAGGGGCACTCCCAAGCACCTTTTGCCCACATACGTCAACATCGTCTGTCCTCCCATTGTCCCTCACAGGCCCACCCACTGATTCCCGGTTAGATGAGGGAGATCAAGCGACTCAAAACGAGCCACTGCCAAAACATTCTCTTCTTCTGTCAGTCCTTGAGAGTCCCTCTTTCCACCGTTACTCACCCATTCTCCGTCTAGACATTGGCCATTCAGATCAGCGACGTTGGCCCAAGCAATCAGCCGTAGAAGAGTTTGATCAGTGTGTGTGCATTCAGGCGGGCGATGACCCTCACTCACTCACTCACTCCCACCCATCATCAGTCATTATCCCTATTGACGCTGTTACGGGTCCAGAGTTGAAGGATATCAACATGGACCTTGTGATTCTAGACCATGTACGTCGCCGGTGCCTGTGTCCGTTTGCGCTCACCTCCCGACCTTCTCCGTCTAGGACCTGCGCAAGTATTTGACCCTCAACCTGCCTCGAAGGTCCACTTTTTTGGTCAGCATTATTTTTGCTAAAACCATTCACCCTCGCTGACTCTTATTAGGCGATATTGGATACCTGCCACTCTGCGACCTTGTTTGGTATGCTCAAGGCTCGATATGAATAAGAAGGCGGCTAATAAGTGTTACAGACCTGAAGCATCATTACTTCAACTGGACATTTACTTTGAAGAGTCTTCTCAGGCGATCGGTACGCAAAGGTATGCGCATCGCCGTCCCTGATCTATGTCCCTGTTCCATATTTTACTATGATCTTTCAGTCGTCGTCGAGCCTCTCTGGAAAATCTTCATGGACGGAGGTCTCGCCAACGATTTCTCTTACGGCCTTGGCGGGCGCCAGGCCTGCAATGTTGTATGCTCATCCTTTGTCCTTTGTATCTTTCTTCAAGTTGAATTCATTTGCATGCAGGTCACAATCTCGGCATCCAAGGCTTACGAAACTGGGCGCTCGCTCACTGAGGTAGGTTTCCATGCAGAGGTGATCTATAGCGACCCTGACCTTTTCCAACCAGACAATCGTCGGACTCTTGAGTAAGAAGCATCATACTAGCATCACAGTCTCAAGACTTAACCGTTCACTTGAGGGTCCAACCCGTCTGCTGGCCTACTCAACGTCATCAACTCCCTTCTGTTCGTGCCTTATTGCACTCATTTCCGCCAATGGACCTAACATGCCGTTGCTCAGGCTCCAGTCTAAGCAGTAACAGGAACTGATGAAGAACATGGAGAAGAGATACAAGAAACTGGGAGACAGTGGATTGGGGTGGGAGATCTACGAGATGAGGTGTGAGGCCGAATGATCGACGCCATAGCAAGGAAGCAAGGCTGCTCTTGTAAGTTTGCACCGTCCTGCTAGCACCAGTTCCTCGACCATTGAACGAGTGCCAGGGCAGTACTTGTGCTGCACATACTTGCACCTGCAAGTACTATCGAAGGACTGTTTCCCATGCTTTCGTATGAGCGGACCGATATACTCAGATGTAATACGGTTGGGAGGACATAGGAAGCATGGGGATAATTCTTCCCCAAGGCAAGCAAGTCTGGATTATGGAGTCCCCAGAGCTACGATCTTGAAGTGCTCAAATTGATATGTTGTATTTGGTATCTATCGAAAGTTATGGAACCTCGGTCACAAAGGCGTGCCACCTGCTATCTTTTGGTGTAATTAAGCCATATATGCCTGATTGAAGGAAGTCTGATGATGCTCACAGTACGTATAAGGGCCTGGATGCTCTTTGGTCCCCCGTCCTCCTTTAACATGCGCTCTATGTCCGGATATACTTTGTTTGATGGAATGGCGGGAGCTGGGGGGGAATACAGCGAGCCTGGCAAATGAAGGCTGAGAAACCTATTCCAGCATGCGTCACACAGATCCTCAATGGTGTCTTCAAGGTAGCCGAGATTTGAGTTTTGAATCTCAGGCTGCGATATAGCATTGGAGGGACAGACCAATGAGGCGGTACAGTCACAGGTCAACAAAAGCAGTGGATGCAATCTGACCAGCAAAATGCTGTGTGCATAGCAGCTGGAAGGAGAGACAGGACCATCGAAAGCTGTAACCATGGCGGCGAATCAGGCAAGAACCCTTCCCTCGTGGTCAAAGAAGCTGTCCCGTCAGGGAAACAGCCTTAGATGATCATGCTTCATTAGTCTCTCTTCAGTAAATCGGGCAACACGTGTTGGACGGCGATCTCCTTGTGTCCATCTCTTTCTCCTATGCCTTACCAGACATCGAGAAGGCCCGCTGATGTTCCATCCTTCTCTAACCCGTCATGTCTGAGCCCGCAGTTTCGGCCCTCTGCAAGATCCCAGCCAACCCTGATATTGCGGGCATCGGGGTTCGTATCGCCATCTATGTTCAGAACATACTTTGCCTCCTTTCTGCTATGATTGCGCTGCGCAATGGGACGGTCACGCCAGGCGAGCTGGAGTACACTGAAGTCCAATCAACGACCAATCTCATCCTTGCGTTTGCCATCCTCATCTCTTCCATTGTCCAAGCTTGTACATTGGGGATTTCAAGCTATCACGGAAACATTGTCCTCTCCATGAGCTGGATGAACAACACAAACGCCTTTGTATATTTCATACTCTACCTTCATCATAAAATCAGGCTCCAAGAGGGCGAAAGCGGAATGGTTGCTGCTGGAAGAGCTTGGGTGACACATGTGAAGGACCGATTTCTTCGTAGGTTACGAGCACTGGCTTCATTTGATACATTGTACTAAACCTGTCCTATAGCTTCGCTCAGTAGTGGGAATGAACAGGATATCGAACCAGGAATCACTTCCAACAACCAGGCCATTGGCAGGAACGGTAAGCTCACTCTATTATGTGCTACGGTCTCCGGCCTCATGTCTTGCAACTACGTAGATCGCAAAGACATACAATTCGATGCCAAGGTCCTCGTCCAGCGTTATGTGCTTGCATTAGGCTCGCTTCATTTAACGCTCATGGCTGCCTTGGGACTGTGGGTCTGGAGCGACCTCCAGCTCTTCGGTGTTGGAAATCGGAAGGCCTTCGACTTCAGAGACGCCAACGCATGCGCAGTGGAAAATGCAACCATCGCTATCATGGGTCATAGTGTCCCCTTCCGTTCCCCGACCCTACGGGTGTTTTCCATCATCGTTTACGCCCTCTTCCTTATCCCAGGCGTTAACCTTGTGGCCCCAGTGATCCTCTTTCTCGCCACATTCTTTGCGTGCCGCCGCATTCCACTTGCAAAAAGATGGGACGTGCTTCCTGCATATATCTGCTTGGGTCTCCTCTTTGCTATCAATATTGTGTTCATCGTCGATATTGAACTCACACGGAACTCAAACCGTGGCCTGCAGCACGAAGATGAAGCGGAGTGGGGATTCGGTCAGATCTTAGCTATCCTCCTGCTCCTCTTGCCTTTGCGCGACCTGGTTGATGCTGTACTTGCCCGCAGGCTCAAGAAGCGGCAAGAGGAGCTCAACACTGACTTGGAGGAGGCCATCGATTCACAGGCGTTTGATCGTGTCAAGATTGCTATTGAGCGAGGAAGCGCTTTTATTTCCCCAGAATCACGAGGTATGTACTTCGTCTGTTTATGCGTGTCGTGTATTGCATGCTAAACGGGAAACAGACCAACACTTGAAGTTCTGGACTATCATATCTGCGCACGGAGCACTTGAATACTTCAACAGCCTACGGCGTACCAGAATGACCACTGCAGACAAAGCTCTGGAAGACGAGCTCCACGCAGCCGTCGAAATAAAGGATAAATGGCGCATTGCTTCTGCATACCAACAAGGAGCAGACCTCATTGCCGGGGCCCTTCAACTTTCCGCAGGTGAGGCATCCTGTTGCACGACTCCCCCGCATGTAGGCTAATGCCAACCAGAAGCAATAGACTTGGTTTTCTGGTGCGCAATCAGCAAGGGGTATTATCACATCGCCCGATATCATGCTCCACATCTTGATCTACGCATCAATGAACAAGACCCAGATGGAAAAATTGCCTTGGTCGTTGCCTCGGATGAAGGCCATGAATCACTTGTCAGCTTCCTTCTCGAAAATCCTCTCGTTGATGTCAACCGCCAAGACGCCACAGGTCGAACAGCCCTTCTTGGCGCGGCAGAACAAGGCCACGAAGGCATAGTCGAGATGCTCCTCGAGCGAGACAGCATCCAGCCTGATACAGCGAACAACGATGGCTCGACACCGTTGATCCGGGCGTCGTTTAAGGGCCGCGAAAGCATCGTCAAGATGCTCCTCAGGCGAGATGACGTCGAGCCCAACGCATCAAACAAGGATGGGGATACACCGTTAGGCCTAGCATCACAGAATGGCCATAAAGGGATCGTCAAGCTGCTCCTGGAACGAGACGACATCCAGCCCGATACAGCAGACAACGAAGGTCGGACGCCATTAATCTGTGCAGTGCATGGTGGTCACAAAACCGTTGTCAAGGTGCTCCTTGAAAGAGACGACATCCAGCCGAATGCAGCGGACAAGGACGGTTGGACGCCGTTAATCTGGGCATCGTGCTGTGGCAACGACGACATCGTGAAGATGCTTTTGGATCGACCTGAAATCCAGCTAGATCCAACTGACAAGGACGGGCAGACTGCTTTACAGGCTGCATTAGCAAATGGTCACGACTCCATTGCAATTATGATTGCAGAGTGTTGGGAATGTCGAGTCAAATCCGGCATTCGTATATAATTAGATTAGTCAGCATCGGCGCTTAGCCGACTGCGCGCTTATTCATTCGTCTATTCTCCTAGTATGTAGTACATTCTTATACCTTCTAGATACCTATTCTGTAGTCTATATAAGCTGTAGCTACTTCAATGTAATTCCATAGTTCAATCTATTCTATTCCCACCTTGATACCACTGCCTGTTGCTAATACAGAGCGCTCCAAACAGGCATAGCATGAAGTTCGCAAGTCAGTTGGGACACCTTTATCAGAAGTAGATATAAGATTCCTGGCCAGACGAAGAAACATGAAGGTCAAGCAATTATGTAAGGACTTGCAAACGGGTTATTGTAGGGTATCATCCTTACAGCTGTTTTCAAAACTCTGACCAATCCAAAAATTTCAACACATCTCCGCCCATGCCCTAACATAGGAATCTTACGGAAGGTGTAAGCCACTCGCTCCAACTTATTTCGGTAAAAGTGCATGGATTAGGTAGCACCGAGCTCCAGGCACGCCGTAACAGGCTCGAAATTGGCTCGGACCATGGCGGGATGTGCTCCTCCCGGCTGTGTCATGTCCTTAACAGGGAATGGGCGGAGATGTGTCGAAAATTATGGATTGGTCAGAGTTTTGAAAACAGCTGTAATATATTGGACTATCTACTCTCCGTATCTGTGGTATCGTGACGAACATCATTGCATTGATCAGCGATTTGGCCCAGGCCACAACAAAACCAAATACGAGCGGGAGCATCCTCAGGACCCCCACCTACACCCCCATTTTGGCGAGATATCACCCTGATGTAGGCCGTTAACATCTGCTGATGTCGCATGCTGAGGTCATTGGGAGGCCCCATCCATCTCCGGGCCGTATCAAATAAGCAATATCCTTATGATAGTGTAGGGATGTTTTTGCGATATCGCGAGGATATCAGGGACTTATATTAGCAGAGCTTGTTAGCCAGGGCAAAACAAATGCCATGATGGAGAGGGAAGAAGCGTTTTCGTAGGGTACACAAAATATAAGTGAACTAATGAACCAAAGGACTACCTGTGAGACAATTCGCAGGCCAGGAGAAGGTATAACGGATGCCCTGCACAAGGGAGAGATGCACTTGACCGTTTCTTCGTGTGTTTCCCATTCGGGCTGAGCGCGGCAGAGTCACGAGACGTGGAGGTTTATGTTGAGGTCCTGCTGGCGGTGTGATTCGGCCCCTCTTTCCTTTCCACCACCACCACCACCACACCATTCCATTTGCACCACGAAGAGAGCCTTAATGCTCGACAGTAAGTCCTGTTTCGTTAACGTCTTTGAGAACTGCTAGCTCATCTCTGTCCATATGCGCTAGCCCATGCTGGAGTGCCCAAGCATCGAAGACACAAACGGGCAGAGCACACCAGCGCTGGTGACGGTATTGGCACTCCCTGGTATGTTCATCCCTCTCTTACCGTCGTACTCCTCACTCATCTGCTGTTTTTCCGAGCGAGAAGTGTACCTCGGAAGCATGACGGCCGCAAGCATTGGAGGAGGGAGCATGGGTTAGAGGGAATATATAACGAGGTCCATATGTACAAATTCGTAGTCCTTGTTGCCGGTTGGCAAAATATAAAAAACACCTTTTCCCCCCATATCCACGAAATACAGCACAAATGCGATTTCAAAGAAAATATGCAATAAAGCGAATTTATGCCCACATGTAGCCCTGGCATTGGCTCTGATATCCAGACGACCCCCCACTCTGATATCTGCAGACATTCGCTCTCAATGACATCCGAGGAAGTGAGATATTACTCTCAGTTGATATCACAGCAATGTCTACAGATCTCAACGGCGATATCATCAGGCATCACTAGTCTCGTCGCAGACCGTCCCGCATGGGACGGTCTTGTGCCAAAGTCCGAGGTTTCGTAGTGCAGTTAATTCATCAAAATCCTGAGAACCCCACCGGCTGTCGCGACTCTGCCGACCGCCCATCACGCGGCTTGATGGCATAGCCGGAAGCCCCTATCGCGCAAAAGGCGTGTGAGGGATCGCAGCTGTGGCTTTGTGCCACTGTGGACCTACTGTGGCCACACAGTTAGCATAGAAAAGGATCTGAATGCAAAATTAACATACACCTTTACCCAAACATGTCGTCTCCACCCGCCCAGCCCCCAAATGAATTCGAAACACCTCGAAAACGGAAACAACCCAAACAGATGGTCGAGGATCCAGAATCACCATATATTTCTCTGTCGCCCTCCAGACCATGGCCTCGCATGGCCAGATCAGTATCACGCGCCACTCTTAGTGAAGTTACCGAAGAGATTTTCGGCTACCGACCCCATAAGTGGCAGCTGGATGTCACCGAGAAAGTGCTACAAGGCTTTGACTGCATTGGTGTGGCGGGTACGGGCTCTGGGAAATCCCTAATTTTTGCGATGCTCGCAATAGCGTCAGAGCTCTCCGGAACGAGATCGACAGTCATTGTCATCTCGCCACTGAAAGCACTTCAGAAAGACCAAGTAAGATAGCCCTCTATGCCACTGATCTTGAGTCTAAACTCTGCACATGTCAGATACGACGTTTCAATAGCCAGAAAGCATACACAAGCAAAAGCACAGGAAAGGACATTCATATTACAGCAGTGGCAATCAACGAAGACAATAACAGCAGTCAAGTCTTTCAAGAACTGAAAAAGAAACAATACCGACTATGTTATGCGTCGCCCGAGATTCTCTTGAAGAACCAGGCATTCAAGCAGCTGTTTCGCGATTCAGACTTCAAGCGTAGCCTTGTTGCACTGGTCATAGATGAGGCACATGTCATTGAATCATGGAAGGACGGCTTTCGACCAGACTATGCCTTCATCAACGATCTTCGAATTATGGCTGGATCTGAGCTACCGTGGCTTGCACTTTCAGGAACGTGCTCAACGGCAACATTTGAGACAATCTATCGGACTCTCGAAATGGGAGGATCTCGGCCTTTCTATGGTGTCGACCGTGGCTGCGATCGACCGAATCTTGCATGGTGGGTGCGCCCAATGGAATACTCGGCACAATCCATGGGCGACATACTTGCATTCATGCCAGAGAACCCGGTGGGCATTGACGACTTTCCGAAAACCATCTTCTACTTCAGAACTCGAGCACACGTCCGCCTTGCATACAAACTCTTCTCTGCCCTCATTCCTTTGGACTATCGGCCACTGCTCAGAACTTTCACTGCTATCCACTCAGAGAAGCACAAGGACGACGCGATGGAAGATCTTAGAACTGGGCGAGTTCGGTTCTTATTTGCAACCATGGCAGCAGGAATGGGGACCGATATCCCTGACATTGTACGTGTGGTAATCTTTGGTGTCGAAGATTTCAATTCGGCATTCCAGAAAGGCGGACGTGCTGGCCGTTCCTCGAATACCAAAGGTACTGTCATATGGATTGTGGAAAAATGGGTCTTCAATCCAGGGAAGGCGGTTCCCAATCATCAATTGACTAAAAAAGAAGCAAACGACAAGGTGTTACGCGAGAAAACAGATCCAGCGTCTCGCAAGTTCATCAACTGCTCACAGACTGATGACTGCATGCGCGAGTTTGCTGTTGATCACCTGAAACCAAGACCAAGGCTACCTGGCCTTGCTTGGTACGAGCCTGCGCCTGGAGAGCCAGATGATCTGGTGAATAGTCAAAGCCGCTTTGTACCCCACAAACAAATCGTACTGAAAGGTCCTACTTGCGGCTGCAGTGCGAAATGTTGCCGGCCTATTCCAGATCGACCAGTCGGGCTGCTGTCCGACGAAGATCATGCCCGGATTCAACGCTACCTTGAACACATTGAGCAGTTACTGGAAGGAGGTGGCGAATTGGCAGCTGAAGAGGGCGATGATGATGTTGAGATGGGCGATGAAGATGCTGAAGCGGACGAGGAGGTAGTCTCTCCTATGAGGTGCTCAACGGCTGAGCGCGAGAATTTGCGCATCATGCTCACAGCATGGCGAGACCGTGAGTGGGCAAAAATTGAGGCTGATAATCCCTTCCTTAGCCGTGAGTGGATTCTCACTGACGAGGATGTGAAAACCTTGGTTTCAAAAGCTCACCTTGTGGTCAATGCATTCCGCCGTGATGCAGCTTCGGTTCGCAGAATTATCCCCAAGTCCATCATCAGCATTGAGCTACTTGGTCTTCTTGCAGCAGAGCTTGATAAGTTCGTTGACAAGTTTAAGGCCAGACAGCCAGCTCCAACTCGGCCAAACAAGAGAAGGCGCCCAAGGGGCGAATCTGCCACTGCAACCACAGACCCTGATGATCCATTCACGGCCAACTCTGAGCAGCACCACGTATACAATGGAAATTTGTTCAAAGCATGGAAAGTCTAGCTAAATTGGTGTTTTAAATACCTACTCTACATTGGAAAATGGACATTCATCAAGAAATTCTTCATCGAGTGCAGTATCTACGATAAGCGCCCCATTGGGATCTGCGAATGCAGCGTCAATTAATTCCGACTCTTCACCATCAGAAGCCCCTGTCTCTTCATTAGACACTGGAATACCCAACGCCTCCATGTTTGTGCGCTTTTTCCACTGATTGAACATGCCACCGTTGGACAGCATCTTCATCCCATCAAGGAGAACATCTCGAACTGGAGATTTGGGCGCTTTTTTTCCCCCGTGTCGAAGGGATCGTGACCTTGCGATTGGATTTGGTGGTGTGGATGCCGTGGCGGTGGATATCTTCGCATAGTGCTGCAATGTCAGCCTCAGCAGAGACCTCTGAGTGCCGGCGATTAGGGTCAGTACCACCAAACCACTCTGCCATCTGCTTTGCCAAGACACGAAGGACCTCTACGTTTGCAGATGCCTTGTCCTGGATATACTCGATTGATGCGCAGCTTCCAAGAGCAGCAAACATATTCTGGAAGACTATCAGTACACATTACTGGCAGATCAGATAAAGGAATGAGGTTGCTAACCTTTGTGAAACCATTATTATGCTCAAGATAGAGGTCGGTTGGTATTGATCGCCCATCTATTCCCCACCGATTTACAAGCCATGTTCTCTCGACCAAGTCGCGGAGGAGTGGAGGGAACTCGTGTTCAAATTGACCCTTCATTTCAAGTATTTCATTGCCATAGTTATGGCATCCAGCTCCACGGAACATGAAAACCCAGAAGTCATAGACCAACCACATACGCCCAACATCAGCGTCACGTATTGCGTCACAGAACTCCCAGAAGAAAAGGGCATCCCGAATGAAAAGTATCGAGTGTGCCATGACTTCGTCTTGTGCACGTAGGGCTGCAGAGGCAGCTGCGGAGGTTGTGAACTGCTGGACAACCTCAGACACAGCTTGTTGAAACTCGGTGGGTGACGGTTTCCAACCCTTGAGGTTGTCGACGTGCTCGAGGCCTTTCACGAGGCTAGTTCAGCAGCTATCAGGATATCAAACAGACAATAACATATTGATCAAAGACGCACCGTAGACAATCGATTAGCCTAGCAGCAAGGGAGTGCAACAGAAGTTCTTTCGCCTTATTGTATTCGGGCTTTTTCAGGTCTAGCTTCGCCCTTCGAAGCAGTGTTCGGTGATGCTCAAGGCAGCTGGGGTCGTTGTGAGAGATTAGCCCTAAGTGCATTCGATAAAGGCAGTACATCCCATTCAGTTGGAAGTGAAATGGCATGGCTGCCTCTTGCACCCAGTCGAATTTAAGAAAGCGGTCTTCTTCCTCCTGGCACTCGGTGCGAACCAGGCGAAGATTCTGGATGGTTAGCCAGTCTCCAACTATGAGACGAAGGCTGGAGGGTATAACATCGGTGGCCATGTCAAGTAAGCCATTGAAAATCGACTTGATGACCTTGATTGTGCCAGAGACCGACGCCTCCTCCTCATCAAGGGCAGGAAGGGGGAAAAACTCGGTCTTCTCATGACCGAGTTTTCGAATGAAAGGTTTCATCTTCCTGATTTTCTTTCGCAGCTTTCGTTGCTGCTTTGGTGACTGAATGGCTCCTGGGAGATACTGGACGAGAATCGAAGCCACTGCATGGTTGAAAGACGCTGTGACCTGCTTCTGCTTCTCGGGTGTTGGCTGCAGTGAAGAAATTGAAAGGTTGCTTCGATCACCTCGTTTCTTGTTACGGTCGAACACTGAGAGAGCAGCGCCATACGCAGCACGAGTAAATTTGACTGGGAGAGAAAAGATTGCTAATGTCGTTGCGTTGATTTGCTGTGTCGTTGAATCAAGTCGCTGGGAAGCCTTCCTGAGAGTGAAGTTGATGTTGTCATAGACGACACCCCAGAGGCGATCGTCATTTGAGATAAACTCCCGTGCCCGTCGTTTAGCATCTTTTGAGAGCACCTGCAATGCACGTTGAACCGATCTTGGACAGCTTCAGATGATGCTTCATAATTGAATTGAAATAGACTTACCGATAGCTTACACTGAGACCCATGTTATGAAAGGTATCCATGACACGCTTACTTGAGCCTGTGCTGGCCAGGAACAACCCAACAATGAGAGGGAATATATTCGTCGCTCTGTTGCGCGAATATAGAAGTATGCTGATCAATACAACAATAGTCTAAACCGTAACGCGTGGAATTAGCAATGTCCCAGAGACCAGATCTAGCAACCAATGACGCACCTGCTGAGCCTTTTCGTGTTTCCCTTGCTTCTCTGTGTCGTTTTTTGCTCTCGTAGTTGTTGACAGCTGTCAGGAGGCTGTACAGGAGCATCCAAAGGCAAGGTAGAACCGACTGGTAGATGTTCATTGTTGCGTTCAGCCCGAATCCGGTAGTGAGAATGGCAATTGTTAAGGTTGGGATTGCCACTCGAAGACGCTTGTCATTGATAGCAGCAGTGGACTCGTCGACAAGGAAACCAGTTGCCTTCTTGGTCACAGCAGCCTTCAGAGCAGATTTTGCCTCCAAAGACGGGGCCATTTCAAACCAGCTGTCGAGAACTTCGATAGGTGTGTAGGCTCGGCCTTCATCGAGACGAAGGCTTTGCTTGGCATGATTTTCAGATCGATAATACTCCCTGACGAAGTGATTCGGGGAGCTAAATCCGGCATCCTTGATTTTCGCAATAGCATCGTCCAGTTTCTGATCGACAGTGCGAGCGGCTTTGCGCATCAGAGCAATGAGTGGCGACAATGGCACGAGCGCCTAAAATGAGCTTGACCCCTAAGACCGCTCATCGGTGATCCCTCATCAACCCATCACTCCACCCTCCATGCCGTCTCCAGAGCCGCGTTCGGGCAATGTCACAAGTCCGAAATTTCAATACAAACTTTTGTAATGGATTCCCGTGGGAACCTTCGTTCCCTGCCAAAATGCGACTTTTCCGAGCTTTCCCTATTCATTCAGAGTGCTCTGAATCCTCTATAATTTTGCAATCGAGTCTGAATTAACCCAAAGAATGAATCCCTCCACTATAACTAATTGGCATATGTCGACGCAGAGGTGGAAAATCCCCAATTAACTGCCTATACAATAAGCGGACTTAGGCCTAAGCCCCTCTCACGCGTGAGAGGGTTTGCTTAATTGAGCCTACAGGCATCACCTCAATCGGCTCGGATTCACATCTGCCCAAAATGGGCGTGTATGCTGAGCAATGTCCGATCCTAAAACCCCCTTTTTGGCCGTTTTCGTACTTGCCATTTTGGGTAGGTTCCGTACACACTCCGGATCGGGTGCCCCTGTTTTTGCCCATTTCCGTCAGCATGGCGGATCGACCATCCCTGGAGGCACCTTTCGTACACATAAGGTCCAACACGCTAGAAATTATCAGTTCAACTCGAAATTTGCGCTTATGAAAGCTCTCTGGCTGGATCGAAGCTCTCACCAACACTGAAGGTGGATGAACAAGCCCAAATTTCAAGAAGACCGAGTGACAGAGCCCTCGAGCACTGCCATCGAAGATCCCCGGGGCCGGCCTCTATCCTCGTTTTCACAGCTACTACCCTTGATTCCAGGCAAAGCAGCGCGATAAGTTAGTAGAGAGGGGGGTGGGCTGAAGGGGGCAAGGGCCGCCCATTTCTAGCTTCGTGTGGTCCCCTCATTTCCGGTGCACGGTAGGCGATGTCGACAAGTCAAGCCTCCATCCGTACACATGTCGTATCGGACATCTCTGGCGACTAGGCATGGACCGACACTTACAGGATCGGACCTCCGGCCAATTTTCGGGACTTTTGTACACATAAGGATCGGACATTGGGGGTCAACTGGGGTCGTTTCCGTACACACCAGGATCAGACATTTCCCAGGGTAGGTGGGGGTCCTGCATCCTCCCGCCGCGACTTGGTCCTCCTCCGAGTTGTTCTACCACGACGCGTCCAGAAAGATATCATCAGGTCAGTTAACCATACACTGAACTCTCTTTGGTCTCCTTTACAGTGAATTAACGGGCCAACTACTCCAGATTACGCAGACACCAGATCGACCATTACACTCCCCCCTTTACCCTTCGATTCTATAGGCTGCATACGATGGTCACCTGTATCGCCAGACCAGTTGATGGTCTCCAGCTGGGACACCGTGTGTCCTTCCTTCTACTGTATGAATGAAGCTTGAGGAGCTGACTTAGTTCTTAGACTGTACGACTGTACGATATAGGAGACGTGCCATACAAGACCATCGCGCTGCTGTTCTGACATGTGCATGGGGAGAGGGCGCGATTACAGGAAAGGGATATAGCGGTGGTCTTGATACCAGCGTTCGGGAGTGCGTTTTGTCTCCTTTCATCTCCCTGTGACCGTGACTGACGCCCCCGATTAGGCTGGACCTGAACAACGAGAAGATCACTCACCTTGGCAAGCACGATGATAGCGTCAGCTCAAAGGCTTGGGGAAAAGATCTCGGTGCACCTTTCCCTTCCCTTACCTCCCTGCCAGTTCCTCTCTCAGTACATTCGTCTAACTCATCGCCCACGGCCTAGTAACCGGCTCATGGGATCGCACGATTCGTTTCTGGGACCCCGTTCCTCAAGCAGATCCTACGAAACCTCCAAACACGGGACACCCGAACATATCTACTCGATGGACATTGTGAACCACATGCTCGTCGTCGCCATGGCCAGTCGACACTTCCACATCTACGATGTCCGAAACATGGTCAAGCCAATGCAAGAGAGGGAGAGCAGCTTGAAGTACATGACGAGGAGTTTGGCTTGTATGTTGGATGGACAAGGTACGTGCTCGTGGTGATAATAGAGAACATGGGGTTTGGCTGACGATGAGTGGTTGTGTATAGGATACGCGACGGCCTCGGTGGAGGGACGTATTGCCGTCGAGTACTTTGATCCAAGCCCTGAAGCGCAGGACAAAAAGTACGCGTTCAAGTGCCACAGGCAGACTGTCAAGGAAGCCGTCGCTCAACCCGACGGAACGACGAAAACAGAAGAGGTGGACCATGTCTGGCCTGTCAACTGCCTTGCTTTCTGCCCGAGGTGCGTTCATTGCGCGGTTTTTCTTTCGAATGTCCTTGTTCCTGATATTGTGATTTGCCGTGTGATAGATACAATACCTTTGCGTCGGCAGGCTCGGATGGGACTGTCAGCGTTTGGGACTTCAAAGTCAAGAAAAGGCTGCACCAGTATCCAAAGTATCCCAACCCAGTTTCGGCAATTGGGTTCAGCTGCGATGGATCCAAGTTGGCTGTTGGTGAGTGTCATCTCTTCTTTCACCGTCGCCTTGCCTTCCTTGCTGTTTGCTGTTGTTCTTCCGTTTCGCCTTTCTTCCAGTGTTCCTCTGTGACTGGCGCTTCGAGGTAGAAAGATACCATATAGATCCACTTAAAGACCTCGAGGGCTACGCAGAGGGAAAGACGTAGGCCAACCTCAGCAAAGTTCCAGGGGGACTGGTTTCCGACGAGGATGGCACACATCTGCGACACTGATGGCCGCCACGGCATGCGCGAATGAGGTGCGAAGCGACCATATGACGATTTCCTCTAGATAAGACATGAGGAAAGGATGGGATGGTAGAGAAATCATCCAGGCTCAGGCTGCTTAACAGAGTCCTATATTCAATGGTTTGATCGCCATCCTGGCTTCTCCCACTTTCCAGTTGATCATCTTCGTCTACGATTCCCCATCTCTCCTGTTTCATACTGCTTATGGTCAATAAATCCATTCAGAACTTGCGGTTTCTCTTCGGTGTTTACTCTTCACGTTCCTCCTTCCGAATGTAGCCCTTTACTCCCTGATAGTAATGTTTGTGTAAGTGATCCTCGTTCTACCACGTCCTGGCTTCTCCCGCTCCCCGTATTCTGAGGCTTTTGATTTTCCCAACACCTCGACATTCATAAAGATATGCAAGACCGGTGCCTGAAGAGATCTTTGTCAAGGTCGTACCTCGCCTCGCTTCATGTTTGACGATCAGCAACTTACCTCGGTGTCATCCGCGATCCTTTCAACACAAGTTCACGGCACAGAATTCGCATGTTCGATCTTGGTTCGATCGGTCAAGAATAGGCCATGATCAGCAAAGCTCAATTTAAACTGAATGCACCAAACGCTGACCAGGAAAAGGTAAGAAGAGCTGGTCGAGTCGAAGTCAACGAGACCGCCCATACCATCCGACGAGACCGATGCACAAAAGGATCTCTTTTCGCGCGATTCTTGTCTTACTTATCTCCGGCCAAACCTTTGCTTGCTGGATTGAGTGGGCGAGGATCTTGAGAGGGGGATCTCATAGCGTCCACAGTTGCAGAGCAACACAAGATAGAGAGAGAGAACAAGGAACAATAGCCCACCTCTCGCAAAGGAAGGATTCCACCTTGAATCGGCCAGACGATATCATGATCCACGCTGCCGAGTTGGACCCTCGAGTCAGACCATCAATTGTGAATCGGGCCCTACAACACCAAAACCGAGCGAGCAAAGAGTGGTAGTAAAAATGATGAAAGGTACTTATAATAGGGTCTCTCATACTCGATACGTTGGAGGAGGAGCTTCACTTCCCAGATTTGACATTGGCCTGTCAATAGCTGCTTCCATACTTTTAGAACTTGGAGAAACAGGATCCTGGAAACCCTTGCGTCAGTTGTCTGTCTCGTTGCATCTCTGCCATTTCACGACCAAGAAGAGAAGGGAGAGGAAGAGGAAGGGGGAGAGCAGGTAGAAGAAGCAGAAGAAAAAGATAACGATGAAAGAGGCGAAACGTACATGAGGATGAACCACCGTCCCTGCACTTGGCGCAACCTGAGGCTCATAGCCCCTGGTCACCACCCCACCTTGAGGGACAAACTGTGCTTGTGGCGGGGGTGATGTGCTTGCCATCATCGGAGGCTGGCCGGGACCGTTTGACCACAACTGAGGCCGAGGCTGACCTACACCACCTGTCAACATGTCAACCACGACAGAGCTTTCGCCACCGGTTCTTCACTACTCGGTGACAGATGGTGATGATGGGTAGTAGCAGGAGACAGGCCCCCCTCATTTACCGAGTGATGCCCGACCCTTATGCGGACAAAACGGGTACCAAAAGGCCCCCATGTCTGATTTTTATGTGACGAAAATGCCCAAAAACCTGTCCGTACTCCGATTTTCTTTGCAGCCATCGGTCCTTGGTCGGTAGCTATGTCCGATCCGGATGCGGACATTCACCCCATTTATCCAGCGCGGTGGTGAATCGTTAGCTCGGTTCAGCTCAGAATTTGTCGCGGCTCTATCACACTTCTATTCCTTCTGAATGTCTACCTGAGCTTTCGAAATGATACACAATTCGTTAGTGTGCTTGCAAAAAGGGTAAGCAGCGAGAGGAGCTGAACACGGGTTCACCATGTCACGATTCCGGGGAGATGCGACCTGTTGACCTTGTTCTTTGGCTCTTACCACCGCCAATTCCCGTATTATGAGCTCATAACCACTATTAAATACACCTGTCTCTTCTTCCCAGTCGCTTCCCTTCGAATTATGCCATTTTGACCCTTATGCGAACATTTGAGGAACGAAAAGACTTTGATCTGGCATGCGGACGGAAACTGCGCAAAACAGGGGGTCCCGATCTTTATGTGGCAAATTTTGGTCATTTCTGTGGGGGACAAAAACCTCAAAAAAGTGGGTTTTCAGATCGGACATCGCTCGGCATATGAGGGGGGCCTCAGGAGACCTGCTGGCATCGCCAGCGATGAAGGGGTGAATCATATCGTCGTGCGGTCGAGACTGTGGTACAATAGATACATGGGGTGAATCGATAGTCTTGTGCTGCTGCTGCTGCTGGCGACGGCACCGGATGAAGAGGAAGGCAAGAAAAGCGAGAAGGGCGAGGCCTGCAAGAGATGAGATGACGGCTATGCCTGCTATCAGGCCTTTCGAGGTGCCAGTCGCAGTGGATCTGAAAGTTGTTTGTTTGTTAGATTCGTAATACGTGGAAGAGAATGAGGTTTGGCTTACCTCCGTGGGTTTTGAGTAGCATCGGATAGACGCCAGCTGCAAGTTGGTGAGACAACTTCGAGTCGATCTGAAGGAAAGATATGGACGTACCTCCCACCTAGAGAAGGCGTAGTATAAACATTCGCATAGTCGATCCTAAGGATCTGATCGGAGATTGACGAATCCTTTCTGACACGCAGCGTATGTGTTCCTGGACCGAGTCCACCAGCCCAGTATAGCAGCTGCTTTGAGCGTGGGTAGGGCCGTAGCGCTGAAAACTGTTGTGTGGAAGCGTTGTTGATCTGGGCGGAGTAGGCTGATGCGGTGTTTGGGCCTACGCTCCAAAGAGAGCTATACAGTCACCTGAGGTGGTCGATCAGAAAGGTGCGTTGGAAGGAGGAGAGGATGATTCAAACCCTGGGTGGTTGGGAGTGTCAACTTTGGAAGGGTGAAGGGGTGTTGGGTGATACGTACTGAGAATGTGAGTTTTGCGACAGCAGCCGATGCTGATGTGTCGCTGGGAAGACAACATTCAGTTTATCGACCTCGAAGACGAGAGACGGAAGCTTACCGGCTACCTCCTCCAGAGAAGCTGCCAGAGTCAGGAAAGCTAGTGAACCAAGCAGCCTCAGGTTGGTACGCCCAACTCGGATGCAAGTTTTGGTACGTGTTGATGATCAACTCCTCGTCCTCCGTTCCTACATTCGTCGTCCACGAAACCTAGTAATCCAAGTCAACTCCCGCCTCTCGCGTTTGAATTTCAAGACACAGCGTACCTGGTCGACATCCGAGAACAAGTTCTCCCTGTTCTCCAGCTTCACTGTATGTAGCCCCTGGTCCAACTCCTGCGAGAACAAAACCTCCCCAAAGACGATCGGATCCGCATCTGCATTCTCTTCTGGGTAGGCTGTACTGTCGATGGTGACCCGGGTACAGACCATGGTTCCCACTTTTGGCTCCTAAGATGCTGACGTTTGTTCCGTAAAACTGGAAAGTCAGGGACGGGCCGAATTGGTTTGTCGAGTGGAAGGTTGCCTCGGAGTACCCCGCCTTTCATCAGAGATATTGGGGGAGGAAGGAAGAAAGTGATGCTCACTCGTTCAACAAAGAGCTTGGTGAAGCAGGTTCCTAGGCGTCGATGTAGACCAAGAAGGGTGAGGTGTCTTCATAGACGGACGTGAACGACGGCATTCTCGACAAACGGATGGACAAGCGAAACCAGCTCGTGCTATCCCATATCTATACGCGAGTCGCGATGCGTCGGGTTTTTGGGGCAACCCTCGCATGGAGGGTATTGGCCGCTGTACAGTTGAATCTCTCATAACGCATGGTGTGATAATGCATAAATCTCATAATGCATGACTTTTGGGCTGGTTCATTTGATTTTGGCGGTAAAACAGGTCGATATTGCATAATGCATGATGCATAGGGTCAAAAGGGGGGATATGCATTATCAAAATGGCTCTTGGGGGTCCGAATTGCATGCAATATGCAACAAATGAGGCCGAAATAGCCTGGAAACCATGCATTTTGGGGGAATTCCTGTCAATTCCATCGAATTCAACAGGATTTTTGACTGTTTTTGGGATCCCGAGTATGTTGGTGAGCAGCAACATGCCTGTGGCAGTGTGTTTAGGGGGTGCTTGAGAGACATCCGTCTGTGTCATAGACTATGCAGAGAAAGACTAGTTGGATGAAGTGAAAGAGAGACATTTATTGCGAATAGCATTGAATATCATTTGTATTCAGATACTTTTTTCGAGTCCCTGCCGCACGGTCTGAGGGGCTGAATCTCCTTTTTCGGAAGGGGCTCCGATGCGGACTAAATTCCCACGGATCCAGCAACGCATAAATCTAATAATGCATGGCGAAAAGGGCTGGACAAACGCTATGCGTTATGAGAGATTCAACTGTAGTGGGTCATTTGATCAGGGGGGAATCTTGAGGCATGGGCTTGGCAGAAATGTCAACCGCTTTTCAAGGGCCTTCATATGCGAAATTTCGTGTTATGCATGACGAGTCTTGGGAAGGGGGAACGGATTGAGTGACGTTTCCGAGCAGGATGATGTGGAGAGAGAGAGAAGACCGAAATGTCAATGATTGGCGCTGGTATATATTTGTAACAACACCAAATAAAGTGGAAGCCTGAAGCATTGCCGGGTTCCATTCTTGGTCTTCCTCGTTCCACCACGAGCTAACGACCCGGCGATTCCGCTCCAATAGGGCAACGTGCCCTGCTGCTAGCTATGAACTACACGACAACGCCGTGGGCCAATACGCATTCTCTTACTCAACCCCAACGTGACGCCAGCCTCATGAAATCATACCTACTGCGTGCGTCAACCCTCATCGCATCCACCCCTCCTTTGAACTGAATTAATGACGGTTCAACGGTGCTGATCCGGGCGTCGTTTAAGGGCCACGAAAACATTGTCAAGATGCTTCTCGAGCGACATGACATCGAGCCCAACACATCAAACAAGAACGGTGATACACCGTTAAACGTTGCATCACAGAATGGCCATGAAGGGATCGTCAAGCTGCTCCTGGAACGAGACGACATCCAACCCAATATGGCAGACAATGACGGTCGGACGCCGTTAATCTGTGCAGTGCATGGGGGTCACGAAACTATTGCCAAGATACTCCTTGAAAGAGACAACATCCAGCCAAATGCAGCGGACAAGGACGGTTGGACGCCGTTAATCTGGGCATCGTGCTGCGGCAACGAAGACATCGTGAAGATGCTTTTGGATCGACCCGAAATTCAGCTAGATCTAACTAACAAGGACGGCCAGACTGCTTTAAAGGCCGTAGGCAGGCTCAAATGTAGCATAAGATGCATTGGCTAACTCCAAGTGCTTTTAGAAATATCTCTTTGGGTTTATCTGGAGCCAATGTGAAGTAGTAGGCTCAGGTTACAGTCGTTTGCATAATCTCGTGAGTCGTGCCCCATGCTCGGAAAACTTTTGAATGCAATCCTGAGAGAATTTACCAAGGGGCTGTGTATTTACCAAGGGAGAATTAGTGATGGCCCTTGTCGGTGCACGACCATGATCGACTTCCGGTGTTACGAATCTTGACCTTTGCTCTGCCTCTGTCGTTGTTGACTTTTGACCACCATCATCGATACCCATGCTCTAAACACGTCCTTTTCTCGCTTGTCTGACAGACAAAACATATTGCCAGGGGCTACACATTTCTTCACCACTGGGCTATCAGTCGTTGGGAAGGCCTTGCTCGACATCAAGGTATATCGGCGCTCGGACTCGGATTTTCCATACGGATAGGCCAGGTGCATCGTTGTACCTTTCTCATCTGAACACTCGCAAACACCGACTCCAAGATGACGATCGTCAAGTTTATCGCCAACGCCTCGAAGAAGCATGCCAAGGTCGGGTCGGGGAAGCTTCCCTCGAAGGGCAATTCGCCTGCTGCTCCACCCGCTCCTCCTGTCGATGAGGGGAAGGTTGAGGCGAAACCAGTCTTGGAAGAGAAGGTAGAGGAGGAGAAGGTCGAGGACGGGAGGCTGGAGCGAGTTGTGGAGGAGGCGCCTATTCAGCCGAAGAAGGCGGAAGACGACGTACCACCGCCAAAACCTGCAGGCAAACGAAAGGCTTTACTTATCGGCATCCAGTTCTACCCAGTTCCAGAGCCAGCTGAGCCACAAGATCTTCCAACGTCAGATGCGGCTACACGAGCCACACCCTCCCTAGATGCCTCATCCTACCTCACATCTATCACATCACGCGCCAAAGCCAAGTTTATGCAAATGTGCAGTATTGGCTCTCCCCTCGCTTCCGAATCCGCCCTTCCTTCTTCCTCTTTTTCCCCAGCGCCTCCTCCGCCTTTGGTCGGGACGAGGAAGAAGAGCTATGCAGCTGCTGTATCCCCCAGAGCAGGGTTGTCGCCTGCTCCGTCAGCTTGGCCGGCGCTCAGCTCGGCTGCACCGGTCACATCGCCCATAACACCTGTAACGCCCAAGACGGCGGCGGGTGGTATTATGACGTCGCCTACCAGGGTCCCTCTCAAGCCTGGCCGATCGGCGGCGTTGCAGCAGCAGAAATCATTGACGGAAAAGACGGCCAAGAAGAAGAGAGAGAAAGAGAAGAAGCAGGAGAAGAAAAAGGAGAAGAGCGGGCAGACGAAGGAACGGTCGGCGAGCAGTGCTTGGAGTTTTGCGCGAAAGGGGTGTCATCGGGATGTGGACGAAATGGAGAAGATGCTTGTTGGTGCGTAGCCAAACACCTTTCTGTTGTGCAGTTGTTGACCGCTTTGTCATGTTCTAGATCTATACGGTTATTCGCCGTCGTGTATCACAACGATGATCGACACTCCGGCCAACGTGGAGTCCGACTCACACCTTTTACCTACACGAGAGAACATCATCACGGAGCTTCAGGAACTAGTCAAGGACGCCGAACCGGGCGATCGGTTCTTCTTTTTCTGTACGTCTCTCCTTCTCTCCTCTTTCCTCTCTCTTCCCTCTCCCTCCTCCTTCAATCCACATTTCCAATGGCCCATCTTGACTGACGTTCGTCGACTTCGCAGTCGCAGGCCATTCGACACGCGAACCCACTGAGCCGATGGACGAAGAAGATGGCATGGACGAGCTCATCGTCACGTACGACAATCTCCTCATCAAGGACGACGAGTTGAGGGAGATGTTGGTCAAGCCCCTTCCGCCTGGGGTGAACCTCACTGCGGTGTTTGATAGTTGTCACGGTGCTGATTTGTTGGGTGCGTTGTGTTTTCGATTTCTCGATGTTGGTTCGCTGCGACTGGCGTGTGTTCCGCCCGCTCTATCGTTGTCTCGGTGTGCCAGTATCTTGGATCCTCGTTGGATGGGATGGACATCAGTAAAAACCTGGATTCCAGATATGCTCATGTTTGCATATCTGGGTGCATATCAGGGCAAACCCGGAGCATATCAGGCGGGAGTTGAGCATATCTGGTATGATGCGGAGCAGATCTGCGTACTAGACCAGATATGGAATCCTGGTTTTTACTGATGGAGTCGCTGTTCACAGAATCCTTATCGTCTGCTGTTGACAAGAAGGACACGACGCTGGTGGAGATTGGATCACACCCGTGCCTTCACAGCAATGGGATCGTGATACGGGCAATGCACCCACGAGGCGGGGAATGAATGGGATGAGAACTAAGCTGACCGATTGCCCCTCCAGATCTCGAACACTTTAGATGCAACCGCGTCTGGGTCCCATGGGTGAACAAGGGCAAGAGGAGGAAATTGAGTGAGCTCAACGCTGTCGGTAAGTCTCTCTCATATGCCTCACACATAACCACCGATTTAATGAACGATCGCGCCAGTCCGGAAAACCGCGGCCCCTCTATCTCCCCAGCGTGGTTCACCCATGGTCCAGTCACCAATGTCGATGTCCAACCCTCTCTCGCCCATCTTTGATTTTGAGAGGATAAGGAGGGTGCTTATTCGGCGGAGGAGACGGGAGGTTGAGGCCGACCGGACCGACCGAACAGACAAGACGGACAAGGCGGATCGCGCCAACGAGGAAAGGAATGTAGGGGTGAGGTCGGGAGGACCGTCCAGGATGGCTTCGCTCGGTGCTACGTCATCCATGGCAATGATGCGCACCACGACGACCACGATTGCGCATGCGTGGAGCTCTGCTGTCGCTGCCACTGGCTCGCGTGTGCGGGCGCTGTCACTGTCTAGGGGCAAGACCAATGAAGGGGAGAGGGGCAAGAAGACAAAGAGGTTGTTTGGACGACATCCTCGACGCCGCTTGTCGTCTGAGGAACGATTCTGCACGGGATGGTGTAGGTATCAGTACGAAAGGGAGGGTGTGGATGGGAAGAGGCATTTGCCGTTTGTTGTGAGTTTTCTGTCTTCCATGCCGGGGACTGTTTGCTGACCACTGATGTAATGTAATGTAGATCTCGTTGTCTGCGGCCAAGGATGGTCAACAAGCTTGGGAGGATGCGTCTGGTGCTTCAATGACGCAGCATCTCATCGTCATCCTCAGGCTGAGGGAAGACCCCAAGCCGACTATGGGGACGTTGCTGGGGCAAATCAGGTCCGTTCGCTTCTCCTCTTTCCCTCTCCATCTTTGCTCATGCTTTACGCTCAGCCACGACCTCCACACAACCTACCTCGACATCCACTCGAGGGCTCGCGATTATCGTAAAAAGGCGAGAGAGGTGAACAGGTTGCGGTTGCTGAAGGGAAAACAGATTGAGGACGTGGTGGCGGTTGAGACGAATAACTTCCAGGATCCGCAGGTTAGCAGTTTGTGGCCCTTGGATATGAAGAGGGAGATTTGGGATCCTTAGGCAGATCGGGGTGCGCTGGAGAGGAGGGAGAGGATTGTTGGCTTTAAGTTATCCTGTTTTTTGTTGTTGTTTTTTTTTGTTGTTTTTTTCTCTCGTTCGTTCCCTTTTTCTGCGACTGGTATCGATTTGGGCTTTGTGTCGTCACTCTCTGCCCTTTCCTGTTGACCCTCAGAGTACGCTTTCTTCCCTATCCACGTTCTTTAGGTCGACATCGTTATCTGTAACCGCCTGCGCTCGGGCCAGAATAATCTCGCCTGCCCTATTGATGTAGGTGCATCTTTCCTCCGTTGTATTTCCCCCCGTTCATTTGGATCCAGGTCACGATATGTCAGCAGCAAATTTTCGCAATGGGGCGCTCGCTCACCGAGGTCCGTTTCACGCATCAGCAGCCCATGTAGACCCTGACCATTCCATGACCAGACGATCGTTGAACTGCTGAGTAAGGAGCACCCAAGCGTCACAGCTTTGCTTATCAGTTCCCCCAAGGATCCACACCGGCTGTTGGTCTTCGCGATGTCTTCGATTTCGTTCTGTATGTGGCTCGACTTGGCGCTGGGCGGAGATCTGACTTCCCGTTGCACAGGCATAATCACAAGCTGCTACAGAAATTGATGAGAAGGAGTACAAGAAAATGGGATTCGACGTGAAGAGGAGGGAGATGCACGAGATGAGGCGTGAAGCCAAACGATTGATGCCTCAGGTTGTGAGCACAGCTGCCCTCGTGAGTTTGTACCGTCCTATCAGTGGCAACTGTTTCTCAATCCTTGGATCTCAGGCTCTCTCATAGGTGGTTAATATGCTTTACTATGCGAAGCGATGATCGACATCGCTTTCCCATCTGATGTGCGACGCCATAATGAACAAAAGATCTTTTTATGGGTCGAGTCCAACGCAGTTTGAATCATTCTCAGACGTCCAGACCCCACGATAATAATTGTTACTGTCAGCAACATGCTCAATGCACCTTTCCTATCCATTCATGATTGAAAAAACAAGCTTGGAATTCTCTGCGATACAGACTCGGAGGTGCACAGCAGTGTGTTCGAAAATCTGATTTGCTGTCCAACCAAGCAGAACCACTGATGCACAATAGGTAAACCTTGCCTTCTTTTAGTCAAACACCGCACTGCGCAGTGCAGAAGACAGATGTCTAAAATGAAATTTGCTGTAGTTCCCTTGCTACACCAAGCTCTGTCAAATGAGCCGCCACATGTGCACCGCACGACCTACTCGTGCCCACGGCTCGGCCCTATATCTTTTCAGTCGCTGTAGAGTTCCCTTTCAGCCCTCTCTACCCCCACCATGTGCGAGCCCGTCGCATTGGCCATCTACAAGATCCCAGCCAACCCCGACATAGCAGGCATTGGTGTTCGGACTGCTACCTATGCTCAAAACATCATTTGCATACTTTCTGCTCTGTGGGCGCTGCTGGATGGAAAAGTCACGCAGGGCAAGCTGGACTACGCTGAAACCCAGACGACAACGAACCTCATCCTCGCTTTCGCCATCCTCGTGTCATCCATCGTCCAAGCTCGCACACTCGGGATGACCAACTACCACGCGAATATCGTCCTCTCCATGAGCTGGATGAACAACACAAATGCCTTTGTGTATTTCATCCTGTACATCCATCACAAGATTGGCCTACCAGAAGGGAAGGGACAAGTGGGTGTATCTTGGAAGGCTTGGATGCTGCATGTAAAGGAGAAACTCACTTGTATGTCGCCTTCGTTATGATGGATTTCTCCACGCTCACAAACACATTTTTAAGTGAGGATGATGACGTCGAATAGCGGTGATACAGAGTCTGGGGTGATCTCTGACGAAGGAGCTACTACTGGTATGCCTTGACCATACACTTTTCCCTCATTCCAGTCTGATTGACCTCCCAGATCGCACGTCCAAAAGAAGTGCCGGTATCCTCGTCAAACGTTTTGTGCTTGTCTTGGGGTCACTTCACCTGACCCTTATGGCTGCCTTGGGAATCTGGCTCTGGAGCGACCTGCTCTCCTTTGGTCACGGACGTCGCCGGCCACTGGAGTTTGGAAGAAGCAACCAGTGCGCGTTGGACCTTGCACGGGTTGCCATCGCTGGCCAAGCCGTCCCTATGCATTCAGAAGTACTCCGTATCGTCTCCTTCATACTCTATGGCATCGTCCTCATCCCCGGCCTCAACTTGATTGGTCCTATGGGTGTATTTCTGGGCTTGTACATTGTCTGGGGCTCGACTTCCCGCACCCTTTCGCGGATTCGCACCGCCAGCCAGGCAAGCATTATTGAAAGGGCTAGACGGAGGCGGAGGGAGCGGAACCGGACGCATGGCTCTTGGTGTCGTTTCAAGAGGGCTGCTTGCACCTTCTTTCCGCGCTTAGGGTCATTACTCCCGATGACTTCACAGTTAGAAGCAACACCTGCATTTCTTGGGCTGGCCATACTCTTAGCCATCAACCTGGTCTTTATTATTGACATTGAATTTACGTTGGCTCTTAATAGTGCCCTCCAAGATGAAGATGAGGCCGACTGGGGATTCGGTCAGATCCTGGCCATCCTTCTGCTCCTCCTGCCCATGCGTGACCTTGTCGAGGCCATCCTTGCTCGGAGGCTCAAACAGCGGCAAGGAGAACTTGACGAGGACTTGCAGGCGGCCATCGAATCACAGTCCTTTGACCGGGTGAAGCGTGCCATTGAACGAGGAAGTGCCTTTCCATCACCAAAATCCCCAGGTACTCCAGACTTTCTGTAACGCCGAAGCATAGATTAATGATTCTGAGCGACCTATAGATCAACACTTGAAATTCTGGAATGTTATATCTAAACATGGGGCACTCAAATATTTTGACGACCTCCGGCGCACCAGGATGACGCTTACTGAAAAGGCCCTGGAAGACGAACTACACTCGGCCATCCGATCAGAGGAATATCCCAATATAACTGCTGCATACGAGCAAGGGGTAGACCTCCTTGCTGGGGTCATTCGATCCATGGGTAAGCCTTTTTGTTTCATGTCTATCCATACGTGGGCTGACATTACCCAGATGCAACAGGCGCCGTCTTCTGGTATGCAATCGACAAGGGTTATGATCATATCGCTCTGTTTCATGCTCGGAACCCTGGTCCACACACCAGTGAGCAAGGTCCAGACGGAAGAACTGCTTTGAAGCGTGCCTTAGAGGATGGCAACGACTCGCTTGCCAGAGCCCTTCTCGAAAATCCTCTCATGACAGACAAGGCCAAGTCAACATCATTAATCTGGGCATCGCAGAATGGCAATGAAGGTATTGTCAAGATACTCCTCGAACGAGACAACATCCAGCCGAATCAAGCAGACAACGACGGGTCGACGCCATTAATCTGGGCATCGAAAAAGGGTCACAAAGGCATCGTCAAGACGCTCCTCGAACAAGATGACATCCAGCTCAATCTAGCAGACAAAGACGGGTTGACACCATTAATCTTTGCATCGCGGAATGGCCATGAAGGCATTGTCAAAATGCTCCTCGAGCGAGACAACATCCAGACCAATGCAGCAGACAACGACGGGTCGACGCCATTAATCTGGGCATCGAAAAAGGGTCACAAAGGCATTGTCAAGACGCTCCTCGAACAAGATGACATCCAGCTCAATCTAGCAGACAAAGACGGGTCGACACCATTCATCTTTGCATCGCGGAATGGCCATGAAGGCATTGTCGAAATGCTCCTCGAGCGAGACAACATCCAGCCCAATGCAGCAGACGAGGACGGGTGGACACCATTAATCTGGGCATCGCAGAATGGCCATGAAGGCATTGTCAAGATGCTCCTCGAACGAGATGACATCCAGCCCAATGCAGCAAGCAAGTATGGGTCGACACCATTAATCTGGGCATCGCAAGATGGCCATGAAGGCATTGTCAAGATGCTCCTCGAACGAGACGACATCCAGCCCAATTTAGCAGACAAGGGCGGGTCGACACCATTAATCTTTGCATCGCAGAATGGCCATGAAGGCATTGTCAAGATGCTCCTCAAACGAGACGACATCCAGCCCAATGCAGCAGACAAGGATGGGTGGACACCATTAATATTTGCATCGCAGGATGGCCATGAAGGCATTGTCAAGATGCTCCTCGAACGAGACGACATCCAGCCCAATGCAGCAGACAAGGATAGGTCGACACCACTAATCTGGGCATCGTCGAGTGGCCATGAAGGCATCGTCGAGATGCTCCTCGAACGAGACGACATCCAGCCCAATTTGGCAGACAATGCCGGGCAGACACCATTAACCTGGGCATCGCGGAATGGCTGTGAAGGCACCGTTCAATTGCTTCTTGAACGGGACGACATCCAGCCCAATGCAGCAGACGAGGACGGGTGGACGCCATTAATATTTGCATTGCAGGATGGCCATGAAGGCATTGCCAAGGTGCTCCTCGAACGAGACGGTATCCTGGCCAATGAAGCAGATGAGGACGGGTCAACGCCATTAATCTGGGCATCGCGGAATGGCCATGAAGGCATTGTCAAGATGCTCCTCGAACGAGACGACATCCAGCCCAATGCAGCAGACAAGGGCGGGTTGACGCCATTAATCTGGGCAGTGTGGAAGGGCCATGGAGGCATTGTCAGGATGCTCCTCGAACGAGACGACATCCAGCCCAATGCAGCAGACAATGATGGGTCGACACCATTAACCTGGGCATCGAAAAAGGGTCATAATGATATCGTCAAGATGCTCCTCGAACGAGACGACATCCAGCCTAATTTAGCAGACAATTACGGGTCAACACCATTAATGCGGGCATCGGAGAATGGCCACGAAGGCACTGTTCAATTGCTCCTTGAACGGGACGACATCCAGCTAGATGCAACTAACAAATACGGCAGGACCGCGTACTCGTACAGCGTTAGGTATGGCAATATCGCCCGGATGATCCTCGATCGGCGCTCCCGCCAAACCTCAGCATGAAGCCTGTGAGATCCATGGTATAGGTGGCTGCATCGCAAGAATGTTAGAGGACGTCAGATCAGAGGCGAGAGCAGGAAGGACTGGCAACCAGACAGTTCAATACGAAAGCTATGTACACTAGATACCGGTCTTGCTTTGTAGGGTAGGACAACCTTCTATACATGGATTCTTGCAACATTAGCTCCTTCGTCTTCGTGGAAGCCCTTCAGGGATGTAAGCAATCCAACTCGTACGGCAACGAGAGTTTAGGATATCTCGTGCATTTATGAAAGCCTGGTACATGCCGGCTCATATCGGCCCTTCCTTGAAATTCCAGCACAGTTGTAATTAACCTCATGTCCGATCCAGTGCCTGCCAAGGTTACTGAAAGATACTGCTCGTGCACAGAGAGCGATGCTCAATGTCTTTGGGAATCTTGCTCTGCAGGCTTATCGTCTAAGTTTACGCAGACCTTTCGAAACGCAGAGCTCAGCGCTCGTAGCCTTGAAGCAGGCTTGAATGAGACAGGATGCTGCAACAAAAGAAACGACAAATGACCTGTAAAGTCAAGTATCAAACGATGTTCAGGCTCCAGAAGGAGGTGCTGGGGGTACAAAAGAATATAGCATATCCCATTTACTTGAGATGTAGCTCTCTACTTCGAAGGGTGGAAGCACTTTGGATCGATGAGGCCAGTGCCTAACAAAACCAAACACGCGCGGTGCCGGCGCCGCGACTTGGTCCTCCTCGTTCCACCACGACGCGTCCAGAAAGATGTCATCAGGTCAGTAAACTACACATTAAACTCTCCTTGGCCTCCTTTACAATAGATTAACAGGCCAACTACTTCAGATTACGCAGACCCAACATCAACCATTACACTTCCTTCTTTACCATTTGACTCTATAAGCTGCATACGATGGTCACCCGTATCGCCAGACCAGTTGATGGTCTCCAGCTGGGACACTGTACGTCCTTCCTTCTACCATACAAAGGAAGCTTGAAAAGCTGACCCAGGTCATAGACTGTACGGCTGTACGACATCGGAGACGTGCCATACAACTCTGGCGGTCGACCTTCAGAGATGCGAGCCAAGTTTGACCATCGCGCTGCAGTTCTCACTTGTGCATGGGGAGAGGGTGCGAGTACAGGGAAAGGGTACAGTGGTGGCCTTGATACCAGTGTTCGAGAGTGCGTATGTCGTTCCGTTCATTCGCTGCTGGTACTGATATTTTTGCTAGGTTGGACCTAAACAACGAGAAAATCACTCACCTCGGAAAACACGATGATAGTGTCAGCTCTATGGCTTGGGGAAAAGATCTCAGTACGCCTGCCTTCCCTCCCTTCCTCTCTTAGTCTCTTTGTCTAACTCATCAACAAATAGACGGCCTAGTAACCGGCTCATGGGACCGCACAATCCGCTTCTGGGACCCCCGTTCCTCAAGTACATCCTACGAAACAGCCAAACACGCGACACCTGAACGTATCTACTCGATGGACATTGTGAACCACATGCTCGTCGTCGCCATGGCCAGCCGTCTATTCCACATCTACGATGTCCGAAACATGGCCAAGCCTATGCAAGAACGGGAGAGCAGCTTGAAGTACATGACGAGGAGTTTGGCTTGTATGTTGGATGGTCAAGGTACGTACTCGTGGTGGTCATGGAGACATGGGGTTTAGCTGACCGCGACGGCAGGATACGCAACAGCTTCGGTGGAAGGACGTATCGCAGTGGAGTACTTTGATCCAAGCCCTGAAGCGCAGGACAAGAAGTACGCATTCAAGTGCCATAGGCAGACTGTCAAGGAAGCCGTTGCTCAACCCGACGGAACGACGAAAACGGAAGAGGTGGACCATGTCTGGCCTGTCAACTGCCTTGCTTTCTGCCCGAGGTGCGTTCATTGCGCGGTTTGCTTTCGAATGTCCGTGTTGCTGATATTGTGATTTGCCGTGTGATAGATACAATACCTTTGCTTCGGCAGGCTCGGTTGGGACCGTTAGCGTTTGGGATTTCAAAGTCAAGAACAGGCTGCGTCAGCATCCAAAGTATCCCAACCCTGTTTCGGCGATTGGGTTCAGCTGCGATGGATCCAAGTTGGCTGTTGGTGAGTGTCATCTCTTCTTTCACCGTCGCCTTGCCTGTTCGCCCCTCTTCTTCCGTTTCGTCTTTCTTCCAGCGTTCCTCTGCGACTAGCGCTTCGAGGTAGAAAGATACCACTTGAAGACCTCGAGGGCTACGCAGAGGGAAAGACGTAGGCCAACCTCAGCAAAGTTCTAGGGACTGGTCTCCGACGTGGATGGCACACACCTGCGACACTGATAGCCGCCACGGCATGCGCGAATGAGTTGCGAAGCGACCATATGACGATTTCCTCTAGATAAGACATGAGGAAAGGATGGGATGGTAGAGAAATCATCCAGGCTCAGGCTGCTTAAGAGAGTCCTCCTTACAATGGTTTGATCGCCATCCTGGCTTCTCCCACTTTCCAGTAGATCATCCTCGTCTACGAATTCCCATCTCTCCTGTTTCATACTGCGTATGTTCAATAAACCCATTCAGAGCTTTTGGTTTCTCTTCGGTGCCCACTCTTCACGTCCCTCCTTCCGAATGTGGCCCTTTACTCCCTGATAGTAGCGTTTTTGTTGATCATCGTTCTGCGATATCTTGGCTTCTCCCGCTCCCTGGCGCTGAAGCTTTTGATTTTCCCAACACCTCGACATTCATAAAGATATGCAAATCTGTGCCTGAAGAGATCTTCGTCGAGGTTGTACCTCGCCTTGCCTCACCTTTGAACATTTAGCAACTTACCTCATTGCCGATCGGGGTTCCTTTCACCACAAGTTCACGTCACAGCGCTTGGATGTTCAATTGGGTAAGAATAGACCATGATCAACGAAGCTCAATTCAAAATTAATGCATCAAAACACTGGCCAGGAAAAGGCAAGAAGAGGCGTACAAGTCGAAGTCGATGAGAGCGCCCATACCACCCGACAAGACCGGTGCGTAAAAGTAGCGCTTTTGCGCGATTCTTGCCTAATCTCCGGCCATGCCTTTGTCTGCCGGATTGAATGGACGGGAATCTTTGAGGCAAGCGATCATTTAGTTTCTTCCGTTATTCAAACCGGAAAATTGAGAGGAGGGGCTACAACAGGCCAAGAAAGATACCCAAACAAGGCAAAATGTAATCAATGGCTCTCTCATACTCGATACGTCGGAGGGGGAGACTCGCTGCCCAGACTTGACATTTGCCTATCCAGAGCAGCTTCCATACTTTTAGAACTTGGAGGAGCAGGGTCCTGGAAAGAGCGTGGGTCAGTTGTCTGTCTTGTCCCATCGTCCATTCGCAAAGAGGAGGGAGAGCACGAAGAAGAGGAAAGGCAGGAGAAGGGGAGGAAAAGAGGAACAAATAAACGAAACGCACCTGAGGATTAACCACCGTCCCGGCGCTCGACGCAGCCTGAGGCTCATAACCCCTAGTCACCATCCCACCTTGAGATACAAACTGCGCTTGTGGCGAGGACGACGCGCTTGCCGTCACCTGAGGTTGACCGGCGGTACCCGTCGACCACAACAGAGATTTCATTGCAGCTGGCATGTTGTGACCCTCAAAGTTGGGAGAGCCAGGTGACACCATTGCATCATGAATGGAAGCAGGAGACCCGCCGCTGCCGCTGCCGCTGGCAATGAATGGGTGGATCGTAGCGTCATGTGGCCGGGATTGCAGGATGATGGGTACGTGGGGTGAGTCGACGGTCTTGTGCTGAGGGCGACGACGGCGACGGCGCCGGACGAAAAGGAAGTGAGGAACGCGATGAGAGCGAGAGAGAATATGACGGCTATGCCTGCTATCAGGCCTTTCGAAGAGCTGCCGCTGCTACTGGATCTGAAAGCAGTTCTTTCGTTAGATTCGAAATGTTTGGAAGAGAAGGATTTTGGTCGTACCCGGGTTGGTTGGGAGATGTTTCGGAGAGTTGCCAGCTACGATTTGGTACAGCCAACACGCGAATTCAAGTCGACATGTAGGAGAAGGATGCAATACATACCTCCTGCCTAGAGAAGGCGTAGTATACACATTCGCACAATCAATCGTAAGAATCTGCTCAGAAAGTGAAGAACCCTTTCGGACTCGCAGGGTATGCGTTCCTGGACCGAGTCCACCAGCCCAGTAAAGCAGCTCTTTAGAGCGTGGATAGAGTTGCAACGCCGAAAACTGTTGTGTGGAAAAGTTGTTGATCTGGACAGAGTAGGCTGATGTTCCGTTTGGTCCTACGCCCCCAAAGAGAGCGATACAGTCGCCTGAGGGGTTGATGAGAAAGGTGGGTTGTAAGACGACGGAGGAAGGGAGGATTCGAACCCTAGGTGGTTGGGAATGTTAGTGTTGGGGGATAGGGAGACGGTGGGGGATACGTACTGAGAATGTGAGTTCTGCAACAGCGGACGATGCTGATGTGCCGCTGGGAGGACAACGTTCAGTATACCAACCTCGACGACGAGAGAGGGAAGCTTACCGGCCACCTCCTCCAGAGAAGCTCACAGCGTCGGGATAGCTAGTCGACCAAGCATCCTCAGGCTGGTACGCCCAACTCGGATGCAAGTTTTGGTACGTGTTGATGATCAACTCTTCGTCCTCTGTTCCTACATTCGTCGTCCACGAAACCTAGTAATCTAGAGTCAACTCCCGCCCCTCGCGTTCGAAGCTCAAGAAACAGCGCACCTGGTCGACATCCAAGAACAAGTTCTCCCTGTTCTCCGGCTTCACTGCATGTAGCCCCTGCTCCAACCCTCGCGAGAACAAAACCTCTCGAAAGATGATCGGATCCGCATCTCCATTCTCTTCTGGATAGGCTGTACCGTCGATGGTGACCTGGTACAGACCGTGGTTCCCACTTTTGGCGCCTAGGATGCTGACGTTTGTTCCGTAGAACTGAAAAGTGAGCGACGCGCCAAGTTGGTTTGTCGCGTGGAAGGTTGCCTCGGAGTACCTATTTCCCTGATAAGAGATGTTTGGGGAGGAAGGAAGAAAGTAATACCCACTCGTTCAACAAAGAGCTTGGTGAAGCAGGCGCCCAGGCGTCGGTGTAGACCAAGAAGGGTGAGGTGTCTTCATAGGTGGATGTGAACGATGGCATCCTAGACAGAGGGATAGACAAGCCAATTCAACTCATGCACTCCGATATCTATACGCGACGCGTCGGGCTTTTGGGGCAGCCCTCACACGGAAGAGGTTGGCCGCCGGAGTGTATCATTTGGTCATGGATGATAAAGGGTCTCGGGGCTCGGGCTTGGCAGAAATGTCGACCTCTTTCCGAGGGCCATCCTCTGCGAAATTTCCTGTTCTCTTTCGACGCGAGACCTCAGAAAGAGCGTAAGATGTCAGATTCCAGCGTAAAGAGTGTCCTGAGCCTTGGAAAGGGGGCTCCGATTGAGTGGTATTTCCGAACATGGTGGAGCTGAGAGAAGCTGATCATGATCAGCAGATTGGCGCTGGCGCTTGGTCTGCTCAACAAAGCCAAGCACAGTGTTAGTCCTCGTTCAGGAGCTTCCACGACACGACCATTAAGATGTCAACTGGCTGATAAACCGTACGATACAAGGTTGCCCTCGACACCACAATGGACACAAGATCTTTCTATGGGTCGAGTTCAACGCAGTTTGAATAACTCGCAGACGTTCAGACCCCACGATAATAATTGTTACTGTCCGCAGCACACTCAGCGCATCTTTCCAATCCATTCATGATTGAAAAAAAGCTTGGAATTCTCTGCGGTATAGAAGTGCACACCAATCTGTTCGAAAATCTGATTTGCTGTGCAACCAATGAGAACCACTGATGAAGAATAGATAAACTTTGCCTTCTCTTAGTCGAGCACCGCACTGTGCAGTGCAGAGAGATGCCTAAAATAAAATTGGCTGTAGATCCCCTGCTACACTGCCGTGTGTGCGCTGCACGACCTACGTGCCCACGGCTCTGCCCTATATCGTTCCAGTCGCTGTAGAGTTACCTTCCAGCCCTCTCCATCCCCACCATGTGCGAGCCCATCGCTTTTGCCATCTACAAGATCCCAGCCAACCCCGACATAGCAGGCATTGGCGTTCGGACTGCTACCTATGCTCAAAACATTATTTGCATCCTTTCTGCTCTGTTGGCGCTGTTGAATGGAAAGGTCACGCAGGGCAAGCTGGACTACACCGAAACGCAGACGACAACAAACCTCATCCTCGCTTTCGCCATCCTCGTATCATCCATCGTCCAAGCTCGCACACTCGGGATGACCAACTACCACGCGAACGTCGTCCTCTCCATGAGCTGGATGAACAACACAAATGCCTTTGTGTATTTCATCCTGTACATTCATCACAAGATTGGCCTACCAGAAGGGAAGGGACAAGTGGGTGTATCTTGGAAAGCTTGGATTCTGCATGTAAAGGAGAAACTCACTCGTATGTCGTCTTCGTTATGATGGATTCCTCGACGCTCATGAACATATTTTAAGTGAGAGTGATGACTCCATCGAATAGTGGTGATACAGAGTCTGGGGTAGTCTCTGACGAAGGAGCTACCGTTGGTATGCCTTGACCATACACTTTCCCTGTATTCCAGCCTAATCGACCTCTCAGATCGCACGTCCAAACGCAGCGCCGGTATCCTCGTCAAACGTTTTGTGCTTGTCTTGGGGTCACTTCACCTGACACTTATGGCTGTCTTGGGAATCTGGCTCTGGAGCGACCTGCTCTCCTTTGGTCATGGACGTCGCCGGCCGCTGGAGTTTGGAAGAGGCAACCAGTGTGCGTTGGACTTTGCACGGGTTGCCATCGCTGGCCAGGCAGTCCCTATGCATTCAGAAGTACTCCGTATCGTCTCCTTCATACTCTATGGCATCGTCCTCATCCCCGGCCTCAACCTGATTGGTCCTATGGGTGTATTTCTCGGCTTGTACATTGTCTGGGGCTCGACCTCCCGCACCCTTTCGCGGATTCACAACGCCAGCCAGGCAAGCATTGTTGAAAGGGCTGGGCGGAGGCGGTTGAACCTCACACATGGCGGTTCGTGTCGTTTCAAGCGGGCTGCTTGCGCCGTCTTTGTGCGCTTAGGGTCATTACTCCCGACGACCTCACAGTTGGAAGCCACACCTGCTTTTCTTGGGTTGGCCGTACTCTTGGCCATCAACCTGGTCTTTATCGTTGACATTGAATTCACGTTGGCTCTTAATAGTGCCCTCCAAGATGAAGACGAAGCCGACTGGGGATTCGGTCAGATCCTGGCCATCCTCCTACTGCTCCTGCCCCTACGTGACCTTTTCGAGGCCATTCTTGCTCGGAGGCTCAAACAACGGCAAGAGGAACTTGACGAGGACTTGCAGGAGGCCATCGAATCACAGTCCTTTGACCGGGTGAAGCGTGCCATTGAACGAGGAAGTGCCTTTCCATCACCAAAATCCCCGGGTACTCCAGGCTTTCTGTAACACTGAAGCATAGATTACTGACACTGAGCAACCTATAGATCAACATTTGAAATTCTGGAATGTTATATCCAAACATGAGGCACTCAAATATTTTGACAACCTCCGGCGCACCAGGATGACACTCACTGAAAAGGCCCTGGAAGACGAACTACACTCGGCCATCCGATCAGAGGAATATTCCGATATAACTACTGCACACAAGCAAGGGGTAGACCTCCTTGCTGGGGTCATCCGATCCATGGGTAAGGCTTTTTGTTTCATGTCTATCTATACGTGGGCTAACATTACCCAGATGCAACAGGCGCCGTCTTCTGGTATGCAATCCGCAAGGGTTATGATCATATCGCTCTGTTTCATGCTCGGAACCCTGGTCCACACGCGAATGAGCGAGGCCCCGACGGAAGAACAGCATTGATGCGTGCCTTAGAGGATGGCAACGAATCGCTTGCCAGAGCCCTTCTCGAAAATCCTCTCGTAACAGACAAGACCAGGTCAACACCATTAATCTGGGCATCAAAGAATGGTCATGAAGGCATTGTCAAGATGCTCCTCGAACGGGACGACATCCAGCCCAATGCAGCAAGCAATGGCGGGTCAACACCATTAATCTTTGCATCGCGGAATGGGAATGAAGGCATTGCCAAGCTGCTCCTTGAACGAGAGGACATCCAACCCAATGCAGCAGACAAGGACGGGTTCACACCATTAATCTGGGCATCGAAAAAGGGTCACAAAGGCATCGTCCAGATGCTCCTTGAACGAGACGACATTCAGCCCAATGCAGCAGACAAGGGCGGGTTGACACCATTAATCTTTGCATCGCAGAATGGCCATGAAGGCATTGTCAAGATGCTCCTCGAACGAGACGACATCCAGCCCAATGCAGCAGACAAGGGCGGGTCGACACCATTAACCCGGGCGTTGTGGAATGGCAATGAACGCATTGTCAAGCTGCTTCTCGAACTAGACAACACCCAGCCCAATCTAGCAGACCATGAAGGGTCGACACCATTAATCTGGGCATCGGGGGGTGGCCGTGAGAGCTTTGTTAAGATGCTCCTCGAACGAGATGACATCCAGCCCAACGCAGCAAACAAGCACGGGTCGACACCATTAATCTGGGCATCGCAAGATGGCCATGAAGGCATTGTCAAGATGCTCCTCGAACGAGACGACATCCAGCCCAATTTAGCGGACAAGGGCGGGTTGACACCATTAATCTTTGCATCACAGAATGGTCATGAAGGCATTGTCAAGATGCTCCTCAAACGAGACGACATCCAGCCCAATGCAGCAGACAAGGGCGGGTCGACACCATTAGCCCGGGCATTGTGGAATGGCAATGAACACATTGTCAAGCTGCTTCTCGAACGAGACGACATCCAGCCCAATGCAGCAAACAATGCCGGGTTGACACCATTAACCTGGGCCTCACAGGGTGGCAATGAAGTCATTGTCAAGCTGCTCCTCAAACGAGACGACATCCAGCCGAATCTAGCGGATAGGGACGGGTCGACACCATTAATCTGGGCATCTCGGAATGGCTTTGAAGGCACCATTCGATTGCTCCTTGAACGGGATGACATCCAGCTAGATGCAACTAACAAAGACGGCAAGACCGCGCTCGACTATGGGCATGCCAGCATTCGCCGAATGATCCTCGATCGATGGCGCCAAACCTCAGCATGAAGCCTGCGAACTGGTTAGGTGGCTGCATCGGAAGAAGGTCAGTGGAGGTCAGATCAGAGGTGAAAGCAGGAAGAACTGGCAAAGGGTAGGACGACCCTCTACATATGGATTCTTGCAACATTAGCTCCTCCGTTTTCTTGGGAAGCGTATCTCCTGTATTTACGAAAGTCTGGTATATGTTAATTCTTATCAACCCTTCCTGCGACTTCCAGCACAGTTGTAATTGACCTCATGTCCGATCCAGTGACCGCCAAGGTTGCTGAAAGGATACTCCTCGTGCACAGAGAGCGATGCTCGATGTCTTTGGAAATTTCACTCCGCAGGCGTATCGTCTAAGGTTATACCGATTTTTCAAGACGTGAAGCTCAGCGCTCGTGGCCTTGAAGCAGGCAATGAAACAGGACGCTGCCACAAAAGAAATGACAACTTATGACCTGTAAAGTCAAGTATTCAGGCTTGAGAAGGAGCTGCTGGGGGTACAAAGGATAGCATGTCCCATCTATTTGAGATACATTGATCCGCTTCCAATTCGAAAGAATTTGCATAGATCCACAACGCTGTAGCTTACTGCTCCGAAGGTGGAAGCGCTCTTTGGGACGATTTGCCAAGCCTAACAAAACCAAACACGAGCGGTGCCGGCGCCGCGACTTGGTCCTCCTTGTTCCACCACGACGCGTCCATCAAGATGTCATCAGGTCAGTAAACTACACATTAAACTCTCCTTGGCCTCCTTTACAACGAATTAACAGGCCAACTATCCAGATTACGCAGACCCTACATCGACCATTACACTTCCTTCTTTACCCTTCGACTCTATAAGCTGCATCCGATGGTCACCTGTCTCGCCAGACCAGTTGATGGTCTCCAGCTGGGACACCGTGCGTCCTTCCTTCTACTATCTGAAGGAAGCTCGAAGAGCTGACCTGGGTTATAGACTGTACGGCTGTACGACATCGGAGATGTGCCATACAACTCTGGTGGACGACCCTCAGAGATGCGAGCCAAGTTTGATCATCGCGCTGCAGTTCTCACTTGTGCATGGGGAGAGGGTGCGAGTACAGGGAAAGGGTACAGCGGTGGTCTTGATACCAGCGTTCGAGAGTGCGTTTATGTCTTTTGCTATGTATGTTTGGCTGGTACTGATATTGCTGCTAGGTTGGACCTGAACAACGAGAAAATTACTCACCTCGGAAAGCACGACGACAGCGTGAGCTCGATGGCTTGGGGAAAAGATCTCAGTACGCCGTTCTTTCCTCTCTTAGTCTATTCGTCTAATCCATCAACTCACAGACGGCCTGGTAACCGGCTCATGGGACCGCACAATCCGTTTCTGGGACCCCCGTTCCTCAAACACATCCTACGAAACCGCCAAACACGCGACACCCGAACGTATCTACTCGATGGACATCGTGAACCACATGCTCGTCGTCGCCATGGCTAGCCGACTATTCCACATCTACGATGTCCGAAACATGGCCAAGCCTATGCAAGAGCGGGAGAGTAGCTTGAAGTATATGACGAGGAGTTTGGCTTGTATGTTGGATGGTCAAGGTACGTACTCGTGGTGATAATGGAGAACATGGGGTTTGGCTGACGATGAGTGGTTGTGTATAGGATACGCGACGGCCTCGGTGGAGGGACGTATCGCCGTCGAATACTTTGATCCAAGCCCTGAAGCGCAGGACAAAAAATACGCGTTCAAGTGTCATAGGCAGACCGTCAAGGAAGCCGTCGCTCAACCCGACGGATCGACGAAAACGGAAGAGGTGGACCATGTCTGGCCTGTCAACTGTCTTGCGTTCTGCCCAAGGTATGTAACGTTCCTGTGTGGTTGTATGGTTGACTATTTCTTGGCTGGTACTGACGGATCCCGTGACAGATACAATACCTTTGCTTCTGCAGGCTCGGATGGGACCGTCAGCGTTTGGGATTTCAAAGTCAAGAAGAGACTGCGTCAGTATCCAAAGTATCCAAATCCAGTTTCGGCAATTGGGTTCAGCTGTGATGGATCCAAGTTGGCTGTTGGTGAGTGTCACTTCTCTCTTTCACCCTCCTTTTCTCTTCTTCCTTGCTTTCCCCCATATTCCGTCGCTTTGTTTCATCGTTCTTTCCTTTTACCTCGTTTCGTCTTTCTTCCCTCGTTCCTTCACTTCTTCATCTCCCCTCGTTTCCTCGTTGTACCGTTGTTCCTTCCCAAATGCCACTCGAACAATCTGCTAATACCACACCATGTAATAGGTTCATCGTATACCTGGGACGAAGGCGATCAAGGACACAAGACTGCCAAAGCGCCTTGGTTGGGTGTCCGAAAGCTTGGCGACGAGGTCCGGCCAAAGGGCTGGACGGGGTAGAGGGCTTTGTGTCGTGCTGGGGTCTTCAGAGCGATTAGTGTTTGTCGTGTCGGGGAATGTAAGTAGGAGTAGGATTCGCCGTGAGGATAATCAACACCATAGTCGAGTTTGAATTGCGAAGATCGTGTATGAACATGGCTAACCTTTCCAAGGATTCCGGCCCATCCAGTTCGGCAATTGAGAAATTGTATAGCGCTGCATACCAGAGATCAGACAAGAAGTTTGCAAAGCGAGACTCGGTCTCATGATCATCGGGTGATAAATCGATAATGGGTGCTCTTATCATTAGCTTCGATTTGCCGACCTTTTCTTTTCTTGCTGCCGCTTTTTGACATGTAATTTTTGAATTGAGCCTCTCTCGTTGATGATCTATTCTTAACCCCCAAAACTTTGTCGGTTTGCTGCAGCATGGATGTTGTTGAGATAGGATCGACCATTGGCACCGAGGTTACGAGAGTCGTGTCTGTCCCCTGAAGTAAGTCAAGGTCAAACCTTCACGTTAGCGAAGAAATATATAGGCCTGATCATTCATACTGTTGTTATGGCGGAGGCGTTGGGAAAATCAAAACTCTCAGAACCTTGGGCACGGGAGAAGCGAGAACAATGATGAACAGGAGCACCACTATCAGGGAGGAGAACGCCACATTTGGAAGGAGGCATAAAGAAAAAAAGAAAAAACACCGAAGAGAAACCGAATGCACTGAAGGAAGATTTTCCTGCCCGTAAGTAGCATGAAACAGGGACGATGGGGACTCTCGGATGAGGGCGATCAACCGAAGAGCGGGAGAAGCTAGGATGGCGATCAAGTAATTGAAAGGAGGAGACTCTTAAACACGCCTGAGGTTGGGGATGGTTTGGCTAGGGACGCATCCTCCATCTTTATCTTCATGTCTGCAGCTCTAGAGAAAACGATCATATACTCGCTTCGCACCTCATTCGCGCATGCCGTGGCGGCTACTAGTGTCGCAGGTGTGTATCCTCCTCCTCCTCAGATACCATTCCATGAAGTCGGCTAACGTTGGCATACGTAGCACTCGAGGTCTTCATGTGGATCTACATGGCATCGTTCTACCTCGAAGCACCACTAGAGACTCGCAAGAGACGGCGACCTTACCTCATAGCCAGCCTTGTCATACTCATCCTTTCCTCCGCTGCCGCAGTCCTTGATAGCCTATTCATATACACCACACTCTTCAAAGTTGTACCTGGACCAGAGAATGCGATGGACGCCTATGGTATCATGGGTGCCGAGTGGGATCGATGGCTTAGAGCCGCTGGATTACTTTGGGATACGGGTCTGAGGGTGTGCGATGCTGTACTAGTGAGTAATACCCCCCCCCCCCCCCCCCCTCTTCATTGTGGTAGAGCGATCAGCCTGAAAGTGACGATGAAATTAGTTGTATCGCTGTTACATTGTGTGGGCTGGACGCCCGTGGGTTGTTGTTCCCCCTGTCTGCATCTTCCTTGCTGGAATCGGGACGTGCATGGCTCGCAACTTTTCTCAGCCAGTCATTTAATAGTACCCTCGTAGGTGTTGGAATTCGCAGCTACATTCCCTGGGACAGTGCAGATGCTAAACTCAACACGGCTGATATATCGCTCAACGTCGGCCTCAACATTATCATCACCCTTCTCATCTCATACCGCCTCATTCGAGCGCACAAACAGCTGAAAGAAGCCTTGCCCAATACCAGCCACAAAGTGTACCTCGGCATCGTCTCAATCCTCGTTGAATCTGCAGCCCCGCTTACGATGTTTGGGATCGGAGCGATCGTCACTCTGCCATTGTATAAAACGGACGTGGTAGCGTGGAGAGTGTCATCTGTTTTTGAGATCTTGTATAACATGGCTACGGTAAGTGTTTTCCAGTTTTGATTGTCAATCATCATTCGCACATAGCACTGAGCACTTGTACGGGCTTATAGGTCCTTGCTCCTCAACTTATCATTTTTCGCGTCGCTACCGGATCGTCTTGGGCAAACCAGACGGATACTAGCATGGCGCTTTCGCATGGGATCGCGTTTGCGGGGACGGATTCGCAGATCAAGTCTGACGAGGAGAGCAATTAATTAAAGTATCGATTAAGCATGGAGAGGGACTCTACAAGAAGTGCAAAGAAGGACTTATATACGATCACCAATACGAACTCTAGAGAGCCAGAGCAATTGCAAGGAGCCGGGACCGGCACAAATATTTGGCGTTGTTGTGCAAGACCAAGACCAGCGGCGCCAATCGTCAGAATCGATCAATTTCTCTCTTGCTTCCTGCTCGTACATATGGTAGGCTACTCAGAGCCGATATTTTCCCTCATCGTACTCGGCTTTAGAACCTCCCTTTGGCTTGGTTACTAGGCTTCGCTAGGCCATCCTACTGCTCTCTGGATGATGTTCCCATACCCGTTCCCACTGATGGCTTCTTGAAACTGCTTCTTGGATGCTCCAGCGGATGTCCTATCCTCTCGCTCAGGTGGTACTGCGTCAGTTCAACAATACACCGATGATGCGACGCATAACCAGGATAGACATATGGGTTCATCCATCAAGGGTCTTCTCCTATATGACTGGGGCTCTGCCTCGCTTCTGTCTTCTGTGCCGCCCACCCTCTTGGTCGTTCTTGGATCTCCTGGCCAATTCAGGCTATCCCTTGTATGCGAAGCGTCAAAGATTTTGGTATTAACATCGGTCTATGAAGATACCTCGCCGTACTTTGTCTGCACTGGTGCCTGGGAGCCTGGTGCTCCCAACAATGTTTTCCTGAACGAGTAAGTCTACAGTTGGGGTCCTCGATTTACTGTCCACCGCTTATACCTTCCTGGAATCTTGAGCTTTGACGATGGCGGTGGGTGGGAGTTTATTGGGATTTCTAGGTTTCGTGGACGACAAACGTAGGAAGCGGAGGATGAGGAGTCGATTATCAACACATACCAAAGCATGCATACAAATTGGATTTACCAACCTGAAGATGCCTGGTCGACCAGCTTTCCCTACGCTGCGAGTTTCATGAGGAGGGAGCCTCTTACTCGTACTCTCATGATATCAGGCGCTAAGACCCTCTGTTATATCGGAAGGTCACAACATGGCGTTGTTGCAGAGCTTAAATTCTCAGCACGCGAATGCTAACCCTTTCTCATGCTTCAATCCCAGACCTAACGTTCTTAACTCCTTAGGGTTCCTGGTATCCTGCAGGTTCGGACTCAAGGATAGTTTCGAGCGCTGGCAGTGGAACACTGGTTAATTCACAGGTGCGTGACATGGAGCCTCTTATCCTGGGTCCGAGCGTCACAATGGACATGTGGCTGACCGAGATGGCTACTATACTGGGAATCCACCCCGCCAGAACCCAAAAATAAGGATACATCCACTTGGAGGGCGACAAGTCTGCAAAGCGAGGCCCCTCCAGCATATCATTCTTATCGGGTGTAAGAGCTTTACGTCTCCTTATGCATCGCCTACTTCATCCTGTCGGTTTGTCGGTTTCGTTCTGGGTTCCTTTTTGCAACGATGACGTATGTGTGTCCGTCCAGGTTTAGGCTGATACAGATAATAAGGACGGGTGGGATTAAAGGGCCGGACGCTTCAAACATCGTATATTTGGTACCAGCGAACGCGGAACAGAGTGACTATCTAGGATGTCCTGCATTTCGTTGGCAGTGTCAACAGGGGCGTGTTTGGCTGTGTTGGCCGGGGATGTCATCACCGTAGATGCCAAGGTAATATGCATCTGGAAGGAATACGAGGCTCATAACTCAGGATACATGGACTGTATTAGCTTTAGCTCCATTGTCTCGAACATACAGAATTTTAGCGTCTAAACAATGCACCAATCGATGAAAGCCATGGTCAAATAATCGGACGTCCTGCGCAATCAGGAGTAAATTCGAAGGAGAAATCAAATTTTGAAACATGTAGTTGACGGCTGGGCGCAATCCTGCGACTGTCCTTCTCTCCTTAACTTGCATAACAGTTGGATATGCTGAGCTCTGGTCTGTAAGCACTCAGGGATACCGACGTCGGATGTCCCATATAGGATACATTAATGTTTATTGATGGAAACTGAGCTGTGCACGCCGGTGTGCGCATAGGAAATCTCAGTACGGGGCTCATTATGATGCCCAAGAGGCGGAGGGAAATTCGGGATTGGCGCTAGGAACGCAGCCGAGCCTAGTGACCTTGGCGTGTAATTGACGTCAAGGATTTTTTGAGAACGCAGCTGAGGGCACAACTGCGAGCTTGAAACACGACTACAAAAACGCTTGGAGGCAACTGGCACACGGCTAGGCTTGAGCACATCCCATCCCGCTTACCATATTTTAGACTGCACCACCGCATAACAGGAACGAAGCGGCCTTTATTTCCCACAGTACATTGACTGTTGAAGAAGCGTCTCTAGTGGTACAGCCAACAATCTCAGTTGACGATGTGCCTCCGTCCGCGGCACAGGAACCGAACCACACAATCAGTACCATCAACATTTACGTACGCCAGGGCTCCTTGGGCCTGGCATTCGTCGATCATCCATCTCGTCCGTCCAGCCCTGGGGCATTTCGGTTGACATCATGAACAAATTCTGTCGTGGAAGTGAGGTCGCTGCTCACGGAACCACGGGAAAGCCTGAGCATGTATGTCCTCCCGTGGTGTCGCATGAACTCTGCTGGGAGATATATAAGCCTTGAAGAGTTTGAGGGAGCTCGATACCGCTGCATTCCCCTGCTAGTCTCTCCTTGGCTCCACTCAACTCTCACCAGGATGTCGGAAATCAGAGAGGCAATCTTGTTCTTTCTCCGGGGCCACTATGCCCAGGTAACACTAATGATAGCCACTTGCGGTTTGTCCTGTTCAGCTGCACATCCAGTCTATCCAACTGACGCTCCAATCTTCCAGTCATACAGGTTTTCATGTGGCTTTACGCGCTCTCCCGCTTTGTGAACTCTTCGCCAGAATCGCGCAAGGGCAGACTACCCTATATCATCGTCAGCTTCTTGATCATGTGTCTCTCGACAGTATGCACCATCATGGAGTCGACAATGCTGTTCGACATGCTCCTTGATACCATACCAGGAGACGAGAACGCGGAGGCCACTCTTGGTGTTCTGGACACCTATTTGAACAGCTCACATTGGATTATCGGCGGGCTGATGTGGGACATTGCTATCCGAATTGCGGATGGGATGCTGGTGAGAACTTCATCAAGTATCTTCGTGTGCACAGGCTGAAGAAGCTACTCCTAGGTATATCGTTGCTACATCGTTTGGTTTAACCACCGTTGGGTCTCGGCCGTACCAGCTTGCCTCTTCCTAGTAGGTCTCGGTCAGTCGCAGATTTATTCGCAACACTGGCCAGTGACTAAACCGTATCTTGCAGGTATTGGAGCTCGCACCTATATCCCCTTTGAGTTCTATGACGCTCAACTAAACACTGCCGACTTCGCCATCTCGATCGTCTTGAACCTCCTCGTCACGATTCTCATATCAGTGCGACTCATCCGCGCACACAGCCGTGCAGCTTCTCTCTGGTCGCAGTTTTCAGACAAGGCGTTTTTGGGGATCACAACAATCTTCATTGAATCGGCTGCTCCTCTCGCAATCTTTGGATTAGGCGCGATCATTACACGCTCACTCGTACCTTCGGTACCGAGCGTGTATCGCACCGCTAGTGTATTTGAGAGGATATATATCATCTTCAGTGTACGCCTGATTTCCCTGTGTCGAGTATTTGATGGAAGCTAATTGGAACTCTCTTTTACAGATCCTGTCACCGCAGTGGATTATGTTCCGCGTGGCGCTTGGAAGATCTTGGGCAACCAGGGAAGAGACCAATGAAGCGCTCTCGAAAGAGATTCGCTTCGCTCATTCTGATCGATCGTCAGATGTCAGCAGCATTGGTGAGGTGTAGACATCGGAAAGTCCCTACAACGAAAGCACCATGGATGAGCTCGTCGGGGGGCCATCCTCAACTATCCATCAACCGATCCCAGCTTCAGGGCTCGCTACACCATCCATAATAGATCACAAAACGGATACTCCTTGAATTAAAGTACCAAATCCCTGTCCATCTGTAACTCTACTGTATACATTCCTGTACAATACCAGCCATACCTGGCCTCCGTCTCTCCTATCCATCCAAGTCCAGCTATTTTTGGACGCGATACGCGTTCCGGCCCGGTGTGGACGGGGTGAATGAAATTCAATTCAAACCTTGTCCCTAACACGTCGCGAGCCAAGGTTGCGAGTGGCTGAATGTTTATAATCATGTCCCTTTCCTTAACACCACCTCGCCACCCGTTTACATGAGGTACTCTATCGCAGCGAGCGCCAAGTTTGGCTCTTTTGCTGTGGTGTTCCTTGTTGTCCTCTACTTCCTAAAAATGTCGGCGTACCCGACCTTCAATCTTGCCACATTCTCGAGGGCTCGACCTGACTCTCGAGTCGGACAGAAGACCCCCGGAGACCCCATAGACGACTATGGTGACTACACGTTTCTGCCGCCCACCCTGGCTTCAGACTTCCCGCTCCCTGATCCTGAGAGGAAGCAATATCACGAATGGAATGCAAAGAATCTGAGAGAGCTATACATGTGTATGGCGGCTGAGACTTGCGGGAAAAACCAGCGCAAGGTGGCACTCTTGGCTGCTCATTGGTTTGAAGAGGCAGTTGTACGAGGGTGGAGAGGTGGTGAAGGTGTCTGGTGAGTTTCTTCGTCTCCTGCACTGAATTAGATGGCTGAGATGCAGGGGGCTATCGATGTACAAACACCTGCGGGCGCTGGGCTACACCACACTGTTTGCCAACTCCTTCGAGGAGGCGCTAGAGTTATACCGGATGTTTCCTTCACTCGTCTCAGTCGTCGTGCGAAACATGGCGGGAGAATGCCACAGTGACCCAAACTGTGTCAAGTCTGAGAGCAATCCATCTGGGATACCAGCTTGGAAGATATTCGATTTTGAGTACTTTACAAGTCCCATGGCATCTCATTTCCACGCGGGCTTGTTGCAGGGGAAATGGACTCTTAGTGCAAATCCGGAAGTTGGGTTTGAGGATAGGGGTGGAGGGGATAACGTTCAGTACATCGGGTGAGTAAAAAGGAGTGGCACATATTCCATGTGGAAGTCTAATTATGTGCCATTGTCTCTACAGATTCTCCGTCGAAGACGAATGCAGACGTCAAGCACCTGTGCCCCTGTCTCAGCGACACCACCGAGTCTTCATGCTCATGAAACAGATCTCCTACGTTTACCAAGCAACATTTGCCTGGAACAGGACGTATTTCCCCCTTGTCTCGTCCGAGCTTGGGACAACATTTGTTGGGGCTTGGATGACCGACCAAAACTACCAATGGAATCCGGAGATCGACGGTGTTATGAAGGATATTGATGATCCTGAGAAGGGCGTTATCAACCTCCGTACAAATAGCACAGAGAAGGGCCTCTTTGGTCCTGATCGGTGGCTTGAGGAGGTCAGGATGAGTAAGGTCATGCTTGGTATGGGCAATCCTTGGTGGAGTCCTTCACCATACCACGCACTCTGTGCCGGCGTACCTTTTATTAACCCTGTAAGTCTGCTGCCTCTAATCGTGACCCACGCACTGAATGTTGAGGTAGATATTGAGCTATGACATGAACGACCCATGGAATAAAGAAAGATGGAACACACAGCACCCATCGCTAAATCATTACGGACCTCCGTACGTCCCCCACATCCCTATCTTTGCCAGCCGTTCTGACCACTCACTACCGGGATAGACATGTTTACCACGTGCATAGACAGAACTACACTGGGTTTGTGGAAGCATTACGAATGGCTATGGAAACAGAAAGTCCGTCATTTATACCACCCCATATGACAGAAATGGCTGTCAGAGAGCGAGTAAGGTACCTGATGGAACACGATTGGCGGACCGATGCAGAGGAGCTACTTGAAAAACGCAAGAAAGAAGGCAAGGGATATGTATTCGTACTCTAAGGAACATCTGCGCTTATAATGGTATATGGGTGCCGAGCCTAGTTCATGCCTTCTTTGCACAAAGGGTTTGCCCTAAGAGCGCGAGACCACTCGTGTTTCTAGTATCTTAGTCCCTGAAACACATCAAACGACCTACATTACTAGACTTTTTTTCTTTCGCCGTGCACTTCTTATAGATGATATAATTCATTTTTATACGAGGATCTTCCATTCCTCCTTGATCTTTTCAAATTCTATTTCAAGTGGTCCAACGGACATACATAGATACACGGTGGCTTGCCCACTTCAATTTACCCTTGCTGTGACTAATAGAGACAGCCCGATTTCTTCGCCCTGCATCCCTTTTGTTCCCAGCGTGAGTTTTCCTTGAAAGGGCGCCAAAGATGAAACTATCGAAGCTGATGGGAACTGTCGGGTGCCATTCGTTACGGGATCTGTCAAAAGCAAGACATGATGCAAGACCTACCTGAGGCCTCCTACTTTCACTCTTACCAACACCATTGAACAGCACCCCTGGTTAACCTTGTGCTTGGGCCGCCTCCTATCCACCAGAGCCAATGCCTCTGTTCACCTCCATCTATGAGGATACGTCACCGTATTTCCTCTACAATGGGGAGTGGGCACCGGGCAATTCACAGGATAACGCATTGAGCGAGTAAGTCTCCAATAGTCAATGTTCAAAATCATGAGGGCCTAATCGTGGATTCATTTCTTGTGAATAGTTACTCTGAGGCATCGTTCACGGGCACACAGCAAAACGGAGCGTTCATGACTTTTCAGTACTATGGATCGAGGGTGTCTATCATTGGCGCGAAACGGGGAAACCATGGCCGTTTTCAGGTCAACATCGACGGAATAAACTACCCAGAGGGCAATGGCACCGCCGAACCGCCTGTGTTCAAGGATACACTGTTTGTGGAATCTTTGACCCAAGGACTACATACCGTCCAGCTTGCGAATAAGGAGGATGCATGGTTGGATGTGGATCAGGTGAGTGTCAAATATCATGCCCACTTGCCAAAGTGGCGTCAAACTGACCAGCTCGGACATGCTTAGATTTCGTGGACGACGAGCATCGGTGCGGACGGCGAAGAACTTATCATCAACACAGTACAGGACTCTCACCCCAGTTGGAAATACCAACCTGCCGACGCCTGGTCAACGGGTTTCCCAGACGCCGGGACATTCTCAGGTCGTAGTGGACAGTGAGCGTCCTTCACTCGTCGTCTTTCTTTGATCTAGAAGCTGATTTAGCTCGACCAACCAGTGGAACCGCACAACAGCAGGCGACCGCAGAACTAACATTTACAGTATGTCAGCATCATTCTTACGCTTCTATTCATCTGACCGTTGCATTGAATAGGGTTTGTTACCCTTCTACTTTAGCCTGCCCGACTTCTTAATCAATGAACATCTCCAGGCGATTGTATAGCTCTCTTTGGTGGAGTAGGACCCACTGGTGCAGCCGCATATTCAGTTCAGGTCGACAGTCTCGCAGCACAACGGTTCTCGGCTTCGCAAACCTATGCACGCTCAAGACAGCTACTTTATTGGGCCGGTGGACTGGGTAACGGGAACCATACGATACGAATTCGGATGGACTCCCCAGTAGCCAACCAGATGCTCACTCTTGACTACGCAGAAGTCTACACAACGCCATCGTTGGGCGGCAGGTGCGTAGCAATCATAGGCACTACGACTTCGACTGCTGTCTAACACGATTCCATCAAATCATAGCTGGGAAGGGGGTCCCTCTGTGGCTGCACCATCGGCTAGTGGATCCGGGTCGTAAGTGGAACTCGTTTCTCCAAGAACGCTTCTTTTGACCAGTCTCCAGGGAAAGCAGTGGTTCATCAACAGGTCTCATTGCCGGGATTGCCGTTGCATCAGCCTTGGCAGGCCTTGCTCTTCTCTCTCTTCTCGCCCTCGTTCTTTTGCAACGTCGACGGAAGCGCCAGCACACAGAACCCTCCAGTGTGGTATCGCAGCCTCAATATGGGCAACCAATACAGCCGTTTATCACGGGACGTGACACGAGCACGAGCTATTCCGAGGGACGTCCACCCTTTATGGGTTCGAGCACAGGCATCAGCACGTCAAGTGGTATCCCGCCATCTGTGACTCAGCAATCCATGGGTCAGGTACACCAATCTCAGTATCCTGTTGGGCTGGCAGGCGCTGTAAATGAAGGGCAAGGCCAGCCACACTCTGAGGGAGATGTAGCTTCGAGTAGTGGCACAGCACAGAGCGGACAGGTATGTCTTCCTTTCAGTTGCCTGCCGGAGGCAACGCCATCGAGAATTAAACATCGCGCTGACCCTTTCCTGCAGGCGCATTTGGGTTCGAACCAAAAAGCGGCGGAAGCCTCAAGACATAGGAACAGGGCTAGCGAAGCACCACCAGCGTACAATCCCGGCGTTTGATAGGTGTATCTGAGCATCCTCTTCTCTTTCATCTCGTTTCTCTTCATAGTTGGACTAGTTGGACTAATTTATAGGACATGAAGTGTATAAACTTCTAGTGTCTTTGCATGTAAATTTGTATGACAAATTCCTATCCTTTCGTTTACATAGAGGCAACCTCGTCGGGACCCAACTGCTCCTAACAAGAGCAAATAAAAACCCGGATCAACGAACGTCGGAGGAGATGATGTTCTTCGTTCTCCTTGTACGTCCACCATCGTTGCCTTAGAAGGGTCCGTTTGAATACAGTGAGTTTAAGGTCCCAAATTTTGGGATGCACACTAAGTTGTTAATGCTGGTATAGGTTCACCTAATGCAATATATTTTGATTTGTGCTTCCTTGGTTGAATGAGCCTGACCAAGATGCACAAGGCTTGCTTTGTCTCTGGGCGATGAACAGCGTGGCTGCTAAGCAAATCTAATCACGCTTGACTTTATCAGGAGCATAGTGTGCCACAGTTGACCGGCGCTGCGTGGGCGTATGGAAGCCTCGTGTGTGGCCTGGTCGATCGCTTTTATACCGCGAGTTGTGGGACCTAATGACCACCAACACTGCTCTCTGAACCCTGCGCATGATTAACATAGCTCAATGGCAGACCTTCAAGACACCTGCATGGATGGATTCCCTATGTGAGTACTGAAGATCTCTTTGGTTCTGGCGGCGGCTTACAGGACGACGTTTAGACGTGCAGATATCGCTGGACCTGGTGTTCGAGTCGCTTTCTACGTTCAAACTATATCGACGAGTAAGTGGCCTCTTACTTCGAACAGTTTGCAGAATTCTTACCGCTCCATCCCAGTCTTCTTCGTGTGGCTCTCTCCTAAGGACGTCTCGACGTCACACTGGTCAATGGTTTCAACTGCATTGGGGCTGAGCATCGCAGGGATCATCACGGGTGTCCGGAAAGAGATTTCACTCATTGACGCTCTGGTCATCATTGACGGTACGTCCTGCTCGTGTTTACTAGCATCAGATACTCAACCATGGATTTGTCCAGCCGTTCTGCTTGCTTTCTACGCATGTGACTTCATGAATTCCGAATTTGTGGCGCGTATGAAATCTGTTGCGCTCCTGCATCGACGCCCTTCTGCCCTATGGATCGTCTGCTCCACCTTGGCCTCTCTCCTCTCCTGCTGCTTAGGCCTTTATGTCTGGTCTACAGCCCTAACTTTTGGCTCAGCCTGGCACGAATGTAATGATACACTCAAAGTCACCTTCCTAGGGCTCAGTCTCAGAGAGGGCCGGAAGGTCCAGCTTGGAATATGGACGTTGAACGCTCTTCTCTTCATCAGGAGGACGTGGGTCAACAGGAAGATGCTCGGTGATGCAATTTTGGAGCTTCTGCTTCGCAAGGTGAAGCCCAGCCCGAGCAACCTGGAGCTCCTGTCCAAACTATCCAAGTGAGTTTACAGCTGCTGGAGCTCTGGTTTGCATATCGCTGATAAAGGGTGCCAGAGAGAAACCCCCATTCTGGGGAGACTTCAAGATGGGCGACACTCGAGTCACTGTGCCTCGAGTCCTTGTGCGAAACTTTGACCTCATCTGGGCGCTCGTGGTATGGCGGTTTCTTCTGAGCGAAGCATTGTTGAATGGCCTGACACTGTTTTCAGTTTGTATGCTCCACCATCATCTCCACTGAAGCCATGGTTCGCAAGTACAAGACAGACCACAACCTGGACACCCAATGGAATTTCGGCCAAGCACTACCCGTGCTTCTCACTTTGGCCCCAGTCTTTGCTCTCGTCGACGCACTATGGACTCTTTTCAAAACCATGAATAATGATATGAACGAACGCCATGGGCTCACTTCCGTCAGTGGTCGTATGTTGCCAGCCAACAGGATCAAGTCGTCGGATACCACCCATCTTGCTCTCGCGCAACAGTTCTCTGCAACCCTCTTTTTGGCCCTGTGGTGCTGTCCACTCCTTCGGAAGGAGTTGCTGAATATCTTGGGCATGACAAGCGGCGACTTGAAGGTGCTGGAGAGCCTGGTGTGCGAAGCGTACGAGCGCTGGGAAAGTGCTGTATGTCCTGTTCCTGCACTTCTTCATCATGATACAGCCTTGACACAGGATTCAAGGGCCGCACAGGAGATTTGGATGATGCTTGGGATGGGGCGGATAGTGACGAGGAGGACGATAGAGCAAAATTCAACAGCATCTATGTACGTCTACCACCTTTGCTTCGTTGCTCTATCGCTTAACTGAAGTCACCTATAATTGTGTAGTTCGACGCCGCCTCTCACATCTCGTCAGATACCTATACCCCCACTCAAACCACGCAAGGCTGTCAGTTCGCTAGCATCCTCTGGGATGCCCTATACTCGGTACCAGGGCTGCGGCAGCAGCTCTTCAAAGGCAAAGTGGTGGAGACGGATGCCCAAATGCAAAGCCTGAAAGTGATTGTGGCACAGACCTGGGATCTATGGAAAGCTCATGTAAGTTAACCCGTCCATCCTTCGCACCTTGTGGCTCAAGGTGTCTCGTCACTAGGGTGATCGAACAAAGAGGTTCAGGTGGTGGATCGAGTTCAACAGTCGGAACCGTCGCGACATTCGGGCTGCTCTGGCCAGTACGCATAGAAGGGTCATCGGGCCAGTTGTTCCTGGGCTCAAAGCGTCGAAGCAGCCAGTCAGCCCTTGAAGCCATAATCATGGCCTTCTTCACAAGTGTTTGCGGTACGTCTGTGGCGTCCTCTATGCTTCTCTATCTTGCAGCTGGTCCCACCTTGCCCAATTGTAACCAATTATTCCGATAAATTATTAATGAAATATTACTCGAATTCGACATGCACAGAAAGCCCTGAAACACCGATTGCACACTAGCTATTATCTAAGATCCTCCACATCCTCCACCACCAAAACCACCGCCACTTCCTCCATCACCTCCGCTATTTCCACTGAAGCCCTCGGAGAAGCCGTCAGTCATGGCATGGGTAAACCTCCCAAAGGCGTCCTGGAACCTGTCTCGCTTCCTTGGCTTTGGCGTCTGCTGCTGATTCGGCCAAATACGCCCAGAGAGGCGCTCAATCTTCTCCTCTGGGGTCAGTGTTGTCCAGCCTTCCCAGTCATTGCTGGGGCCGCCCGCCGGTTGCGCCGGGGGAGGGCCCGGGGGAACATGCACACTAGGTGTCTGAGCATCTCGCCGCTGCGGCTTATCTGAGCTCGCATGGTTGGACCTGGAATTGCCAACGGGACGGCTGTTATAGGAGTAGTCTCCATCTGAAGAGTATCCCGTGCTTTGGCGTCTTCCTTGGTATCGCCTCGTAGAGGGCTTAAACGCTCGCTCGATGTCGCGATGCGCCTCCGCCACGATGTCTCTGGCCAGGTTGTTCACGTAGGCGTCGGGGGATGGATGGCGTCGTCTTCGGTAGTAGTCGTCAGGGCTATGTTCTCGACCTCGTCCACGAAGCCTATCCTGGCGGTCACGAGTGGATCGCTTCGTGCCCTGCATGTCTTCTGGATAACTGGGACGAGCAGAGCGGGTGGAAGTCCCATCGAAGTGGTAGTTGGTAACTGGATAGTCGTTAGAGGTATAAACTTGCTGGAAATACGACGCTCTTACCATGTGTACCGTGCCTATTGCCTCCAGCAACCACGTCGACTGTGGCTGACCCGTCGCCTGTGAAGATCTCCGTTCGAGAGTTCGTTCCTCTCGTTTCAACTCTCACGTAGCCTTGAGAGTTTGATATGTGCTGATAGGTCGACGCAGAGTTATATGGCATGGATGTAGTGGGGAAGAGGGGAGTTGAAATGAACCCTTCTCCCTGCGGCCTTCCTTTTATATGTTTTCATACCTGTGCACCTTTGCCCACAGGATGTGCAAAGACTGTGGATGAAAGCGATTGTGGTCATAATTACTGCTGGAGCACACGGTGCCGTGCCTACATACAGGACTCAGGTACAGCATCCCAAAAAGAGGAGGCTTCGGTGCGAGCCACAGCCCATTTGCTTGCACCTTGCACACCCTCCCGCTCTTAGTGTCCCAAATTAGGCAACGGACCAAGCGCCTAAGGCTGTTCCCCTGAAGGACACCTTCTTTGTAAATAGAGGAATTCTTGTCTGACTGGCCGCCATGGCTACAGCGTTGAGACGTTTTGACAATTTATTCTCCCTTCAGCTGCTATGCCTACAATATTCGTTTTTTGTTGATATGTCTACAGGACCGCCTCATCCTCCGTCGTCAAAGCGAGCAGGCCAGGCAAGGGCCACAGACACAACAGTAGACATTGTTTACTTTCCCTGGTATAAAGCTCAAGGGCTTCCGCCACGTTGAACTACCCAAGCTCCTCGACCATTCGACTCCGTCGTAAAGATGTCCACAACCCACACAACACTCTTCATTTCTGTTGCTGCACGGCCTGCACCGCCCGCCAATCAACATGACACTTCTGCCAGTGACTACCAAAAGGTCTTGAACTGCGTCGAAGATCTCTTTGTACCTGCCGACGATCGCGACGCTGAGCCAACTGCGCAACCAGAGCAGTCACGTAGAGAAGGCGCCAAAGCACGGATCTGCAAGCTGCTTCGCAAAGACAGGAAGAAGTAGCCGGGCCAAGCTGCACCTCATATATCGCAAGGAATCTGAATCTTCTTCTCAATGATGAATGGACAGAATGTTACATTATGCATGCCGTAGAAAGTAAGAAATTATAATCGAGTTTGTTCTAAGGTTATCCAGGGGCGTGATAAACATATGTTGTGTGGGTATCGTGGGTCTGAATGATCTAAAATGCCTTGAAAGTCAATCCGTATGGATCTTGCGTTCTTTCTCGCGTCGCATATTCCATGGGCGAGCGAAGTTAGTCATCGCTTCTCCTCGTGAGCCCCGCTAACCAGGTATGAGAGCGACTGAGATCCTTTCAAGGATTGAGTATGGGATTGATGGCAGCAGGACTGTGCAGACGTACGAGGGCTCCTGTGCTAGCGACCTGCGGTCTCAATCGTTTGGCTTCACGCCTCGTCTCGTACATCTCCTGCCTTTTCACACTGTCTCCCGCTTTCTTGTACCTCTTCTCCATGTCCTTCATCAGTTTCTGCTGCATCTTGTAATTGTCTCTGTTGTAATGGAAAGTTAGATCCCCATCCAGATCAAAGTGAATGGCTAAGGCACCTACAGAACGGCATCGATGACATCACGCAGGCAAGCTGTCGGTTTCGATCCTTGGGTGGTTTATAAGTCTCAATGTATACTGCAAGGAGATGCTTCTTACTCAAGAGTTCGACGATCGTCTAGTTGAAAAATAGTTAGGGCCAGTATAGACTATCTCAGCTGAGAAACCTACCTCAGTGAGGGAGCGCCCGTTCTCGTAGACCTGCTGCCGATCTTTGCATGCGGATATCGTGACCTGTTTCTGTGAGTGGAAGAAAAATGTAAGCGAAGAAAGGGTAGCCTACAGCAATAGGGCAAATGGGTGTCTTGCGTCGCGGACACAAGCCGTTACAGAAATGTGACACGTTGAACGAGTTCATATTGACGACACCCCCGGCAGCCTTCCCGAAAACCGTCCAGAGAGGTTCGACTACAACTGAATGACCAGGTTGAGCATTGGGTAGTGGGCATGCATGGGTTGCGTGTACCTTTGCGGACCGCGCGCCTGAAAAGACTTGTTACAGTGCGTATCCGATTGCAGCGATGGTGCTTCAGGTCTTGAACGTTTATCAGATGGCTGCTCACTCATACTAGGCTTCGAACATACCGAACAGGGTCGCAGAGTGGCATGTGTCTAATACTGCCTGGAAGAAATCAGCAAGGACGAGTCGATCGGCATGGAAGGTATACCAACCAAAAATGTCGATCGTGCAGGCCGGGTTGAGATCAAGCATTCGTGTAGGACCTTGAAGGACGGTTAGGAAACGAATAGAACCAGATGCTTCGGACGTACATCGTCCAAAATGATAAGGTCAGGATCGACATCCTGCAATTCTGGCCCTATGATAGCGTCGATAGGTATGATGTCTAGCAATAAGCACGGGGTATCAGTGAGGATTGTCACCAGGCCTGTAAAAGGACGTACACTGATCAAACTTCTCCACTACTCGACGTCCTGGAGCGCTCCTGGGAGCCTCCTGCGGTTGGGTTGACTGCTTGGGCTGGGGCCGCTGATCAGAATGGCCTGTGTCTACATAGATAACAGGTGAGTCGCAGTGGCAAAGGGGGCTAAGAAGGGCTGACATAGGAAGAACGCGTTTTGACAGTTGCTGTCTGCAAGCGCCTTGATCTCTCTCATCTAATGAAGAGTCAGTGAATGGGCTTGTAGGTGACGATGGAGAGGACAGACAATGTTGGCGTGCGTTGGCAACAATTGCGGGGCAGTCTTCCTGGCATCGGTGAGAACTGTGATTTCGCTCTCGGACCAACCAGCGGATTCTAGAGGACGTACCGAAGGTCAGTTCAAACGATTCAAAGACGTGATGAGAACCAACATACTCAGGAGGTATTCCTTCATGAGCTGGACGTCGTGTTGGGGCTGTAACAAGGCGTGCGGCGTCTTTGCCCACAGCGTACTCGAGTAGTTCATGGCTATTAGCAGGGCACGCTGTCCTGTTGGAGGAGACTTAATCTAGGAAAAGGGATCAGACAAGGAAAGCGAAATTAGGGAGGCGTTGTACTCACACCGATGTCGAGGGCTATCTGCGCTTTGCGAAAGGATGGAAGCTTCACTGGCTTTCCCTTGATACTGTTCAAAGCGTCGAAGGCCGGCTCGACATGCATGGTTGGGGAAGGGCGAGGTCGACGCTCGGGAGAGGGGATGGACCTTAAATCTTTCAGCATGGGAGGGTTTTTATAACGACGGATGTTCACAGCATCGACCCGTTGGCGAAGAGTATTGGTTGATGGAGACAGGGGTTTCCCACATTAGGAGATTGCCCGACGCTGCCTCGTGTCCAACGTCGGGTTCACCTGAGGAATGTGGTTTGGTTTGCGTCGCTCCGGTCGCGCGCTCAGGTCGGCAGCTTCGATCATGCAGCAAGAACGACATTGGATTCTAGAAAGGAGAAGAAAAGCAGAGGAAGTGCCTGGAGATTAGTTGTTGTACCGGAGGGTGATATCATGTCCAACTAACCAGCACCAAAGTTCAGGAATCCAAAGCAGGTAACGTGGATCGGCGCATCCTTGTGGAATGTATGGTACCGCAGGGAAATGTGAGCGAAGATCACGGTGCAGAGTTTGACGAGATGGGCGCGATTGGAAGATGGAGTAAAAGGTGTTCAGCAGCGATTGCGGGCCCATACTCACGATTGTCACCTTTGTCAGCAAAACTTGGGTTCTAAGCAGCAGAACCATGAAGCGGGAGAATGTCGGTCTATGGGACGAGACCGGCATACTTTAGTTAGCGAAGCTTGAGAAGGCGGAGGGCCATGCCCAAGCCCTGTTCTATTCAAAGCGTGAACGGCCATGTGGAACTGCTGAACGCCTGTTGTCTTCACTGCCAGTGGTTCACAAATTTCCATCTGACCTTCCGGCACACCTCACCTATCATGCGTTAGCGCTTTAGCAACGAAACCACTCTTTGACGGACTGTCTTCCGGCACCATGGAAGCAAGGTCTAAACCACTGCGCTGGCACAGAACACATCTGGAGAATGGTTTCAATTCTTCCTCCAATAAGCTTGGCGCTCCTCGGAATACGATGGCAAAGATGAGACATTAATCGGCAAGGCCCATCCCTAGAGAGAGTAATGAGTAACCGGAAGAAATGGCGGAATTCTGGTGGACTGCTGGACACACCTTTCTGGAAACAAGCACCCCGATGAGCTCATCCAACTAAAGCTAAACAGCTCTAAGTTTGAATCTGGGGCACCTGACCTTCTGATCCCCGAAGGGGCGAGGAGTCGTCAAGCCCAATTCATTAGATCGTGACCGCATCGACAGGTTCTTCGCGGCAAATTAGCCGCAATGGTCCTGCAACATGAGCGTAGCGCAAGTCGCTTTCTGTCACAACATTTCCTAGGCCGCGTGTGGCTAGAAGTTGCAACGACATCGGTAATGGGTATATTCACTACCATCTGCACATGCTATTAGAACTCGATTGAAAGGCTGAGAAGGGTTCAGTAAGGTGTACTCATCGACCCCTCTGGCCTTAACCAACGTGAAAATGCTTTTTAAACAATTTGCCAAGGTCGATTGGTGCCGGTCTACTCCCGAAAGGGAAATGTGCGTCACTGAGACATCTTCAGAGGTTGCAGGCATGGTCCAACTCACCGGCGTTGCAAATGCTATGCAGAATGTGGAAAGCGGTCCGAATACCCTGAGAGGTGAGGTTAGGCGCATTAGCTTCTTTAGTTGAAATGCCTGAATGAAAGGGAACGCGATTAGGTGCAAGACAAAAAGAAGACTTCTGACGCACATCTCGGATCTGCCTAATAGACAACAAGCTGTGCAATCGGCTGCACACATCTGCGCCTACCCTCGCCCACATTTCTCCATGTTCATCAAATTTTCAAGATCCTGGACCGCTCAGGCTGAGGACCAGGATCACTTGTGCTCTGTCTTTTCTTCCGCAGTCGGGTTTTCGGGAAGGTGTAGGAAGAAGTGGCTCGCTGGAGCCAATGGCACATCTCCCTCAGTGGAATCGGTATTCATTGTGTTTATGCACAACTCTTGGTTCAACTAGGATGGAAAGGGCGTGCCGAATGCCACGAACATGCGAGCATGCAGAGGTGACGAGCCGACAGACAACACAAGCAGTACTGAGGGTACCAAGGCAACGCGGAGGCGGGATATGAGGATGGCAGCAGTTCGACTTGATAATGAACAGCTTCGCTCGTAAATTGACAAGAATATGGGCCATGGTGCTTGACCAGGGACAGAAGCAGTTTGAAGTCCTCATGGTCACCATGATGCAGGAAGAAAAGAGGCGCGGTGCGGGAAGCTTTCGGCTGCGTGCCCATTGCCGCTTCCTCCGTCTCGGTGTGATGACGGGCGGCAGACGTTGGTCAAAAAAAAGATTCGCTTCCAGGTGGCGTCAGAGCAGGGAGTGGTTCATAGGGAACGCCAGGTAGGGTGGAGGTGTTCTCGAGCGCTTGTTTTTCCTGTCCCGTGTTACAGCAGGTGGGTATGGAAAGGTATAATAATACATTCTGATTGTGGGCAATGAAGATTTGATATCGTTAGTACTTGTGGTCTACTCTATCTAGTGGTCTAATATTTATGCTATGCGGGTATCGTGGTGTGTGAGAATGTCCGAAATGCGTTAGGTCAACGTTAGGTCGTGAAGAAGAGAAATATTGTTCGTTCTGGTGTGGTGTCGGTGCATCACTGCGCAAGTTCAGCCATCATTTCGCATCGCAAAACCCGACCAACTATGAGGGCGATTCAAGTCCTTCAAATAGTGAAAAATGGTATTCGACGAGCAGGATGGGGCGAACTTACAAGGGCAGTCGTGCTCGCAACCTGTGGCTTCAACCGGCTCGCTTTGAGCCTCATCTCACTCAATTCCCGCCTCATCGTCTCGTTTCCCTGTCTCTTGTACATCTTCTCAGTCGATTTCATCGTCTGCTGCTGAAGTTTGTAGTTGTTCCTGTGTGACGCCAGGTCAGATCTACGATCATAAATGAGAAGAAGTGAGACACACAAAACCGAGTCAACCACGTCGCGAAGGCAAGCACTTGGGTTAGACCCTTAGGATGTTTGATAAGCGTTGTGCCTGCGACAGCATTATTATTTCTTACTCAATAGTTCAACAATCGTCTATTCGAAAGATGGTCAGAGCCTATGTGCTGAAACGGGTGGATTCAGATACGTACCCTAGTGAGGGATGGGCCATTCTCGTAAACTTGCTGCTGATCTTTGCATGCCGATATAGTAACCTGTATCTAGTGTTGCCGCAAGGTGAGGTACCTTAAGGCCGAGGTACCTCAAGGTCTTCATTTTCAGTCTCCGACGACCTCAAGGTCCCTCGGAGGTACCTCAAGGCCATCAAAATACAATTCCCATCTGCCAAATGCCTGCCACTTAGACTGCCGCTTGTGGAAATGCGATCAATGACGCTTGAAGGTCGCGCCGATTAAGAAACAGGCGCTTGCTGCAACCTTCATATCGTCGCTAGTAAGTCCTAAAAAACGCAGAGGCCAACAGAAATCCTGGACTACAGCAACTAAATGATGGTCAGAAGAAGTTTGAGAAGAGTGTTTTCCCCCGGAACTTCGACCTTGAGACAACAGGGAGCTTGCCAGATCATGAGGTACACTTTAGGTAGAGTTGATTTCGAGCGCTTAATGGGAGTCTGGTACAAGCACTTGTATCATTTCTATGCGACTTCAATGGGGTTAAGCTTCGGTATCATCCTGTTGAGAATAAGACAAGAGTAGAGGTCTCGCTTGCCGTCGTCTTTGATTTTTGTACATTAGCGTCGGTTACCAGCAACGAAACTAACAAAGGTCCCTTAAAGCGTTCAAAGCTCAGTAACAGCGACTCTAGCGCCATTGTGCGCCTGCAGCACTCCTCCTTCAGCGCCATCCCAGGGCAAATCCAAAACGGGAAATCCGTGGGAACCGGCCTTAAGGTACCTTCAAGGTCCTCTAAGGTCACGGCTCCATCCACCTTAAGGTCCCTCGACCTTACCTCGCGGCAACACTACCTGTATCAAATGAGTGACAGAATATAGATATAAATAAGGAAAGATGGACCTACAGCAATGGGGCAAATGAGTGACTTCTGGCGTGGGCACAGACCGTTACAGAAATGGGAGATGTTGAACGAATCAACATTGTCGAGACCCCCAGTCGCCTTCCCGAAAACCTTCCAGAGAGGTTCCACTATGACTAAACGGCTAGAGTGAGCATTGAACGACAGACGTACATACGGGACGCGCACCTTTGCGGACTGAGCGCCTTAAAAGGCTCTTCACAGAGCCCGTTCGGTTGCACCGATCGTGCTCGAGGTCTGTAACGTTCATTGAATGCTCCGCTCACTCATGTCGGGCCTTGAACGTACCGAAAAGTGTTGCAGAATGACACGTATCCAATATCGCCTGGTAAAGAATCAGAGAAGCCGAGTGGATTGACATGGAGGGCGTGCTAACCAAGAATGTCGACCGCGGAGGCAGGGTCGAGATCAAGCGTTCATGTAGCACCTAGAAAGAGAGGTTAGAAATTAAACAAAAGCAGACATTGGTAACCCACATCGTCAATAATGACGACCTCCTGATTAATGTCTGCCAATTCTGGTCCAATGACAGCGTCAATCGGAATAATAACTAGCGAGCAGAGTATGAGCGAGGATTTTACCATTCTGCGAGTCGACATACATTGATCAAACTCCTCTACGACTCGTCGTCCTGGAGCGTTCTTGGGTGCCGGCCTTGACAAGATTGGCTGCTTGGGTTGGCGTCGCTGATCTGAATGCCCTGTGTCTACACGGAGGACGAGTGAGTAACGGCAGCAAGATGGCAGTAGAATGACTGACATAGGAAGAAGATATTTTGACATTTGCTCTCTCCAAGTAATTTGAGCTCTCTCATCTAGTGGAAAATCAGTAGGTGGGCATGTGCGGGGTGATGAGGAAACAGACGATGTTGGCGTATGTGGGGAGTCGGTTCTCGGGTGTGCCCTTGGCATCTGTGAGGACAGTGATATCACTCTCAGACCATGCGCCAGTTTCTAGTAGGCGTAGATCGTCAGTTCAAGAGAGCGGTAGGTGCATTGAGAAGGATTGCACCTAAAAGGTAGTCCTTCATCAGCTGGACATCATATTGAGGTTGACTCAAGGCATGGGCGGTCCCTGCCCACGGTGTGCTCCGGTAGGTCATGGCTAGTAGCAGCGCCCGTCGCCCTGTGGGGGTAGAACCAACACCTGGGACCTAGAGGACAATATCAGAAAAACATCCTACAAGACTGAGGGTCGCATTACTCACAGCAAGGTTAACGATCATCAGTGGCCATGCCTTGTGAGAGCAGGTGAGCCTAACCGGTTTCAATCGCTTGATGCCGCTTAAGGCGTCGAAGGCTGACTCGGCTGACATTGTTGAGAGCACAGGCCGGTGGGTATTTGAGGTATTGTCTGAGCAAGTGGGGATGGCTTTATATGTTCTGAGTTTCACAGCAGTTGGCGGGCCACCTGGCTCTTAGAGCAATAGGGGTGAATTTGATCAGGGAGCCCAACCGATATTTGCGGGGGTTGTGGCCGCGCCATGTTCGACATCCCATCGCCTACGCCATTTGATTCGGTTCGCTTTGGTCGCTCGTGTTTCAGGTTACAAAGAGCGCGAGCTGGCCACTCGGCCCATGGAAGAATCAGTGGCCAGCGAATCGAAGGGCAGTCGTGTGCCTAATCAAAGGGCACGGATCTGCAGCAGATGTAGTAATAGATCGGCGCTGCCGTACGAATGGTGAGGGATTCGAGGCAATTGACGATGAGAACAATGGTAATGTAGGCTAGGTGAGTGGAAGAGTGGAAGAGGGGGAATCGTTCATTACATACAGCAGAATATCCATCGTACTCACGCTTGTCATGTGTCGGTCAGAAGACAGATCTCCAATTTAGGTTCTCTGAGGAGAATAGAGGGAGTGAAGATGGGTCGGGGCCAAGGCGGGAATGCCGCTGGACGGAGGGCAGTTGCCGGAGATGCTGAAGAGAGATGGTTCGAAGATGAGCAATCGCGACCCAGCCTCGAACTACTCAAGGTGCACCCTGCCCAAGGGGAGGTCACCAGGCCAGTCGCGTTTGCGGGAGCGTTCTGTCTCTCTTACTTTCGAAGGAAAGTGAACGAATGCCACTTGCAGGCATGGATCAGCCTCTTGTGAGGCGGTGCCATTCTTCGATGATGGAGGACGCACCAATCTTCCCCTTTGCGCACGAGCGAAACGAGGCGCCTGCATGGCAAGATCCTGCAAATGGATGGCTGTAACGATAGAAAACGGAACTCATCTTGACTCAGCAGCAATAGCCCAGGGAGCCCATGAATTGAGCCGGTTCAATCTTGAGCACAGTCCCAGGACTTGAGGGATTCCAGCCAACCGGTGTCTTTGCTTAACTCGGGCATGGTCGCCCAGCCTCTCAGTCGGAACAGGACGGGGCTGAAGACTAGGTTCCATTCTTCCTCTAGTGGCTTGGCGGCGCTCGGAATATGAGCAGCAAGGGGAAATACGACACGACCCTGGAAACACTTCCAAGGATCGGAGAGAATCAGAAATTCGAAGACAAAATTGAGATAGAGCGGGTTAACGATTGGACGAGCATGTCAAAAACGCTTTAGGCCACGAGAACGTCATATAGCCTTGGGCCTGGGGCCGGTCCAGGTGGGCCGTTTTATCCTGCCATTTAATTGGAAGGCACCGAGGGCCTATCCATGGGGTAGACGGATCAAGTGGATTCTTTGCAACACGTTCGTTTGAGATATCCCTGTACACCACGGGTTGCCGCATGGTCGCAGACAGTTCTCAACGCCACGATGGCATCGGGTTTAGTTGAGAGGGCGGTCGTCATCGTAATGCAGCTGCGAGCCGTGTCAGCGACCGATTGAAAGGTTGGGAAGGGCTGCAGGTACCTACCAATCTGACTTGCCGATGACAGTGGATATTCCTGAGCACCTATATTCCGAACCAGCCGTGGAGCCGTTTTGAAAACGACCACTCGAACCCACCAGTACTCTGCTACAGGCAAGAAGATAAGCAGCGGCGTGAGATCTTTGGAAGATTACCAGCATATTTCAACGAGCCAGGCTTGCCAGGGTCCAGTTATCCCGTATGGGTGAGGCTGATCACGACAGATTATTTACTTACCGAGACCACCTGGATGACAGGGAGGCGAGACAGCATCAGTCAGGTCCGAGAAATATAGAAGAACCACTCAACCACTCATTCAATATGATCTGTCTGATAGGCTTAGCCTATGCGGTCGCCCCCGGAGGCATGCACTCACCGGTGCACGAGGTGGTTGTCACAGATAAACCTACCTGATTATCGAGATCCATTGCCGACTGAAGATCAAGGGGCGTAGTGCCTGACCATGGGGGCAGAAATGGTGGTTTTGAGCTACATTTCGACGGTCTGCATGCCAGGTGATGCAGAAGGAATAGGCGCGGGAACCCTTTTGTGATGGCTGATGGCAGCAAGAAAGGCAGAGCCTCAGGAGAGACCTTATGCAGGCCAGGATCACCTCTCCTGATTTTTTCTTCTGCTCGGGTAGATTTTGCGAGGGCAGAAGTGACTGTCGGAGCCAATTGCCCACTTTTGGCAATGGAATCGGTAGCCCATGTGTTCTGCACCATTCGTGTCATAGAAGTCAGGGCGATTGAGGCAATGAACAAGGACATCGCGGAGATTTCTTCGCCAGGCAGCCAGGTGGTTCATTTCGTTTCGTGGCGCTAGTGATACAGCCTGTTTCACAGGATTATATCGGCTCGTCTTTACGAGGATGGGGTGATGATCAGCAGATAGATAGACGACAGAAGCCATACAGAAGGTACCAAGCATAGGCAGAGGTGAGCCATGAGGATGGCCGCAGTTCGAGCCGATAATAATCAGCCCCACTCGCAGCTTGACAAAGATTTGGAGCATAGTGCCTGACCATGGGCAAGAATCGTAGGTAAGAGCTGTATTTCGGCCGTCTGCATAGGTGATGCATAAAGAAGAGGCGCGGAAACCGCCACCGTCCGTTTCACGCCTACTGGCCCTCCACCACGGTCTCGGGCCATCGGCAAAAAAGTCGGTTCGAGGCCTGGCAACACCTGACAAGGTATGCTGGAGGCCTTCACACCTGGAAAGGCCTGGAAACCCCTCCCGGGGGATCGCAGGTCTATGATTAGGTTCAGGCCTAGAGAGTACCTGAAGGCGGATCAAGGCCTTGTATCCTTCCAGGTGTTCACAGGCCTTGAGCCGCCTCACAGAAACTAATAGGCCTTGGGCATAGATGCAAGGCTGATCAAATTCGCACCTGCATGCATCCCTGTACCAATTCCATGAAGATTAGAAACAAAATAAATGGATTACACAGAAGGTATTATACAGGCGAGCGTAGGTGATACAGCTGGTATACGCGAGCAAACCATACCTCTCAATGTTCCGCGCCAGGGAGGTACACTGAACGTGGACATGCGGGAGATGTTATATGCTTACGATGGTGACACCGACCAAAGGCGATGTTAGATGGATCCAAGCAGACGCCAAAGCTCAGGGCGAGATCGACGGTGGCGGGATGGCTGGAGGCCATTGGGAGGCGCGGAGATGTCAATGTAGACGGAGCTGGGTTGGTGGACGTTGGTTATCGTTGCTGTCGTTGTCGTTGTCGCGAGTTCAGCGGAGCAAGCTACGGCGAGGTCGCGGTCGTGGGGTTGAGGGTTGAGATATACCGCTTATGTTGTTAAAAACGCTAGATGGACAGCTTTGCGACAAGGCGGGCGTCGGCAAAGTCGAAGAGACGCGTCGCGTCGCGTTGTGCAGAGGAACTGAAGTGGGCTTGAAGCTTGATGTTAGACTGTAAAACGGGGGCACCAAGGGCGTTGAACGCTGTGTCTGACAGCGAGGGAACGTGTCTTGGCGTCGAGCAGCAATGGAAAGACGCTTGAACGATTGAGCCCGATGACAGAGAGGAGGGGGGTACGACGTTCTTACCATGTGTGCCGTGCCTATTGCCTCCAGCAACCACATCGACTGTGGCCGGCCCGTCGCTTGTGAAGATCTCCGTTCGAGAGTGCGTTCCTCTCGTTTCAACTCTCATGTAGCCCTGAGAGTTTGTTATGTGCTGATAGGTCGACGCGGAGTTATATGGCATGGATGTAGTTGGGAAGAGGGGAGTTGAAATGAACCCTTCTCCCTGCGGTTTTCCTTTATATGTTTTCATGCCCTGTGCACCTTCGCCCACACGACGCCTGAAGACTGTGAATGAAAGCGATTGTGATCATAATTACTGTTGGGACACACGTTGCCGTGCCTACATACAGGAGCAGGTACATCATCCCAAAAAGAGGGAGCTTCAGCGCGAAGCCACAGCCCATATGCTTGCACCTTTCCTCACCGTGCACACCTCCCGCTGTATTGACCCCAGTTAGGCAATGGACCGAGCACCCAAGGCTGTTCCTCTGAAGGACATGTACACCCCCCTTGAGTACGGAGTTCTTGTCTGACTGGCCGCCATGGTCACAGCGTTAAGACGTTTCGGTAAATTTTTATCCCTTCAGCTACTATGCATACAATATTTGTTTTTTGTTGATATGTCTACTGGACCCCCTCATCCTCCGTCGTCAAGGCGAGCAGCCCAGGCAAGGGCCACAGGCACAACAGTAGCCATTATTTACTTTCGCAGATATAAAGCTCAAGGGCTTCCGCCACGTTGAACTACCCAAGCTCCTCGACCATTCGACTCCGTCGTCAAGATGTCCACAACCCACACAACGCTCTTCGTGTCTGTAGCTGCACCGCCCGCCAATCAACCTGACACTTCTGCCAGCGACTACCAAAATATTTTGAACTGCCTCGGAGATATCTTTGTACCTGCCGACGATCACGACGCTGAGCCAGCTGCACAACAAGAGCTGTCACGTAGAGAAAGGGCCAAAGCACGGATCTGCAAGCTGCTTCGCAAAGACAGGAAGAAGTAGCTAGGCCAAGCTGCACCTCATATATCGCAAGGAATCTGAATCTTCTCAATGATGAATGGACAGAATGTTACATTATGCATGCTGTAGAAAGTAATGAATTATAATCGAGTTTGCTCTTGGGTATCCAGGGGCGTGATAAACATGTGGTGTGGGTATCGTGGGTCTGAATGATCTAAAATGCCTTGAAAGTCGATCCATATAGATCTTGCGTTCTTTCTCGCGTCGCATAGCCCATGGGCGAGCGAAGTCAGTCATCGGTTCTCCTCGTGAGCCCCGCTAACCAGCTATGAGAGCGGCTGAGATGCTTCAAGGGTTGAGTATGGGATTGATGGCGGCAGGACTGTGCAGACCTACGAGGGCTCCTGTGCTCGCGACCTGTGGTCTCAATCGTTTGGCTTCACGCCTCGTCTCGTACATCTCCTGCCTTTTCACACTGTCTCCCGCTTTCTTGTACCTCTTCTCCATGTCCTTCATCAGTTTCTGCTGAAGCTTGTAATTATCGCTGTGTAATGGAATGTCAGATCCCCGTCCAGATTTGAGTGAAGGTACGCACAGAGTGGCATCGATGACATCACGCAGGCAAGCTGTCGGTTTCGATCCTTGGGTGGTTTATAAGTCTCAATGTATACTGCAAGGAGATGCTTCTTACTCAAGAGCTCGACGATCGTCTGGTTGGTAGGTAGTTAGGGCCTGTGTAGATTATCTCCGCGGAGGAACATACCTCAGTGAGAGAGCGCCCGTTCTCGTAGACCTGCTGCCGATCTTTGCATGCGGATACCGTGATCTGTATCTGTGAGCGGAAGAAAAATGTAAGTGAGGAAAGCTTGGCTTACAGCAATAGGACAGATAGGTGTCTTGCGTCGCGGGCACAGGCCATTGCAGTAATGTGACAAGTTGAATGAGTTCATAGTGGCGACACCCCCGGTAACCCTCCCGAAGACCGTCCAGAGTGGTTCGACTACGACTGAATGGCCAGGTTGAGCATTGGGCGATAGTTATGCATAAATTGCATGTACCTTTGCGGACCGCCCGCCTGAAGAGACTTGTCACGGTGCGTATCCGATTGCAGCGATGGTGCTTTAGGTCTTGGACGTTGATTAGATGCCTGTTCGCCCATATCTGGCTTCGAACATACCGAACAGGGTCGCCGAGTGGCATGTGTCCAAGATTGCCTGAAAGAGATCAGTAAGGACGAGCCCATCGGCAGGAGGGTGTACCAACCAAGAATGTCGACCGTGCAGGCCGGGTTAAGATCAAGCATTCGTGTAGGACCTTGAAGGACGGTTAGGGAGTGAATGAAATCAGATGCGTCGGACGTACGTCATCTAGAATGACAAGGTCTGGATTGACATCGTTCAATTCCGGCCCTACGACGGCGTCGATAGGTATAATGTCTAGCAATGAGTGGGGGTTATCAGTAAGGATTGTGACCAGGGGCTTGCACAAGGACGTACACTGATCATACTTCTCCACTACTCGACGTCCTGGAACACTCTTGGGCACCGCCTGCGGTTGGGTTGACTGCTTGGGCTGAGGCCGCTGATCAGAATGGCCTGTATCTATACGAGGAGTGAGTTAAGGTGGTAAAGGAGGGGCGAAGGACCGACATAGGAAGAACATATTTTGACAATTGCTCTTTCCAAGTAGCTTGATCTCTCTCATCTAATGAAGAATTAGTGAATGTGCTTGTGGGTGGCGATGGAGAACCGACGATGTTTGCGTGTGTGGGCAACAAGTGCTGGGGAGTGTTCTGGGCGTCGGTGAGAACCGTGATGTTGCCCTCAAGCCAACCTGCGGATTCTAAAAGACAAATAAAAGGTCAATTAAACGAATGGTAGACAGTTTGAGACCAGCATACGTAAGAGGTAATCCTTCATGAGCTTGACGTCGTGTTGAGGTTGACCCAGAGCGTACGTCTTAGCCCATGGCGTACTTGAGTAGTTCATGGCTATTAGCAGGGCACGCTGGCCTGTTGGAGGAGGGTTGATCTAGGGAAAGGGATCAGACAGGTGAAGCGAAAGATAGGGAGGCGACCGACGTTGAAGACTAGCTGCGCCTTGCGAAAGGATGGGAGCTTCGCTGGCTTTCCCTTGATACTGGCCAAAGCATCATATGGTGGCTCCATTTTTGAGAGAGCCCGGGGCGAGTTCGAACTTCGAACTTCGAGGGTGGGGATGGATATTAAAGCTTTCGCCATGGGGGCTTTTTATAATGCCCAATGTTCACAGCACAGACCCATTGACGGGCAGTATTCTGTTTGATGGAGACATGGGTTCCCATATCGGGAGACTCGACTAATGACTGTAGAGGGTGCCTTGAGGCCGCCTCGTGTTCAGCGTCGGGGTTCGCCTGAGGAATGTGATTTGCTTTGTGTCGCTTCGTTCAAGCGCTCAGGTCGGCAGTTTCCATCATGCGGCAGGAACGAGTTTGGATTCTAGAAGGCAGAGAATAGATTAGTTAGTGAACCAAAGAGCGATGTCATGTCCAACTGACCAACACAAGGGGCTCAGGAATTCAAACAGATCGTGGGGATCAGCGGGTTGTATGGGATGTATGGTACCTTAGGCCATCGCGAGCGAAGATCACGGTGCAGAGTTCGACGAGATGGTGGAGCGATTTGGAAGAACGAGTAAAAGGTGTTCAGCGCTCAGCAGCGACTGCGGGCCTCATACTCACGACTGTCATATTTGTCAGCAGAACTTGGGTCCCGAGCTAAAGAAAAGAAAGTGGAGCTATGTCGGTCTATTGGATGAGACCAGCATACTTTAGTTAGGGACGCTTGAGAAGGCGGAGGGCCACGCCCAAGTCTTGCTCTGGCCAAAGAGTGAATTACCATGTGGAGTCGCAGTCTGTCGTCTTCACTGGTTCGCAGATCTCCGTTTGACCTTCCGGTGCGCCTGACCTGGCTTGCGTGAGCAATGAAGCCACTCTTTGAAGAACTACCTTCCTGTACCAGGGAATCAAAGTCCAAACCAATGTGCCGGCGCATAACACACACCCGGAGATTGGTTTCCATTCTTCCTCTAATAGGCTTGGCGCCCTCGGAATACGAAGGTGAAGATGAACTCAGCATTAACCGGCAAGGCCCATCCCTACAGCCTGAAGGTGATGAACAACAGAGAGAAATGGCGGCAGGGTGGTGGACTGCTGGCAGTACCTTGACACACCTTTCTGGAAACAAGCATTCAGATGAGCTCATCCGACTAAAGCTGGACAGCCTTGAATTTGAGGAGGGGCAACTTCGGCACCTCACCTTCTGACCCCACAAGGGGCGAAGGCGTCACTTGCAGCCACCAAGGCAAATTCATTAGATTACCGCATCGACAGGTTCTTTGCAGTAAAGTAGCCGAAAGGGCCCTGCGACATGAGCGTGGCACAGGTCGTTTCTTGTCATGACATTCCCTAGGTTGCGTGTGGGTTACAGTTGCATCGACAAAAAGCGCATTCACGGCCATCTGAAAAAGTTATCAGAACTCGATTGTGACAATGGTTAAAGGAGGTGCACCTGTTGAGCACTCTGGCCTTAAAAACTGTGAGAATGCTTTTTGAACAATTCGCCTGGGACGACTGGTGCTGCTTCTGAGCAGGAAATGTACTTCGCTGAGACATCCTCGGCGGTCGCAGGCATGATCCAACTCACCGGTATTTCAAGGGCTGTGCATCATCTGCAGGGCGGTCCAAATATCCTGATAAGTGAGGCTGGGCAAGATGAATGAGAATACCTGGACGAAAGGGAGCATCAGTCAGGCGCAAGGCAGATGGATGGCTTCCAACGTACACCTAATTTACCTGATAGGGTACAAGTGGTACAGCCGAACGCACATACCTGCTCCACGTTTCGTCAAGCTCACCGAATTGCCGGGATCCGCTGACGACTGAAAGCCAGGAACGCGAACATCTCTCCTGATTCTTCTTCTGCTCAGGTAGATTTTGCAGAAGAAGCGACTGTCGGAGCCAATTGCCTATTTTTGTCAATGGAATCGGTAGCCAGTGTGTTCTGGACCACTAGTGTCGTAAAAGTCGGCTGATGCAGGACGATTGAGGCAATGAGCAAGGCGAAGATTTGTTCGCCAGGCAGCCAGCTGGTTCACTTGTTTCGTGGCACTGGTGATAAAGCCTGTTTCAGAGGATTATATCGACTCGTCTGAGCCACTGAGGTTGGCTCAAACAGTAGTCCGGTCGTGTGCCATGGACAAGGCTTGCCGAATGCCACGAACTTGTGAGTATGGAGTAATGATGAGCAGATAGACGACAGAAGCCATACAGAAGGTACCAAGCATAGGCAGAGGTGGGCCATGAGGATAGCACCAATTCGAGCCCATAATAACCAGCCTCACTCGTAGTTTGACAAAGATCTGGAGCATAGTGCCTGACTATGGGCAGGAATAGTAGGTTAGAGCTGTATTTCGGCCGTCTGCATGGGTGATGCACGAAGAAGAGGCACGGGAACTGCCACCGTCCCTGCTGGTTCTCTACCACGGTCTCGGTGTGATGGCCGACGGCAACATGGCATGCAACCGCTTCCACTGGGCCTTCGCTCCCAGGTTGAGCGCTCGTGCAGACAACGAAACGACTATCAACCGCTCAAGTTGCCGTGAACCTGCTGAGGGTCACAATGCTAAGCCAGCAGCACGGCAACAGCTGTCACGTAGAGGAAGCGTCAAGGCACGGGTCGCAAGCTGCTTCGTAAAGACAGGAAGAAGTAGCCGCGCCAAACTGTACCTCTATGTCGCAAGGAACCTCAATCTTGTTCTCAATGATGAATGGACAGAAGGTTGCATTATGCACGCTGTAGAAAGTAATAAATTATAATCGAGTTTGCTCTAGGGGTATCTGGGGCTTTGTGTGGGTATCGTGGGTCTGAGTGTCGGAAAATTATCCAAAATGCCTTAAACGTCAATTCATATAGATCTTGCAATCGTTCTCGTGTCGCACGTCCATGGGCAAGCGAAGTCAATCATCGTTTCTCCTAGCGGGCCCCGCTAACCAGGCCAAACCAGCTATGAGGGCGACTGAGATCCTTTAGGGATTGAGAATGGGGGTAATGGCAGCAGGACTCTGGAAACGTACCAGGGCTCCTGCGCTCGCGATTTGCGGCCTCAATCGTTTGGCTTCACGCCTCATCTCGCGCATCTCCCTCCTCTTCACATGTTCTCCTGCCTTCTTGTGCTCCTTCTCCTTGTTCTTCATCACTTTCTGTTGCAGCTTGTAATTATCCCTGTATAATGGAAAGTCAGATCTCCGTCCAGAGTTGGGCCAAGGCACGTACAGAACGGCATCAATAACATCGCGTAGGCTAGCTGTCGGTTTCGATCCTTAGGTGCTTTGTAAGTCTCAAAAATGTTACAAGGAGATGAATCTCACTCAAGACGTGGACGATCGTCTAGTTCGAATATGGTTAGGGTGGGTATGGATTGTCTCAACGGAGGAACCTACCTCAGTAAGAGAGCGCCCGTTCTCGTAGACCTGCTGCCGATCTTTACACGCCGATATCGTGACCTGCATCCATATGAATGGGAGAAAATGTAAGGGGGTGAGCTCAACCTACAGCAATAGGGCGGATAGGTGCCTTGCGTCGAGGGCACAGGCCATTACAAAAATCCGACACGTTGAACGAGTTCACGTGGGCAAGGTCCGCAGCACTCCCGAAAACCGTCCAGAGAGGTTCGACTACAACTGAATGGCCGAGTTGAGCGTTGGACAGTAGGTATGTATGAATTGAATTGCATGTACCTTTGCGGACCGCCCGCCTGAAAAGGCTTGTCACAGTGCGTATCCGATTGCAGCGATGGTGCTTCAGGTCTTGAACGTTTATTAGATGCATGAACGCCCATATCCGGCTTCGAACTTACCGAGCAGGGTTGCTGAGTGGCATGTGTCCAAGATTGCCTGGAAGAGATCAGCAAAGATGAGCCCATCGGCATGGAATTGCACTGACCAAGAATGTCGACTGTTCAGGTCGCTTTAAGATCAGGTATTCGTGGAGGACCTTGAAGAAGGACGGTTAGGCATCGAATGGAATCAAATGCTGTAGACATACATCGTCCAGGATGACAAGGTCTTGGTTAATGTCATCCAATTCTGGCCCTATGATAGCGTCGATAGGTATAATGTCTAGCATTGAGTGGGGGGTATCAGTTAGGATCGACATTGGCCTGACAAATTACTTACATTGATCAAACTTCTCCTTCACTCGTCGTCCCGAAGCGCATTTGGGTACCGCGCGCGGTTGCCCTGTTTGCTCGGGCTGAGGTCGCTGATCAGAATGGCCTGTGTCTAGACGGAGGACGGGTGAGTGAAGATGGCAGGAGGGTCAAGGAAGGACTGACATAGGAAGAACATGTTTTGACAGTTGCTCTCTCCAAGTAGTTTGAGTTCCCTCATCTAGTGGAAAATTAGTGGCTGGGCGCGTGTGGTGTGACGAGGAAACAGACGATGTTGGCATATGTGGGAAGTAGGTTCTCGGGAGTGTCCTTGGTATCGGTGAGGACCGTGATATCGCTCTCAGACCAACCGTCGGTTTCTAGCGGGTATCGAAGGTCAGTTCAAGAGAGCGGTAGCCGCGTTGAGAACAAACGTACCTAAAAGGTACTCCTTCATGAGTTTGACATCGTATTGAGGTTGACTCAAGACATTGGGTGTCCTTGCCCATGGTGTACTTGAGTAGTTCATGGCTAGTAGCAGGCCACGCTTTCCTGTTGGAGGGGAGCCGAGAACTGTCACCTATGAAAAGGGATCAGACAAGCGAAGTAAAAGATAGGGAGGTATTTATACTCACGCCAACGTCGATGGCCAGCTGTGCCTTGTGAGAGGATGGAGCTTCACCGGCTGGCCCGGCGTCAAAGGGCGGGTCATGCATTCTTGAGAGCGGGCGAGATGGACGTTTGAGAGTGGGGATGGATCATAAGGCCTCCAGTATGGTGGGCTTTTATAACGACCTGTGTTCACTGCATTGAAGAAGAATATCTGCCTGATGGAGACAGGGGTTTCCTATACTGGGAGGTACGACCGATGATGTCGAGGGCGCGAGGCTGCCTCGCGTTCAGCGTCGGGTTCATCCCAGGAATTCAGATTTGGTTTCTGTCATTCGCTCGAGCGCTCAATTTGGCAATTTCGATAGTCTAGCGAGATTGAATTCTAGAAAGCAAAGGAGTACGCAGGGTTGGTCAGAGGGCGATGTTATGTCCGACTGACCAGAGGCAAAAGTACAGGAATCCAAAGCAGATCGGGGGGATCAGTGCAGCCGTATGGGGTGTACGGTATCTCAGTGAGCCGAGAGCAAAGATCGCGCTGCTGACTTTGGCCAGATGGGAGAGCGATTTGGAAGAACGAACGAATGACATTCTGGAAAAAGCAGCGCTCACAGGCCTCATACTCACGGCTGTCAAATTTGTCAGCATCACTTGCGGGTTCGAAGCAGAAGAAAGAGAAAGCGGGGCTATGTCGCTCTTGGGATGAGACCAGCATACTTTAGTTCGTAACGCTGGAGAAGATAAAGGGATGCGCCCAAACCGGGTTCTTTCCAACCATCACGCGTCAATAGCCAAGTGGAATCGCCGAACGTCTGCTCGTTCGCAGGTCTCTGTCTGACTTTCCAGTCTGTCGCGCGTTAGTGATGGGAGCAACTGTTTGAGGGACTACCTTTCCGTACCAGGAAACCGAGGTCCAAGCCAACGCGCCGGCGCAGAACAAACCTGGAGAACGAATTCCATTCTTCCTCTAGGCTTGGCGCCCCTCGGAATACGAAGGTCAAGATTGTCATTAGAAGCCGGGAAGACCCAGTTCTAGACATTAATGTGTAGCCAGAAGAGGCGGCGGAAGCGTGGTGGCCTCGCTTCGTAGACCAGCACAGCGTTTGAAACAAGCATTTCAATAAGCTCATCCGGCTAAGCCTAAGCAGCAGGTGCAGCTTCGGCACCTCGCCTTCTGATTCGCAGAAGGGGCGAACGAATCAATTGTACGCATTAAAAGGCCATTCATTAGGGCACCGCATCGAGAGTCCTCTGCAACAAAGTAGCCATAAGATTCCTGCAACGTGAATGTGTCATGGCATGTCCTAGGCCGCCTTTGGGTCACAGTGGCATCGGGCATATTCACTGTCATCTGGGAAAAGGCTAGTATCAGCACTCGATTAAGAGGCCGAGAAAAAAGGGTTACATGCTGCGCACCTACCATTACCCTCTGGCCCTAATCAACCATGAGAATGCTTTTGAACGATTCGCTTGGGTCCAGTGGTCTTCTTCGGCTTCTGAAAGAAAATGAGTATCCCTGAGAGACCTTCTGAGGTTGCAGGCATGACCAAACTCACCGGCATTGCAGGGGGCTATGCACCACTTTCAGGGCTGTCCAAGTGTCCTGATAGATGAGGCTGGGTACGATAGATGTTTTACTGAGAACACCTGGACGAAAGGGAGCAGACTTGACATCAGTCATGTGCAAGGTAGAAGTCTTTCGACGCACATCGCATCTGCCTGATAGGCTACAAGCTGTACAGCCGACCACATGCACCTGGGCCACGTTTCTTCAAGCCCACCTATTGCCAACATCCGCTGACGACTGAAAAGCCAGGATCGTCTATCCCGTTTTTCTCCGCACGCATGGATTTGGGATGATGGAGAAAAAGTAACTCGCTGTTGGAGGCAATTGCCCCATATTTTCCAGTGAAATCGGAAGTCCATGTGTTTCTGCACCGCTGCCATTTGGAGGTCAGTTGAAGCTGGGCGATTGAGGGAAAAAAGGACGGCGTACATATTCCAGCCAGTTGAATCATCGTTAGTGACATTGTGGACGATGCCCGTTTCGCAGAGTGGCATCGAGGTCATCTGAGCCACTCTAAATGGCCCCAAGAGTAATTTGGCCATGTGCCATCCACAAGCCTTGTGGAATGCCACGGACGTGAGCGCGGAGTGGTGATGAGCAGACAGACGACATAAGCCATTCGGAGGGTGCTAAGACAAAGCAGAGGTGGGCCAGTGGTAACAGTTCGACCCAATAAGGATCAACTTGGCAAAGATCTGGGGCATAGTGCCTGACCAAGGGCAGGAATAGTGGGCTTGAGCTGTATTTCGACGATCTGGTGATGCAGGAAGAAAAGAGGCGTGGGAACGTTTTCGTCAGTACCTGCCTGCTGTCTCATCCGTCTCGGTGTGAACGCCGGCAACGCGGCATACCAGTAAGAACTTGGAAGGCACGCCTTCAACGTTGATCGAGACCTGTGCAGGCTGCATTCGAACAGAAGGTTTGTCTGAAACGCGTCATCGATTAAGCTTCTCCGTGGACCTTCACAGTGAGGGTTATAAAAAAAGGTATAATAATACATTGTGTGTGATGTGGACGGTGTTCCGATGTGATCTTGACTACTCTCGATGTATGCAGTGGTCCGGTATTTATGCTATGTGGGTATCGTGGGGTATAATAATGTTAGAAATATGTTGAGCTAAATGAAGAAGAATAGGAACACTGTTCGTTCTGGTGGGATCTCGGGTATCACTGGGGTGAGCATGTTCAGCGGTCATTCCTCATCGCAAGACCAGACCAGCTGTGATGGCGACTCAGATCCTGCAGGTTGTGAGAAGTGTGCACCACTAGTAGGATGATGTGGACTTACAAGGGCAGCTGTACTCGCCACCTCTGGCATCAATCGGTTGGCCTGGAGCCTCATCTCGTGCATCTCGTGCATCATCACGGTATTCCCCTCTTTCTTGTATCGTTTCTCCATGTTCTTCATGCGATTTCGCTGCAGCTTATAATTGTTCCTGAGAAATATGAGGTCAGAATCGTTGGCGGAAACGAGTGGAAGGCACGAACAGAACGGCATCGATGACATCAGGAAGGCCAGCAGTTGGTTTGGACCCTTGGTAAAGCTGGTAAGTCGCAGGGCTGCGATGATGGTATGATGTTTCTTACTCAAGATTCTAACAATCGTCTGGTTGGGAAGGTCAGGGCCAGTATAGGATATCTCTGAGTGGAAGCGTACCTCAGTAAGGGAGCTCCCATTTTCGTAAACTTGCTGCTGATCCTTGCATGCCGATATTGTAACCTACATCCATGTGAATATAGGAAAGATATAAATCCTGAACGATGGACATACAGCAATGGGGCAGATGGGCGTCTTCCGGCGGGGGCACATGCCGTTACAGGGATCGGAAGCGTTGAATGAGTCGGCGTTGGCGAAACCTCCATCAGTAGCCCTCCCGAAAAATTCTGAGAGGGGCTCGACGACGACTGAGGGGTCGTAATAAGATATCAGCGAAAGAGATGAATCAGGAACGACAGTGCGCGTACCTTTTCTGACCGAGCGCCTGAGAAGACTCTTCAAACTACGTGTCCGGTTGCAGCGATGGTGCTTCAGGTCTGTAATCCTTATTAGCGGTCTTCCTACTCGTATGGGGCCTTGAGCATACCAAACAAGGTCGCAGAATGGCAGGTGTCCAGTATCGCCTGATGACAGTCAGCGAGGGAGAACGGTTTAAGAGAATGAATACCAACCAAAAAGGTGGACCTTGGAGGCAGGGTGGAAATCAAACAATCATGCAGGTCCTGGGCAGAGAAGGTCAGAAAGAGAACGCAAGAAGACGGAGGCAACGCACATCGTCCAGGATCACAAGGTCCGGGTTTATATCCTTCAGCCCAGGACCTGTAACAGCGTCGGTAGGGATAATGACTGAGGATAAGTAGGTGAGTGAGGATCATCACTGGTCTGCCAATCCACGCACACTGATCAAACTCTTCCACGAGTCGCCGTCCTGGAGCGCCCTTGGGCACAGCACGGGACTGGGTTGACTGGGGCTGACGCCGCTGATCTGCATGGCCAGTATCTAGACGGGGGGTAGGTTGAGCAGTGATGATGAGAGGAGTTAGGACTGTAGATGACTGACATAAGAAGAAGGCATTTTGGCAGTTACTACTTCCAAGTAGCTTGATCTCTCTCATCTAGTAGCGAATGAGTGGGTGGACCGGTGAACAAAAAATGGGGGGACAGACGATGTTAGCGTGTGTGGGCAGTCGGTCGTCGGGAGTACCCTTCGCATCGGTGAGGACGGTAATATCGCTCTCAGACCATTTGCCGGTTTCTAGTGGGCATCGAACATCAAGTCAAGTGGGCGGTGAACGCATTGAGAGACAACGCACCGAGTAGGTATTTCTTCATGAGCTCGACGTCGTGTTGGGGTTGACTCAGGACGTGGGAGGTCCTTGCCCACAGGGTACTCCGGTATGTTATGGCCAGCAGCAGCGCACGTTGCCCTGTTGGAGCAGAACCAACAGCCCTTACCTAGAGAACCTCGTCAGACAAAAGCTCAAGGGATCGGGGGTAAAGTGCTCACAGCGAGGTCAAAGAACAATAGCGGCCATGCGTTTCGCGAGCAGGTAAATCCGACTGGTGTTCCCCTGATACCGCTCAAGGGATTGAAGGTCGACATCGTTGAGCGAAGAATATGTAGATGGTCGTGGTACTTGATGCGTTTATTGGAACAATCGCGTGAGGCTTTATATAGCTCTATAGTTTCTGGTCCACAGCCTTTGGCACGGGACACCTGGTTCGCAGAGCAATAGCGGTTATCGCTTTAGATGGGGAATTCAGCCGATGATTGCGGCTTTGGTGACCGCCTCGTGTAGCTGCCTCTTCAACACCATTTGTCGAGGTTCGCGTTGGTTCGTTTATGTTTCATGATGCCGAGGGCACGAGCTTCCCATCCTGCGCATGGGGTAGGGGAGTGGTCAGCGAATCGGGGGTGAGCCGTGCCTAATAGTAACGAGGGGTACAGATCTGCAGCGGATTCAGATCTCAGTGATCGGCGCTTGCCGTACGAATTGCATGGTTTCTTTCGAAGCAATTGAGGACGATGAGAATCATGAAAATGCGGGACTGGCAAGGTGGGGGGAGGAGGGGAAGGGGGAAATCGTTGGTCTACAGCAGAAATCCCCCCATCGTACTCACGCCTGTCATGTGTTCGACGTTGGTCAGCAGACAGATCTCCACTTTAGGTTCTGAGAAGGGGACAAAGGATCGTATCTAAGGCGGGTATGGCGCTGGACGGTGTATCTCTGCCGGAGGCGCCGAAGAAGGAAGGGTCGAAAAAGAGGAGCCGCTACCACGCCCCGAACAGACGCCAGGTCGCGCTTGCCGGCGCGATCTGTCGGTCTTCCATCTCGAAGGAAAAGGATGAATGCCATTGGCCGGCACGACGTTCCACATCGGCCCACTATCGGCCTCTTATGAGGCGCTGCCATTGTTCGATTAAAGAGGATGCGCTCACCTTCCCGCTTTCCCGGTGAGCGAAACGAGTCGTGTGCATGGCAAGAACCTGCAATGGCTGTAATGACGCAAAACGAACTCGACTCGACTCTTAGCAGCATTGGTCAAGGAAATCAATTAATCGAGCCGGTTCAATCTTGAGCATGGTACCAGGACTCGAGGGAAATTTGCCAAGCGGTGTCCTCGCTTGTGCCGGGCATTATGGACCATTGTCTGAGCTGGAACAGGCGAAGCTGAATACCAGGTTCCATTTTTCCTCTACTCGGCTTGGCGTTGCTCGGAGTACGAGGGGCGAGGAAATAAAAGACGACCCTGAAAACGCTTCTGAGCATGGGAGGGAATCAGAAATACGAAGACAGAGCTGAGATAGAGCGGATCCACGGGTAGATGAGTGCGCATACTAGAAACGCTTTCAGACAGGAACAATCCAATCACCTCACCCGAATAACGCTAAACGGCCTTCAACCTGGGGCCCATTTCATCCTGCCATTCGCGTGGAAGACACCGAACACCTATCCATGTGGTAGACGGATCAAGGCTAGTCTTTGCAACAAGCTCATTGAGATATTCCTATACCGTGGGTCGACGTATAACTTGTCGCTAACGGTTCCCAACGCCACGATTGCATCGGCTTCGATTGGGGGAGCGTTTGTGATGATATTGCATCTGTGCGTGGCGCCAGAGTCTGATTTCCAGGTTGAGAAGGGACCTACCATTCTCGATTGCCGATGACTGTGGATATTCCCAAAGACTCCTATTCCGAATCAACCGTGGAGTTGCTTGCAAATGATCACTCGGACCACCTGTACATCTCTGCTGCAGGCAAGGAGATACGCAGCAGCGTGAGATCTTTGGGAGATTGTGAGCACAATTCGACAGGCCAGGGTTCAGATATTCTGGGATGGGTGAGGCTGATCATAATAGATCATTTACTTACTGAGACCACCTGGATGACAGGCCGTGACAGCATCAGTCAGGTCCAACAAATAGAAGAACAACTTACCCGCTCGTGCCTATCTTGTCCGTCTGATTGACTTAGCCTGCACGGTCGTCTTCGGAGACATGCATCCCCTACTGCACGTATTCGTTTCCAACTAATATAACCCACCTGATTGTCAAGATCCACCGGCGACTGGAGTCTAGGATCACTCAGGCTGTCTTTTCTGCGGCATACGCAAATGGGAGAGCGTGTAGGACGAGATACGACGCTGAAGGAGCCAAGAAGACCTGGACAAACGTTGTTTCATCCTCGACAACTCCCCTTTCCCTGCTTTCCTCACTGGGGTCGGCGATGAGATATGTTTTGGAACCGTTCGGATGATCCAGCTTTGCGATGGCGGCAGCGTCACGACGACTGTGTCCACGAGCCAGCCGCCGTTTGTCCAATACCGTTCTCAGTAACACTCGTTTTGCAAAAGTGAAACCCAGGCGCGGCATCTCCGGAACTCTGGAATCCCTGGTGCTGATCCCGAGGATGATATCCAGGCGGCCTTCTGAACACCACAAACAGGTGAGCCTAGGCCCATCGACAGTGCTGGCGCCATCAGGGCAATGCAGTGGGCCACGAGGATGCCAGCAGTTGCAGAGATTCGACCCAGCAGTGGTGTTAAGGATCAGCTGGCTCGCACCTTGACGAATTCGAAGATCTGAAGAATGGTGCCTAGGCTAAAATAGTCGGTTCGGCTGTCAGACACAAAGAAGGGATGCGTGGGAACCTTTTCGCCGCATGCCGTCCGTTTGTGCCTGCTGTTCCCTCCGTCTCGGTGTGATGGCGGGAACGGGGCATGCCTTCGCTCGCAGGTGGAACATTGAGAGCTTGTGCAGGCACCATCATTATATACCGACTAACGAAAAGTGTCTAGCTGTCAAGCGCTAAAGTTGCCGTGAACCTGCTGAAGATCGCGACGCTGAGCCACCAGCATGGCAACAGCTGTCACGTAGAGGAAGGGTCAAGGCACGGGTCCAGAAGCTGCTTCGCAAATACGGGCATTCACAAGCTTCTCCATGGGCCTTCAAAGTTTCCTAGTGGGGGATTAAAAAGCGAGTAAAAATACATTCTGTGTATGAGTACAATGAAATTCTAATATCTTGGTGGTTCGTGATGTATCTAGTAGTCTAATTTGTATGCTGTGTGGGTATCGTGGGGTACAAGAATGTCCGAAATCTGTTCAGGTTAAAGAAGAAGAATACTGTTCGTTCTGGCGTGGTGTCGGGGATTCGCTGCGGTGAGCAAGCTCAGCATTAGTTTCTCATAGCAAGACCCGACCAGCTATGAGAGCGACTCAGATCCTGCAAGTTGTGAGAGGTGTGCACCACCAGCGGGACGATAAGGACTTACAAGGGCAGCTGTACTCGCAACCTCCGGCATCAATTGGCCAGCCTGGAGCCTCATCTCGCGCATCTTCTGCATCATCACGGTATTCCCCGCTTTCTTGTATTGCTTCTCTAGGTTCTTCATGTGCTTTTGCTGACGCTTATAATTGATCCTGAGTAAAGCGAGGTCAGATCCATTGGCGGAAATCAGTGTAATGCACGAACAGAACGGCATCGATGACATCGGGAAGGCCAGCAGTCGGTTTGGACCCTTGGGTAAGCTGATAAGTCTCGAGACTTTGATGCTAGTATGATGCCCCTTACTCAGGAGTCTGACGATTGTCTGGTTGGAAAGGTCAGAGTCACGATAGGCCATCTCTGCGTGGAAACATACCTCAGTGAGCGACGGTCCATTTTCATAAATGTGCTGCCGATCCTTGCATGCAGATATTGTAACCTGCATACAATGGTTATAAGAACGATAAGAGGGTTGAATGATGAACATACGGCAATGGGGCAGATGAGATTCTTCCGGCGCGGGCACAGACCGTTGCAGGAATCGGAAATGTTGAACGAGTCGGCATTGGCGAGACCTCCGTCGGTAGCCTTCCCGAGAATTTCCCAGAGAGGCTCGACGACGACTGAAGGGTGATAGTAAGGTATGGACGAAAAAGTGGATCAGGGACGACGGTGCGCGTACCTTTGCGGAACGAGCGCCGGAGGAAAACTCTTCAAACTACGTGTCCGGTTGCAGCGATGGTGCTCCAGGTCTGTAACACTTATTAGCGGTCTTCTTACTCATATCGAGCCTTGAGCATACCAAACAAGGTCGCAGAATGGCAGGTGTCCAGTATCGCCTAATAATAATCAGCGAGGGTGAATGGTTGGGCAGAAAGAGTGCTGACCAAAAAGGTCGACCTTGCATGCAGGGTGGAGATTAAACACTCGTGCAGGACCTGGACGGAAGGTTAGAAAGCGAACACAAACAGACGGGGCGACGCACATCGTCTAGAATCACAAGGTCCTGGTTGATATCCTCCAACTCTGGACCTGTAACGGCGTCGATGGGGATAATGTCTGAAGATGGGTGGGTGAGTGAGGATCATCACTCGTCTGCCAACGCACTCACACTGATCATACTCTTCTACAAGTCGCCGTCCCGGAGCGCCTTTGGGCACAACGCGGGACTGGGTTGACTGCTTGGGTTGAAGTCGCTGACCTGCATGGCCCGTATCTAGATAGAGGGTCGGTGAGCAATGGTTGTGAGAGGACTCCGGAATGTAAACGACTGACATAAGAAGAAGACGTTTTGGCAGTTGCTTTTTCCAAGCGCCTCAATCTCTCTCATCTAATTGCGGTTGAGCGAGTGGGCTGGGGAAAGGAAATGGAGGGGTACAAACGATGTTAGCGTGCGTGGGCAGACGGTTCTCGGGAGTACCCTCGGCATCGGTGAGGACGGTAATATCGCTTTCAGCCCATTTGCCTGTTTCTAGCAGGCATCGAACATCAGGTCAAGGGGGGTGGTACATGCATTGAGAATCTGCACACCTAACAGGTAGCTCTTCATGAGCTCGGCGTCGTATTTGGGCTGAACTAAGGCGTGGGGGGTCCTTGCCCACAGGGTACCCCGGTAGGTTATGGCTAGTAGCAGCGCTCGTTGCCCTGTCGGAGCAGAGCCGACAGCTCTTACCTAGAGAACGATGTTAGACAAGAGGTTCAAAGGATTGAGGCACATAGTACTCACAGCAAGGTCGAAGACCATCGATGCCTTTCGTGAGCAGCTGAACCCGACCGGCGTTCCTTTGATACCACTCAAGGGGTTAAAGGTCGACATCGTTGAGAGAACAGCAGCTAGATGGCCGGGGTATTTGATGAGCTTTGAGAAAGGTCGTGTGAGGGCTTTATAGGTTTTATGTTGACTCGTACAGCCTTGGCAGAGGAACTGGCTCGTTGGGAAATAGGGGTCGGCTTTCCAGAAGGGGAACTCAGCCGACCACCTCGCGTTCGAGGTCACATCGTCTACACCGTTTGGTTTGGTTTGCCTTGGTTCGCCTTTTTTTCGCGATACAATGAGCACGGTCTTGTCTGCCAGTACATGGGTAAGAGAGTGGACAGCGAGTCGGAAGGAGGCATAACGAAAGGATTTACAGCGGATCTAAGCGATCGGCGCTGCCGTACGGATTCTATGGTCTTCTTCCTGACAATTGGGTACGAGAATGACGACAATGATGCATGGGCGAGGAGAGTGGAGGAGTGGAAGAGGGGGAACTGGTAATCTGCAGGTAGTAGAGTTCCCGCATCGTTACTCACGCTTGTCAAACCAGTCAGGTGAGGAGAATAGAAGGAAACAAGAGCGCTCGCTCAGCGCTGCTAAGGCGGGATTGAAGCTGGATGGTGCACCTTTGCCGGAGACACCGAAGAGGGAAAGTTCAACGATGAGAAGTGACGACCAAACGTCAAACTGCTGGAGCTGTACCTTGGCCATGGGCGATCGCCGTGCATGTCGCGTTCGTAGGCGCGTTCTGTCCCGCTTGCATGGCGAATGAAAGGGAATATGTAGATGGCATTTGCCAGAGTGACGTTTCACGTCGGCCCAATACCAGCCTCGTATAAGGCGGTGTCATTCTTCGATTGAAGAGGCTACACTCACCTTCCCACTTTCCCGATGATCATGAGCCAAACGAGGCGTGTGCATGGCGGATTGCTGTGACACCAGCCGGAATTCAACTTGACTCAAAAGCAGTAATGACCAAGGGAGTTCATGAATCGAGCCAGTTCAATTTTGAGCACAGAACCAGGAGTCGAGGGATACTAGCCAAGCGGTGTCTTCGCTTGTCTCGGGTATTGTGGTCCACTCTCTGAGCCGGAACGGGGCGAAGCTGAAGGCCAGATTCCATTCTTCCTCTGGTCGGCTTGGCGTTTCTCGGAATACGATGGGCGAAGGGGCAAAACACGACCCTGATCTCGAAGAGATTGTGAAATTCAAAGATAGAGTTGAAATACAGTGGACTAACAATTGGCTGAGCCCTTTAGAAGACGCTTTAGGACACAACAATCTAATCAGCTCACCAGATTAACGCTGAATAGCTTGAAACCTGGGGTCGGCCCATGTGGCCTGTTTCATCTTGCCGCTCGAATGGCAGGCACCGAGGGCCCATCCATGTGGTAGACGGATCAAGAGGATTCTTTGTGACAAGCTCATGGAGATATTCCTATATACCATGGGTTGACACGTGGCTTGTCACTGACAGCGCTCGACGCCACGATTGAATCGGCCTTGGTTAAGGGAGTGTTCGTTATCATAATGCATTTGCCAACCCCTCAGAGACCGATTGAAGGGTTGGGAAGGGCTGCAGGGATCTACCATTCTTGCTTGCCGATGACAGTTTATACTCCCGAGCAGTTCTATTCCGAACCAGTTGCTTTGCAAACGACCACTCGAACCCACCAGCACATATCTGCTTCAAGCAAGGAGATCAGCAGCGGCGTAAGATCTTTAGGAGATTGCCAGCATAATTTAACGTGCCAGGGTCCATATATCCCGTATAGTCGAGGTTGATCACGACAGATGATTTACTGAGCCCACGTGGATGGCAGGGAGGCGAGATCTGCCTGATCAATTGACTTAGCCTCGTGTCCCCTCCACGAGGGCTGCGTATATGTACATCATCTCCAGTGGTTATGGGCCTAGAAGAAGGATCGCCAAGCTGACTATGACGTATGGTGTTCGCCGCCTTCGAGTTTTACGTGGTGCGCCAGTCAATAGCGAGACATCACCTGGATGTACGAAATGATCGACTCATCATCACGAGTGGTATGGTCAGCAACGGAGACTAACCTGGATGGCTAAAAGAACACTTCTGAGGATATTCCAATAGAGATTAGGAACGTGACCCAGTTTACGAACCGGTACGCGCAAATGGAGAGCTGAGATACCATTCGGGCCATTTCTCCATCAGATGGCAGAGGTAATTTTCGAATGAGCCTACAAACTGTAGCAAATTTAGGAAAACTCTCCTACATAGATATACTATCTTTGGCCTTGCTCAAAGGTGTTAGCCGAGAAATACCTAGCAAAGTTCGGGTGAGAGGCATGCTTGCATGCTCTCGCGACTTGACTTCCTCTCTCATGGGAGCTGAGACGAGCACCGACTCCCAAATTTTAGTCCTAACGCAACGAGTGAGTCTCGGCCCCCAACCGCAGTAGGAAAGACGCCGGATCACGAGAGACCTGAGCTTGGGCTGACTGATACCATGGCATGATCGATCGCAAACGATTGCACCTGCTATGGTTGTACCTGTAGGAAGTTAGCTGCATCTACTCCCCATCACGGCTCATGCGGACGGAGGAATGGCATGGCGGATGTGATATCCAAGTCACATTGCATAGCTGGCGTAATCGCATCACAAAGCACGTATTGGATAATAGCATAGAGTGTATTGCATCACCTAGCGACTATTGGCATATCGGGTATCGCATAACGGATATGGCATCGAGATCGTGTCACATAGCCGGTGAGTAACCATGGAGCGGCAAAGAATGGGGAGGGATATGAAGAAGGGAAAAGAGGGAAGTTAGCCATGGCTGACACTATTCAATGATCATCAACTCACCCTGGCGAATGTTCTTCAAGTTGGAGGCCTTCGATGCACGAAGACACCATAGCCTGTGGAGGTCTGTTGCCCCTGACGGGGCTGAACACTCCAGAGTGACAGGCAACACGCTCTGGCGCCGTCGCAGGCTAGCCTCCCTCCCGTGCCTCGACGTTGTCGAGTTGGATGAGTCGCCTGTCCACTGCTTCGCCACGGCGTAGCCGGAGACAAGCGCTGGAGGGGTGTTGATAGCATTGGGGTCATACATAACTCCCTTTGGCTTGCATCGCTGCGAAGGTGCAACCACGTCCTCCCCTGGCCGTCGTCCCAGTGCCTGCTGGCGCTGGCGCTGTCGTTGCTGGAGGTGTTCCTGCCAGCCGTTGACCTCCTTTTAGTGGGCTGCTCGTCCCACCTCCTTGAGCTGGTGCACCCCTTCCTTCTGTGCTTAATCGTCTCCTTCGCCCAGCTCCGAGATGGCTGGGACCCGTCACGTCGGCCGGGTGACGGCTGTACTCATGAATGGCACTGGTGCTTCACAGTGCGTATGGGTTGTGGAAGGGGACATTAGAAGGCGTCGCGGTATTCAAGAAACGAAAAGGACAAAGAACATCGCGGATTTGTTTCTAGAGATGATAGTGGAACTCTGGAACTGAGGAGGACCCCTGAAAATCCGCGGGAGAGGGTTGTGAGAAACTTGTCTGGGGATGTCCGTACACAAATTGATCTGTGCGCGGGAGGTTATCACCAAAGGCGGTAATCCTTGGCATTTCCGACGGGCGCTTAACCGATTTATATGCAAGAAAAATGGCCGTTTGGTGTCCAGGTCGCTCACCACGCTCTTCCGCGGGTTTTCAGGGGTCCTAATGAAGGAGAGTCGCGGGGTCCCACCTTCACACCGCGCAGCCGAAGACTCTGTTCTTGCTCAGCGCATCATTCTTCCCCTCGACTCAGAACCTCAAAGAATCGCCCACACATCGGACTTCAGGCTTCAAGCGATTGAGCGTGTGGCAAAGGTGTACATTCAAAAGTCCAAGTATTCCTCAGGCAACGCAGAAGCCACTCAAGGGCCACAACAGCCAAAATAGCTCGCAGGTGGCTATGCGCGACCTCTATTGCGTACTCCCACGGCAGGCAGGCCTCAAGGCGTGGTCATTGGTCCCTCGTCGTCAATCGTGAAAGACCGTCGACGTACCAACCTCATCTCAACGCAGACATTCAATCCTCATCCACAACCGCATTGCATAGAGTTTCACAGCATACTATTCAGCACATCCCTATCCTACGACAAACAGCCCAGCGTCCCGACAGCACGTACCACTTCAACCCCACGAGCACTTGCTGTGTGTCACCAACGCCATGTCAGGATCCTACGGCAGGCCGGAAACAGAGCATCGCGATCTAAGGGATATGCATGATAGCCAAGGCCCCGGGGAACACGCACAAGGGTTGCGTGTCGCCGGTCGTTCCCAGCAGCCCATCAGCATGGAAGGGCAAACGAAACGCTCTACGACCCGAGGCCAAGGCCTCCAGGCACAAAGACGGCCAATCATGGCCAGTATCAAGCCCCCCAAGGATACCATGTTGGCAGGAATGGGAGCCAAGGGACGATCAGTACTGGCGGGCGCCAACGGAGGGGGGATAGGTTATGCGACTATCGCGCGATGATGATGGCCGAGTGCGCTATATTGGAGACAGCCTTTGGCGGGCGTAACAGGCAGCACTTTAGGGTGGAAGAAGAAGATGAGGAGGAGGAGGAGGAGGAAGAGGAGGGGGATGGTGTGGAGGCAGGATGTCTAGGTCGAATCGGCCCAGGAATCAAGAGACTGTTCCACTGCGGAAGCCGGAAGCCGATGCAGAGGACAGAAAGGCGGACATACATGGAGCGGAATCCTCAACGAGGAGATGATGAAAACCGTGGAGAGGGGACGATAGTTGACCGGACCGTGGCGGTGGTGGATTCTGTTCGAAGCGCATATCCTCCTCATCAGGGTGCCAGAGCCGAACGCGGAATCGTTCGGCCTCCAGTTGCATCGAACATAAGCCCCCGCGTGGATGAGGGCCGGCCGTCACCGACATCTTTCGAGCAAGATGTGTTCTCCGGAGGCTTGCCAGTTGCTGATAATGGTGTCGCACCTCCCATATTCCAGGCAGTGGAGAACGCTCACATCAGCGGAGGAAACTTCTACGCTGCCAACAATATCGTTCAAAACATATACCCAACAACCTTGCCCAACATACCAGGATTCATGCCTCCCGACTCCTGGCCCGACTCTGAGCAACCCAGGACGGTGAGGTACGAGGTCACGTGGCGAGAGATCAGGTGACGGATGGTTTGTGCGGCGGATACCAAACAAGGTCGCAGAGTGGCATGTGTCCAGTATCGCCTGATGACAGTCAGCGAGGGAGAAAGGTTTGAGAGAAAGAATACCAACCACGGTG